>JASEVX010000003.1:120278284-120742612 GCA_031761405.1 Serripes groenlandicus | reverse complement strand
GTCTATTATTTAGAAGTAAATGTCCTATAAGTCAATGATGGCAACAAGCATTTTTACGTCAACGTGTGTAATTCAAAATAATGGACAAATATCGATACCACACTGCATGTTTAAAACAATATAAGGACGTGACAACGAGAAATTGAAGCCTAAGCCCTATTTCTATTGTGAAAATGGTCGCCTGCTCAAACTTTCGTCAACTTCAGTTTGCATATTAATTCGATTTGCTTAAAATTACAAGGTGAAATCATTAGCCGTTTGCAAAATAGCTTGGAACAAGATCTGATTCCGAAACACTCGGCGTGATCTGGATTCAAACTTATAGTGTAAAACATTAACTAAACGTCACATCAGCGACTCTACGTTGCGTCATGATCTACGCTGTTTACATAGACAGAGGACTATAGTACTTTTGAATCTAATTGGTGACAAATATTATAACAAAATTACTATAAAATTTGTGAGATAGAGTGGTTGATATGTATAGCCTACTATCCAACAGCTCGGGTTAGGATCATACGCCGAGCGATCAACCCTACTTCTAACCAAACGTCTTGTTTACACAACTAGCATTCCTTCATGTTTTGATAAATTTACCTTTATTATGCAAATCGCAACCAAATTATTAATTTCAAATTTCTTCGATCGGAAGCGCCAATCAACTCGACTATTCCAGCACCCGAGAATGA
Organism: Serripes groenlandicus; assembly: GCA_031761405.1. NCBI lineage: Eukaryota > Metazoa > Mollusca > Bivalvia > Cardiida > Cardiidae > Serripes > Serripes groenlandicus. The sequence goes on along the minus strand of JASEVX010000003.1, from coordinate 120,741,923 downwards.
TAGCAGCATTATAAGGGTTATAAGAGTGTGCGGGTTGCATGTTTCTTAACCCATATTCCACCGATTACATGGTTCTGATATAACGTTCGCAGACAGCTCTCACGTATTTCAGGCGACGAGTAACTCGGATCTTGATCCAATTCAAAGTTGATTGTTTCTAAATTACAATATATTCTCTACAAAATTAGGAAATCCGACGTATTATAAGAATTGAAGCAGAATAGATTTGACCCGACGATACGTACTGTTTGAGATATTTAAAATCACCATTCTATTTGAATTTGCAGCATATTTTATTTATAACGAACCACTGAGAAAAAGATAGTACAGATCTAACAAGCTCTAAGAAGATCTCACGCTTATTCATAAAATGTGTCCACAACGACGGTGGTGTTGTTAGCGCAGTGGTATAACTGTTTCTTGTGAAATACACATGCCGTGATCACTTTTACACCCTTTTATTGAAGTTGAACATTAAAACGAACACATGATGTTTATCTACACGCTATGTACATTTAAGGGACTTCATTTCATTTTAAATGTTACCTACATTGTTCCGGTTTTGTAACAACGTGCCTTAGAAAAGGATCATGTGATTCACGTAAAACAAATTCATCTAAATTAATAAAAATACGTTGTATCCATCTTAGGAGGAAACGAATAATTAATGCGATATTACTCTCACGATATTCATCGACTTTTGAACGATTTCACGCTGGATCAAAAATGTGTCCACAACGACGGACGTGTTATAACTGTTGCCTGTGACTTACACATGCCGTGATATCGATAGTTATGGTGCTTGAAAAAGTGTTTGTGCGGAAACATATGTTTGTTCTCGCGCTAGATGTGTAACGTTTCCGTATTCGAAATTCATAGCAACTGTTTACCTGCAAACATAACGAACAATGTATCAATCCAAAGTTACCTTAATGTGTTATATTGCTGTAAAGTTTAAACGTGACTGTAACGTCGCCCATTGTTATATTTGTACTTTATTTCCCAGAGTTAATCGATAACTTTCCATTATTTAGAAGTAAATGTCCTATAAGTCAATGATGGCAACAAGCATTTGGACGTCAACGTGTGTAATTCAAAATAATGGACAAATATCGATACCACACTGCATGTTTAAAACAATATAAGGCCGTGACAACGAGAAATTGAAGTCTAAGACTTATTTCTATTGTGAAAATGGTCGCCTGCTCAAACTTTCGTCAACTTCAGTTTGCATATTAATTCGATTTGCTTAAAATTACAAGGTGAAATCATTAGCCGTTTGCAAAATAGCTTGGAACAAGATCTGATTCCGAAACACTCGGCGTGATCTGGATTCAAACTTATAGTGTAAAACATTAACTAAACGTCACATCAGCGACTCTACGTTGCGTCATGATCTACGCTGTTTACATAGACAGAGGACTATAGTACTTTTGAATCTAATTGGTGACAAATATTATAACAAAATTACTATAAAATTTGTGAGATAGAGTGGTTGATATGTATAGCCTACTATCCAACAGCTTGGGTTTGGATCATACGCCGAGCGATCAACCCTACTTCTAACCAAACGTCTTGTTTACACAACTAGCATTCCTTCATGTTTTGATAAATTTACCTTTATTATGCAAATCGCAACCAAATTATTAATTTCAAATTTCTTCGATCGGAAGCGCCAATCAACTCGACTATTCCAGCACCCGAGAATGATAGCAGCATTATAAGGGTTATAAGAGTGTGCGGGTTGCATGTTTCTTAACCCATATTCCACCGATTACATGGTTCTGATATAACGTTCGCAGACAGCTCTCACGTATTTCAGGCGACGAGTAACTCGGATCTTGATCCAATTCAAAGTTGATTGTTTCTAAATTACAATATATTCTCTACAAAATTAGGAAATCCGACGTATTATAAGAATTGAAACAGAATAGATTTGACCCGACGATACGTACTGTTTGAGATATTTAAAATCACCATTCTATTTGAATTTGCAGCATATTTTATTTATAACGAACCACTGAGAAAAAGATAGTACAGATCTAACAAGCTCTAAGAAGATCTCACGCTTATTCATAAAATGTGTCCACAACGACGGTGGTGTTGTTAGCGCAGTGGTATAACTGTTTCTTGTGAAATACACATGCCGTGATCACTTTTACACCCTTTTATTGAAGTTGAACATTAAAACGAACACATGATGTTTATCTACACGCTATGTACATTTAAGGGACTTCATTTCATATTAAATGTTACCTACATTGTTCCGGTTTTGTAACAACGTGCCTTAGAAAAGGATCATGTGATTCACGTAAAACAAATTCATCTAAATTAATAAAAATACGTTGTATCCATCTTTGGAGGAAACGAATAATTAATGCGATATTACTCTCACGATATTCATCGACTTTTGAACGATTTCACGCTGGATCAAAAATGTGTCCACAACGACGGACGTGTTATAACTGTTGCCTGTGACTTACACATGCCGTGATATCGATAGTTATGGTGCTTGAAAAAGTGTTTGTGCGGAAACATATGTTTGTTCTCGCGCTAGATGTGTAACGTTTCCGTATTCGAAATTCATAGCAACTGTTTACCTGCAAACATAACGAACAATGTATCAATCCAAAGTTACCTTAATGTGTTATATTGCTGTAAAGTTTAAACGTGACTGTAACGTCGCCCATTGTTATATTTGTACTTTATTTCCCAGAGTTAATCGATAACTTTCCATTATTTAGAAGTAAATGTCCTATAAGTCAATGATGGCAACAAGCATTTAGACGTCAACGTGTGTAATTCAAAATAATGGACAAATATCGATACCACACTGCATGTTTAAAACAATATAAGGCCGTGACAACGAGAAATTGAAGTCTAAGACTTATTTCTATTGTGAAAACGGTCGCCTGCTCAAACTTTCATCAACTTCAGTTTGCATATGTTTTCGATTTGCTTAGAAATACAAGGTGAAATCATTAGCCGTTTGGAAAATAGCTTGGAACAAGATTTGATTCCGAAACACTCGGCGTGATCTGGATTCAAACTTATAGTGTAAAATATTAACTAAACGTCACATCAGCGACTCTACGTTTCGTCATGATCTACGCTGTTTGCATAGACAGAGGACTATAGTACTTTTGAATCTAATTGATGACAAATATTATAAAGAATTACTATAAAATGTGTGAGATAGAGTGGTTGATATGTATAGCCTACACTCAAACAGCTTGGGCATGGATCATACGCCGAGCGATTAACCCTACTTCTAAGCAAACGTCTTGTTTACACAACTAGCATTTCTTCATGTTTTGATAAATTTACCTTCATTATGCTTATCGGGACCAAATTATTAATTTCAAATTTCTTCGATCGGAAGTGCCAATGAACTCGACTATTCCAGCACCGAGAATGATAGCAGCATTATAAGGGTTATAAGAGTGTGCGGGTTGCATGTTTCTTAACCCATATTCCACCGATTACATGGTTCTGATATAACGTTCGCAGACAGCTGTCACGTATTTCAGGCGACGAGTAACTCGGATCTTGATCCAATTCAAAGTTGATTGTCTCTAAATTACAATATATTCTCTATAAAATGAGGGAACCCGACGTATTATTAGAATTGAAACAGAATAGATTTGATGCGACGATACGTACTGTTTGAGATATGTAAAATCACCATCATATTTGGACTTGCAGCATATTTTATTTATAACGAACCACTGAGAAAAAGATAGTGCAGATCTAACAAGCTCTAAAAAAGATCTCACGCTTATTCATAAAATGTGTCCACAACGACGGTGGGGTTGTTAGCGCAGTGGTATAACTGTTTCCTGTGAAATACACATGCCGTGATCACTTTTACACCCTTTTATTGAAGTTAAACATTAAAACGAACACATGATGTTTATCTACACGCTATGTACATTTAAAGGAGTCCATTTCATCGATCTTGTGATTAACGCAAAACAAATTCATCTAAATTAATAAAATATACGTTGTATCCATTACTCTCACGATATTCATCGACTTCTGAACGATTTCACGCTGGATCAAAAATGTGTCCACAACGACCGTGGAGTTATACCTGTTGCCTGTGACTTACACATGCCGTGATATCGATATTTATGGTGCTTGAAAAATAGTTTGTGCGTAAACATATGTTTGTTCTCGCGCTAGATGTGTAACGTTTCCGTATTCGAAATTCATAGCAATTGTTTACCTGCAAACATAACGAACAATGTATCAATCCGAAGTTAACTTAATGTGTTATATTGCTGTAAAGTTTAAACGTGACTGTAACGTCGCCCATTGTTATATTTGTACTTTATTGTCTAGAGTTAATCGATAACTGTCCATTATTTAAAAGTAAATGTCCTATAAGTCAATGATGGCAACAAGCATTTGGACGTCAACGTGTGTAATCCAAAATAATGGACAGATATCGATACCACACTGCATGTTTAAAACAATATAAGGACGTGACAACGAGAAATTGAGGTCTAAGCCCTATTTCTATTGAGAAAATGATCGCCTGCTCAAACTTTCTTCAACTTCAGTTTGCATATTTATTAGATTTTCTTAAAAATACAAGGTGAAATCATTAGCCTTTTGCAAAATAGCTTTGAACAAGATCTGATTCCGAAACACTCGGCGTGATCTGGATTCAAACTTATACTGTAAAATATTAATCACATCAGCGACTCTACGTTGCGTCATGATCTACGCTGTTTACATAGACAGAGGACTATAGTACTTTTGAATCTAATTGGTGACAAATATTATAACAAAATTACTATAAAATTTGTGAGATAGAGTGGTTGATATGTATAGCCTACTATCCAACAGCTTGGGTTTGGATCATACGCCGAGCGATCAACCCTACTTCTAACCAAACGTCTTGTTTACACAACTAGCATTCCTTCATGTTTTGATAAATTTACCTTTATTATGCGAATCGCAACCAAATTATTAATTTCAAATTTCTTCGATCGGAAGCGCCAATCAACTCGACTATTCCAGCACCCGAGAATGATAGCAGCATTATAAGGGTTATTAGAGTGTGCGGGTTGCATGTTTCTTAACCAATATTCCACCGATTACATGGTTCTGATACAACGTACGCAGACAGCTGTCACGTATTTCAGGCGACGAGTAACTCGGATCTTGATCCAATTCAAAGTTGATTGTCTCTAAATTACAATATATTCTCTACAAAATTACGAAATCCGACGTTTTATAAGATTTGAAACAGAATAGATTTGATCCGACGATACGTACTGTTTGAGATATGTAAAATAACCATTCTATTTGGATTTGCAGCATATTTTATTTATAACGAACCATTGAGAAAAAGATAGTGCAGATCTAACAAGCTCTAAGAAGATCTCACGCTTATTCATAAAATGTGTCCACAACGATGGTGGGGTTTGTTAGCGCAGTGGTATAACTGTTTCCTGTGAAATACACATGCCGTGACCTCTTTTACACCCTTTTATTGAAGTTGAACATTAAAACGAACACATGATGTTTATCTACACGCTATGTACATTAAAGGGACTTCATTTCATATTAAATGTTATCTACCTTGTTCCGGTTTTGTAACAACGTGCCTTAGAACAAGGATCTTGTGATTAACGCAAAACAAATTTATCTAAATTAATAAAATTACGTTGTATCCAATCTTAGGGGGAAACGAATATTTAATGCGATATTACTCTCACGATATTCATCGACTTCTGAACGATTTCACGCTGGATCAAAAATGTGTCCATAACGACGGTGGTGTTATAACTGTTGCCTGTGACTTACACATGTCGTGATATCGATAGTTATGGTGCTTGAAAAATAGTTTATGCGTAAACATATGTTTGGTATCGCGCTAGATGTGTAACGTTTCCGTATTCGAAATTCATAGCAATTGTTTTCCTGCAAATATAACGAACAGTGTATCAATCCGAAATTAACTTAATGTGTTATATTGCTGTAACGTTTAAACGTGACTGTAACGTCGCCCGTTGTTATATGTGTACTTTATTTCCTAGAGTTAATCGATAACTGTCCATTATTTAGAAGTAAATATCCGGTAAGTCAATGATGGCAACAAGCATTTGGACGTCAACGTGTGTAATTCAAAATAATGGACAAATATCGATACCACACTGCATGTTTAAAACAATATAAGGAGGAGACAACGATAAATTGAAGTCTAAGCCCTATTTCTATTGTGAAAATCGTCGCCTGCTCAAACTTTCGTCAACTTCAGTTTGCATATTTATTCGATTTGCTTAAAAATACAAGGTGAAATCATTAGCCGTTTGCAAAATAGCTTGGAACAGTATCTGATTCCGAAACGCTCGGCGTGATCTGGATTCAAACTTATAGTGTAAAATATTAACAAGACGTTACATCAGCGACTCTACGTTTCGTCATGATCTACGCTGTTTGCATAGACAGAGGACTATAGTACTTCTGAATCTAATTGGTGACAAATATTATAGAAAATTTGTGAGATTGAGTGGTTGATATGTATAGCCTACTATCCAACGGCTTGGTTTGGAGCATACGCCGAGCGATCAACCCTACTGGCAACCAAATGTCTTGTTTACACAAATAGCATTCCTTCATGTTTTGATAAATATACCTTTATTATGCTAATCGGGACCAAATTATTAATTTCAAATTTCTTCGATCGGAAGCGCCAATCAACTCGACTATTCCAGCACCCGAGAATGATAGCAGCATTATAAGGGTTATAAGAGTTTGCAGGTTGCATGTTTCTTAACCCATATTCCACCGATTACATGGTTCTGATACAACGTACGCAGACAGCTGTCACGTATTTCAGGCGACGAGTAACTCGGATCTTGAACCAATTCAAAGTTGATTGTCTCTAAATTACAATATATTCTCTATAAAATGAGGGAACCCGACATATTATTATAATTGAAACAGAATATATTTGAGCCGACGATATGTACTGTTTGAGATATGTAAAATCACCATCCTATTTGGACTTGCAGCATATTTTATTTATAACGAACCACTGAGAAAAAGATAGTGCAGATCTAACAAGCTCTAAGAAGATCTCACACTTATTTATAAAATGTGTCCACAACGACGGTGGGGTTGTTAGCGCAGTGGTATAACTGTTTCCTGTGAAATACACATGCCGTGATCACTTTTACACCCTTTTATTGAAGTTGAACATTAAAACGAACACATGATGTTTATCTACACGCTATGTACATTTAAAGGAGTCCATTTCATATTAAATGTTATCTACATTGTTCCGATTTTGTAAGAACGTGCCTTAGAACAAGGATCTTGTGATTCACGCAAAACTAATTGATCTAAATTAATAAAAATACGTTGTATCCATCTTAGGGGGAAACGAATAATTAATGCGATATTACTCTCACGATATTCATTGACTTCTGAACGATTTCACGCTGGATCAAAAATGTGTCCACAACGACGGTGGAGTTTTAACTGTTGCCTGTGACTTACACATGCCGTGATATCGATATTTATGGTGTTTGAAAAATAGTTTGTGCGTAAACATATGTTTGTTATCGCGCTAGATGTGTAACGTTTCCGTATTCGAAATTCATAGCATTTGTTTACGTGCAAACATAACGAACAATGTATCAATCCGAAGTTACCTTAATGTGTTATATTGCTGTAAAGTTTAAACGTGACTGTAACGTCGCCCATTGTTATATTTGTACTTTATTTCCCAGAGTTAATCAATAACTGTCCATTATTTAGAAGTAAATGTCCTATAAGTCAATGATGGCAACAAGCATTTGGACGTCAACGTGTGTAATTCAAAATAATGGACAAATATCGATACCACACTGCATGTTTAAAACAATATAAGGACGTGACAACGAGAAATTGAAGTCTAAGCCCTATTTCTATTGTGAAAATCGTCGCCTGCTCAAACTTTCGTCAACTTCAGTTTGCATATTTATTCGATTTGCTTAAAAATACAAGGTGAAATCATTAGCCGTTTGCAAAATAGCTTTGAACAATATCTGATTCCGAAACGCTCGGCGTGATCTTGATTCAAACTTATAGTGTAAAATATTAATTAAACGTCACATCAGCGACTCTACGTTTCGTCATGATCTACGCTGTTTGAATAGACAGAGGACTATAGTACTTCTGAATCTAATTGGTGACATATATTATTGAAAATGTGTGAGATTGAGTGGTTGATATGTATAGCCTACTATCCAACGGCTTGGATTTGGATCATACGCCGAGCGATCAACCCTACTGCCAACCAAACGTCTTGTTTACACAAATAACATTCCTTCATGTTTTGATAAATATACCTTTATTATGCTAATCGGGACCAAGTTATTAATTTCAAATTTCTTCGATCGGAAATCAACTCGACTATTCCAGCACCCGAGAATGATAGCAGCATTATAAGGGTTATAAGAGTTTGCGGGTTGCATGTTTCTTAACTCATATTCCACCGATTACATGTTTCTGATACAACGTACGCAGACAGCTGTCACGTATTTCAGGCGACGAGTAACTCGGATCTTGATCCAATTCAAAGTTGATTGTCTCTAAATTACAATATATTCTCTATAAAATGAGGGAACCCGACGTATTATTAGAATTGAAACAGAATATATTTGATCCGACGATACCTACTGTTTGAGATATGTAAAATCACCATTCTATTTGGACTTGCAGCATATTTTATTTATAACGAACCACTGAGAAAAAGATAGTGCAGATCTAACAAGCTCTAAGAAGATCTCACGCTTGTTCATAAAATGTGTCCACAACGACGGTGGGGTTGTTAGCGCAGTGGTATAACTGTTTCCTGTGAAATACACATGCCGTGATCACCTTTACACCCTTTTATTGAAGTTGAACATTAAAACGAACACATGATGTTTATCTACACGCTATGTACATTTAAAGGACTCCATTTCATATTAAATGTTATCTACATTGTTCCGGTTTCATAAGAACGTGCCTTAGAACAAGGATCTTGTGATTCACGCAAAACAAATTGATCTAAATTAATAAAAATACGTTGTATTCATCTTAACAGTCCGGAGTTTTTGTCCAGCAAACTTATCAATTTGATAAAGGCTATCCTGGGGTCAGTGTTTATTAACACCTCACTGATAATGATCTAAAGCAAGCCGCAGAGTCATAAATACTGCCTGCCCGTATAAAATTCCCAACACATGTTTCTGAGAACAGATTTTTAGCAACAAGCTGTACTTGTATTTACACTTGTCTTTGCCGTTCAGAACCTTTTATTTGATTTAGTATGCTTGAAATTTCAAGTTGAAGAATTAATTATGTTGTATTTCATAATAATTATATATGGACTGTTTTTGTGAGATGTATTAAATAATTATAATAACTACAAAGTTTTCTGTAACAATAATATAAACAAATCATGTGCATTGGTTTATAAACAAAATGAAAATTAACATTAGCTTAACCCTTTCCAGCATACAACAAATCTGCAACAGACGACTTTGAAAACAGTGTGACAAAACCTAAAAAGTCTCCATAAAAGATAGCTTATTTGTTAAATAAAGTTGAAAACATTGTGGCCAATGGAGAAATTGCTCATCATGAGCAATTTCACCTTTGGCCACAATGTTTTCAAAAGTCATCTGTTGCTATTGCGTCAAAATGCGTCTGCAGGTGGGAAAGGGTTAACACTCATAGCTAATACAGATTTTTGAATTATGTTATGATACTGAGTTATGCATATTCCACCCTTAATTAAAAACAAGAATCATAAAGAAAACATTGTGCTTTCATTCAATAAAATAAAATTGGATCTACGTAGTTTTTACATTCCTTCAACTTTCCACGGATAAAGTCATCCCTCATTTTAAAGCGGATGGGATTCCCTTCAGCATCAATGTACGAGTTCATTTATAGACTAGTTATTTGACAGTACTATAAAGTTATACCACACAATGTAATTAGTAGCTTATAACTTAATAATATCTTGTATAGTCATGTAGCTTACTTCCCAGTTACGTACCACTACATTTGTGTACCTTTTTTGATCAATGCATTTATAAAGGCAGGGGCGTACCTGAATTTAAATCGAGTATACGCACAGACGTGCATACTCCTCCGGGATTTTTTTTAAAATCCAACATTGCATCTGGTGCCTTCTAGGAGCATATTATTGGCACATACAGAAAACCATCATGCGTTTTCTGGCTTCCCACACCATGCTTTCCAAGCTACTGGTTGATTTTCAACATAGACTATAAAAACATTAGTGGAAAACGAATGAAGCCAGTCACAGTGACTTTTGTCAAACGTCGGAAAGAATTTATGACCAGCTGGATTTCTAACTCACAACCCCTATATTGACAGCGCGCGTCGCTACCGATTGAGCCACCCACCGGGGCTGGGCTCTCATCCAATGATCTACTAATTGTGGGAGCCGGACAAAAGATCCCATGGACAAAAGATCCCATGCTATTTTGGGAAGGCTGGACAAAAGCTCCCACATCATTTTTACAGGGTGGACAAAAGATCCCATGTTATTTTAACAAGTTCAAGTTCAAGTTTATTTATTCGGCATATAAAAGTTATTTTACATCGCCGTAAACATACATGACAGATAACAAAATAGACATATATATACATTGAAGAGAGAAACATATATGTATAAAAGAGAACAACATATATATATATATATATATATACATAGATGCATGTAAGAGAACAACATATACGCATGATACATAGAAGAGAAAACACACACATATATATATATACATTGATAAGACTCGTAACAGATTGGACAAAAGCTCCCACATCATTCTGGCAGGGTGGACAAAAGATCCCACTTATATTATATTATATATCAGTCAGTACTAAAGAGATTGAAATGAATAAACTATATGGATATATAATTCCTAGCCATTGAGCATATTATAGATGTGAATTTCAAGGTAAACAGCCAATTAATGTAGAAAGATGAAAGTTATCACCTGCTATTTTAAATTAAAGGCGATCAAAGTTTAAATTGTGTTGTTAATTGGACAAAGTCAGCGAAGGTATAGCCATCTTAAAGGAAGAAGTCCCAGAAGAGCTAACAGCTGTTTTACAATACTATGACTCAACATACGTGACATAGTCATATAGAAGTGTTATGGGACCAGGAGGTGTTCTTCGTTTCCGCAGAGTACCACCAATATTCGCACCAGATACCTGGGATGTCCATGAGGCAACAATGGCAGATGGCCATCGTACCAACAATGTGTGTGAGTCTTGGAATAACGGATTCAAGCACCTGGTTGGGCACAAACATCCATCTATATGGACTGCGATCAACTGCCTAAAGAAAGACAGGACAATCGTTGAAACAGAAATCTCCATCATCAACATACAGCCAGCAAAGAGACAGAGGAAGAAAACTGTTAATCATCAAAAACAATGAAGGAACTATGTACACAACGTGTAGAAGGACAACGAACTGTGAGTGAATTCCTTTTATGTTGTTGGACAGTGTATTAGACTTAGTAAATAGCTGTGCTAATGACAATGGCCAGACTGTGTGTTGATTGAATATGTCTGCATGAACTACTTTGAAAGCAGTTTTGTTTGTAAATACATGTATATCCACTTTTCATTATTATCATGATGTACTATATTTTCTACACTAGTGGAATTACCATATGCTATATTTTGTGTGCTATATATTTACTCAAAATTTTAATTTACAGGAAATAAATTTGACTTTATTAATCTTTGTGTTTTGTTCTGGTTTATTTTTCTATGAAATCATTTAATAAGAAGTAAATGTACTCAACACCTTAATATCTGTCACCTTACGACAAAGACAAGGATGACTCATCAATATGGGATATTTTGTCCACCGTGTCAAAATGGTGTGGGAACTTTTGTCCACCCTGTTAAAAATAACATGGGATCTTTTGTCCACCCTGTTAAAATGAGATGATACCTTTTGTCCACCTTGTCAAAAATAGCACGGGAGCTTTTTTCCATGGGATCTTTTGTCCTGTATTCACTAATCAGTAATTGTATATCAGGCGAAACAGAGCAAACAATGACTGGAAGTTTATATATAGACATATCTTCCCTGTTGGTTAATGTGGTTTTAAATAAAACAATCACAGGAAAGGAACAATCACATGATACAATACGTATCTGCAGGATGCACTTAGATCACGGATGCACGGTTAATTCCGATGATAAAGCTCGTTGATATTAAGTAGGCGTATGGTAGGAAAAATATCCATATTATTTCAGACCTTAGTCTTCTGATGGTTCGGAATGAATAAATGAATGATTGTATAATGTTTTATGGCGCATCGACAGCTAAGGTCATTTAGCGAGCAATTAAATGTAATTATTCATGATCCCTGGGTAAACAAACCAGTACTAGGCTAGAAAATGTGCCTTGTCCAAGGGCACTCCACCATGACCGTAGTGCCGCGATTGGGGATCGAACCCGGGACACCCGGTTTCGAAATCCCCGACGCTAACCTGATGGTTCGGAGATCTGATACTGATTGAAGAACATGAATTATGCCCCTGATCTAGTGCTCTGATAGCGTGCACGTGCTTCTAGATATGATATGTTTGGTTAAAAAAAAATGATATACTGCTATGTTTCCGTGTAATTTCTTGTATGTTTAATGTGTTTTTTTGGTAACTTGTAACTTGTTGCCACATGGTTCTTTGAATAAATAAGTTAAACTATATATATAAAAGATGTACATGCATGTTGGCTTACTTTCAGACGTATATAATTGTATCAAACCTATCACTAATGATGGCAGTTTAATAGCAATTTCAAAATGTATATCTATTTGTCACATATAACTCTTTCTATGAAACAGATGACGGTTACAACTGTATTACGGCATTTCCTGTGTATTTGATCAGTGCGGATTTAAAGCTTATACGCCAGTTCACTCGTCTGCAACACTTCACACCATAGAGAGAAATACATACTGCCACTTTCAAGTCTTTGGTATGACCCTATCGTGGATTAAACACTGGTCATCCGCTCTCGAGGCGGACATCATAACCATTACACCACCGAGGCAGTTCTAACCAATCCTTCATTCTGCATAGCCCTTATCCCCCTCAACCATAAAAAACTTTTCAACAGCAGGCGACTCATGACAACATTAAATCAAATTCACCTTTTGTCAGAATGTTTTCAACTTTATTCAATATTTGTTCTCATTTTAAGAGAGTTCCCAAATTATGTACTGTGATAATCCTTTTCCCAATAAAAAAGTTTTCAACAGCAGACTCCTCATGACAACATTAAATCATCAAAGATCACTTCAATTAACTACAAACAAGACACAAATAAATATTGCAATATCACTTCTTAAATGGGAGTGGAAACTCTTAATTGTGGTATATAATTAAAACAATTATATATAGGCCATACATTTTCCTTTTCGACGTTTCCACTCCCATTTTGTTCTGTTTTATTAATTCGACGTTTTAGACATTCGACGTTTTCACCGTCACCCGCTAAATATAACAAGTTGTTTTATATAATCATATAACAAATTGTTGACTTCATGTGTGCTTTACTTTTTAACAAAAGAAAAATCACAGTCAATTTAAAATACTTAAAGCAAAAATGTGTTTTATTTTTTAAAGAAAACATAATCTAACAATAGTATATCATAAATGTGATTAGAGTCTTTCAAATAGTAGTACTATTTGAAAGACCCTGATGTGATATAGGCATCAAAGTATTGAAAGATAACATACCTTTTCTGTATTGGTAGATTTTCATTTTAAGCCTAAATAGCAAGACAAACTCAATTCCAGAATATTCAGCTCACATACTGCAATAACGGTCAGTACAAGAACATCTGTGATACACACAGTAAATAGCCCAGCAGGATGGCCTGCTAAGTGGTGAATAATTGACTGGTTCAATTTCCTGGTGATTTCATGCACTGATAAGCCCTTTTCTCAAAATTAGGAGTTTGGGAGGCAACTTCCCAGGACTGTTAAGGGGAAACGGATAATTAATGCGATATTACTCTCACGATATTCATCGACTTCTGAACGATTTCACGCTGGATCAAAAATGTGTCCACAACGACGGTGGAGTTATGACTGTTGCCTGTGACTTACACATGCCGTGATATCGATATTTATGGTGCTTGAAAAATAGTTTGTTCGTAAACATATGTTTGTTATCGCGCTAGATGTGTAACGTTTCCGTATTCGAAATTCATAGCAATTGTTTACCTGCAAACATAACGAACAATAGTGTCATTATTATCACACTATATGGGCGTATAGAGGGGCTAGTAATAGGTGCGGGATTCCCCAAATTACCATTACGATCATTTTTATCAAAGCGTATAGACAATATAGATAGACTTTTTGTGTATTTTAACGAGGTATTGTGTGATTTTCCGCATTTGTTACTGTAATAGAAATTCGGACGCCTGTGGTATAACAAAAACCTTACGGTGAATGTTTTATTTAATTTGTGTGTACTCTACATGGTGATGAGTGTGACGTCATGGTAAATATACGCAATAAAATGACGTAATAAAATAGTTCAACTGTACCATTCCTCCTTAGTGTCACATAAATTGTTAAATAGTTTTAGAATTATCGACTATCTAGGCTGATACATTATCAGGTCAACACGTAATCTGTACATATGATAATTCATTCGTTCGTTAAGTTTAGTGATCGACTTGATATGCGATAAACAAACGTTTGCTATATTTATTTACAGAATAATTCAGTAATGAGTGTTTGATTAAAAGTATGTAACATACCGGTGTTATGTGAATATCTCAAAGAGTCTTAATCAGGCTATGGACTTATCTACTGAAAAAAAGGGGTAGACGCAGACACGCTGGACATTCTTTAATCGACGTTTGATCTGGGTCTACACAGTTTTACATCCACCAACACACAGTGTATTTTGTCTGCATCAACTGCAGTGGAGACCCTAATTAGAATAGTCTGAATCTGTATTAGTTTTTAATACTAAAATACCCTTACCCTAATAAGCACATAACGTATAAAGGTAGACAGTACATAGCAATGAGGGGATCATTCCCATTATTTTGAGTAGGTATAAATGGATATTTGCTATAGGTATAATAACATAATTACATGTATAACAGGACTTCCCCGCATGGCATTCTATATTTACCAATGTTTCAAAGTTGTGTCACTAATCTAAATCCGGATGTATATAATTTAATAAATGCTGAAAAGATAGATTTCTTAGCAACTATCATTTTATATAAAATATCTTACTGTTATTCACACAAATGACCGTTAAATAGCCGATAAGCCCCGATAAGCCCGCCCTAACTGTTTTATTGCTACTTTATTGCGATTTATTGCTATTCTGGCAGACTAATTGCCATGGCTTAGACCCCATGAGAGGCGAGATGATATCATGTTACAAGAGTGCGTCTGTCGGGAGATTACTTGTGCCACACACCAAATTCTGCGATTTTTGAGGAATTACCTATGTGTGTGTAAAAGTGGTTCACAACTGCAGTTTGCACTTCCCGTCGAATATTAAAAAACATATTAAATGTAATCATATTTAACGTTAACTTTGTGGACACCACGTTTTGGTGTCCACAATTCAAAATGTGTCCACAAAGTAGATTATTTTAGCGTATTAAGTCTGAGAACACACACACACACACACACACACACACACACACACACACACACACACACACACACACACACACACACACACACACACACACACACACACACACACACACACACACCCACACACCCACACACATACTCATGTACAATTAATAGAATGTCAAATAATGCGACACATTTCATGTCATCAGATAATGATTGGTCTTTATCAGGTTTGTATTCCGTTATACATCAAACTAGACATGTGTGCAAGGAGACCTTTAACGGTTTAAATCATGAACTTCTATATGAAAACTAACGCAAACAGTATTTTTAAAGTTTGAATACATTAATGTTTACCAAGATTGTGTAGTAAAGGCTGTTATCAGATAGTTTGTGAAAAACAAATATACTAACGGGAAATGTATAAGGTAACACTAATTATTTCCACATGAAACTTTACAAAAACATATCTCTACACTCCTTAACGATATTGATGGTTGAAAGGTTTTCTTACAGGTGTATCCATTTCTTTCTGCCCACGAGTCGTATTTCACGTATTTTTGGCAAGTACAACAATCTTTTCCGAATTTGCAGCTGTTGTGTCAGTGTTTGGATCCCAGATAACCAGAACAAATACATTGATACCTTTTAAATGCGTTTGTAATCTAAGTCTTGGCTTTGTGAATGTAACCGCAATTGAACGATTAGAAAGATTACTGCTGGTATGGCCGACACTGCGCGATTTTTATTCTATGACAATTCTCGGTATTACTTTGGAAGTAATGACGCGCTTACCCGACTGCAACGCCGCGTTAGGGAACGTTTTCATGATGATTATGTGGTGGAACGACGTCCATTGTGTGGAGGTGATGTTATGATTTGAATGCCATAACAAGGAATGCCAAAACATCTGAAGTGGTCATTGCTCGACAATTAACCGATGGACGCTACCGAAATGAAATTGTGAAACCCCACATCATCCTAAATGTGCGACAACGTCACTTCAAATAAGACTTGTTTCCCTATACTATAACCCGACTATACGGTAAATTACCCTTTGTATTATAACCTTAATTAGGGGAATTTCCTTTATTCCGTGTGAGAACAGTTTGTCTGTACTTTTACTATGGCCCAGCTTATGTAATTCACAGTAAAAGTACATAGAACAAAGCAGAGAACCATGACCGACATTTATCCACATCCGGATGACGTCAAATTCAGCTGGTACCTGAGGTAACGAGAACAATTTTATATTTTGTATCGAAAAGGCTAACAACCAGAACTGTGTATTCGTCTGCGGGTCTGCCTGCCGCCATTTCTTAACTTCAGGTCAATAATCTTTATCTCTTTCGTTTTATCTCGAAAATATTAATTAACACAGAATAATTCACTATTAATTTAGTCATTCCTGTAGTTAAAGATATAACACCACGCTGTAGTGTAAAATCAGTTTTAGATATCTGAGAATCGGCGATGGATGTTCCTGGCGATGGAAATATTGTATTTTTATACTGTCTGAGCTATGAACTTCGTGGTAATTTTTTCCCTTCTTAATGCTGCACAGTCTCCACGAAAGTCGTCAGTCCTTTTGACAAAAACTCCTTCGAACTGTCAAATTCCCATGCAATAATTTGAACAAAGTGATGCATAAAATCCCTAAAATCTATCAGAAAAAGATATCTAACGAAATCATCGAAAAATCAACCCAAAATGTGAACATCAACTATGTATATATATTATCATTGCATTTTGTCATCTAATTGATAGGGATTTCTGCTTTTAAAACTAAGATTCCCTTGAAACTAAAGGGATTTCGGTATGCATAAAACCGAACTTTATGAAGAGGAATTCAGTGTATCAGTGATTTAATTATTTTGTTTGTCTATTAGTCATGCAAATGCGTAACCATAGTGCTGGAAGAATCGGTGATGTAGCAGTACAATACACCTCAGAATTTTGATATATTACATGACCAGTATATTTTGTATATCTGGGGGGATTTTGGTAGAATTCGTTACATTTTCGTGGATTTCGGCGGATGTTGGTGTTTTTATAAACCTGTTTTAAATAACTGGGTCAACAGTATGGATGATAATATATCTATAGGTACTATTATTAACGAAAAAACGTTAACAACAATTAAAGAGCATATTTTGATAATAAAAAGTGATTTTTAAAGTAACTGACTAGTCGATGATAATCTTCATGTCATGTTTTGCATGATGATAACATGTTTGGAATTATTATTACGGTTGTGTATTATAACGAACAGAACATATAAAGGAAAAACTTTCAGAAAATTAATAATGAGCTATGTTTAAAAGAAAAAGGGCCAAAACGACACTTAATTGATCATCTGCATGACATAATAGAAGAAAATATCGGGGGGGGGGGGTTGATTTGTTCATTTCAGCCCTTTTCTGATGCCACCTGGAGACCACATTTTGCAACTAGTCAACATGGCTGGAACGAATTATGTAGGTTACATTTCTGCTCAACCCTTTCCGCAATACAGTCGGTTTCTTACGCCTCTGAAGCAGACGACATAAGGAAAGTTTGCCGCAAAATGAACAGTTGCTCATTACGAGCATTTTAACCTATTGCCACGTCTGATCAATAATTATACTTTTATTCATAGATATCCAATCTGATTACCAAGTTGTTTTCAAGTTGTTTCTAAAGTCGTTTGCAGCAAATTTGTTGCATGTGGGTAAGGGCTTATCATCTTGATATCACACGCACATTCATACCATGATAAACAAGTGGGCCAAGATGGTCCTAAAACGATCACATGAGTGATGATATAGTATTAAATATGTAACGTCTAAAATCGGAGAAAATGTTATTTAGGTTGGATGAAACTGCCAGGAGTGGACACTGTAGATACAATACCTTAAAGGAGAAGGAAATCTGTCAGAAGGCATTGACTATTCAGATTATTGGAAAGGGAATTACCAAAGGAACATTATTGTGAGGCTTGGTTAATATCTTTCAAGTGAATTAGGAGGAGATGACGTTTTAAGCTCAATTTTTTTTTTTACATTTTACCCATTTTCTAACAACCCTTGTCGACTATGTTTTTTGGCAAATCAATGCGGCTTAAGATATATAATTTAAATCTTTAGACCATTTTGAAAGAGGACCAATGAAAAACATTCCTTGGACATTTGAAGCTAATTAAACCTCTTTTCTTATGCCGCCATATTGTTCTTTTGGCCAATCAATATAACTCAAGACAAGTTAAATTATAGACATCTTACAGGTATACTGCGACGAAAGTTTTTGTTATTCTTTTGTTTTGTTTTGTTTTTTGAAAATGAAGTTTTACGTTTGTAAGGAAATTTAAATACTTAAAATAACCCATTTTCATGTAACACAATTGTGTTTGGGTGACATTACATGTAATATTGTGTTGATAAACATTATATGATCATGACACTGCTGTAAATGATCAATTTACAATCAATTATACATTGTTCCCCCCATCTTACACATATATCCTCCATCGATATTATTACAGATATATTGTAGCTTGTACCGGAGTTAAGCCATCGCGGGTCACCCATTCAGGCACTAACCATGATGAACGTTGCTTAACTTTAAGAAGAGGTCTACCACTCTAACAACGTCGCTATAAAAGCCGGCTTCCATAGCAAGGCTGTAGAAGTGGTATTTATACCTATATCCCGTTCCCGTTACATTTCTTCATCTTTGCACTTGACTTCGACTCGAAGTCACACAACTGAACACAAGCAGTACACCGTAGCGGGTCTAAGTAACATCACTGGGAACCACTGGGGTCCGAGGATGATGGTGATAATCAAAAATCCCACCGCCACCACCATTTGTAACGTGTACATTCAATGTTAATATTGGCTGTATATTATAACCATTCTCAAAGGATGCTTCTAAAACGCTTGCAGCTTAGATAGCGCCATTATTGATTTAAAGACAGTGGTGCTTCCACGCAGATGGAACGAGTACTGTTTGTGTCTCCAGGATGGAAAGCACAATAATCGTGATTAATAATAATATAAGCTTAAAGCTTGATTTGCCACAATGTAAAATAAATAAGTTTTAAAAAATTGGTCTAGAGGAATAATCCAGATTAGACTGCACGGAGGTACAAACTAATCTAAATCAAAACTGGAAAACTTGCGCAGACCCCCAAAGCGTTGTTTTCATGTGATTTGAAAAACTATATACTGTTTTCAATTCTGATTTAATTTAATAGTTAGGCCATTTAAAAGTAAAAAATGTACATGTTTGTAATCCTATTGTTTAAGTTAACATTTTATTTTATTTATGTACACTCTTATTTTCAGTAATTATCATGTATTATAACAGCAGTCAATGAAATTCTGCATCGAGTTTTATTTTAAAACAGAGAATGAATTAAGATCATCCCAAACAATCATGGAAAAACAGTTGTTATGGCTAAAACTTGAGATGAAATTATTATATCCGGTTTGTGATATACGCCTTGGTCATTGGTACATGTCAATACAATTATAATTCCATTCATCCATGACTATGGGGTCAGATTATTTCCTGAATACACATCAAATGAGTTAATAGATTGATAGCAACCCCTACACTCATGTAATCGCAGCTGTAACATGTATGGCGATAATGGTAGAGGAAGTTCATATATAATAGGAAGTTAGTGATATACCCGTTGGTCATTGTTGCATGTCATAACAATGACTGTTGATTGTATCTTTGACTTAGGGATAATATAACTTCCTGAAAAAACATGGAAAAAACGGAAAAGATTGAGAGCAACCTAAACAATCATGTGACAACAAGAGAGGAAATTCAGCTGATTACATGTAGAACAGGATTTATATGAGGTATTGTTTATAAAACAGCTAAGTATAGCAAAATGTATATAAAGCTTGTTCAATCTAATTAAATGTAGTAAGAAAGTCCTGTTATTGACTTGCTTATTTTAGCTAACCTGTGCACTAAGTGCTTAATGTAAACTATTGTGATCACATTTTGTCTGTAGTCCGCCCTCCATGCGTCTTCAGCAATTACTTTGTGAACACTCTACATGCAGCATTTCCATCAAATATTGGCCAATTCATAAATTTGGTCATCTGATGTCAAAAACTAGGTCTCAAGATCAAATTGAATGAAAATCTTGTAATCACTCTGGATGTTTTTTTTTTTATCTTGAGCATATTTAAATGTTGTCAGAAAATATACTTCGATGATATTTAAATGTTGTCAGAAAATATATTTCGATGATATTTAGTTTGAATGTAGGTCGCGTCAGGTCATAAATTTGGTCACTTGGCCAAATTGAATGACAATCTTGTAACAAACTAAGGACTACGCTATTTGCTCCAGCAGCTTTAAACCTAGTCAGTTTTGATAATATCTAGGTCATGGTTCAAACCGGTGTCCAAAACTAGGTCACAAGTTCAAATTAAAAGAAAATCTGGTTTAAAGTCTGAAGGCAGCATTTTTATCTTATGCATGTTGAAACTCTGTCTGAATAATTGTCTTGATGATTTCGTGGCTAATTTCAATAATGGGCCAAGTCTGAGCATAAATAAAATAAAAAACTTGTTAACACTCTAGAGACTGCATAATTGGCTCCAGCAACTTCAAACTTTGTGAGCATGTTTGTCTTGACAATATCTAGGTCTAGTCCGAAAGTGTTTGGTCAACAACTAGTTTACTAGACCAAATTGAAGGAACATTTTGTAGATATTCTGAATGTCTCGTTTTAAATTTGAGCATGTTAACTCTTTGTCATTATTGGTGTTTTAGTGATATCAAGGCTAGGTTCTAGTATAGGTGGTCACGCCTTGAAAAAAACTAGGTCACTTCGCTAAACTGAAGGAAATGTTATTAACACTCCAGAGATTTCATTATATGCTTCAGCAGCTTCAAACGTTATTATAATGCTTGTCTTGATGTAATCTAGGCATAGTTCGAATATGGGTAATGTTTGGTAAAACAAATAGCTCAAATTGAAATAAAACCTTGGCAGAATGGAGGTTTGTTGATATCTAGGCTAGGTTTCAACATTGATATAGTCCTATAAAATAACAAGGTCACAGGTCAAATTGAAAGAAAACACTCTAGTTATTGTTTTCTTACTGTACTATATATATGCATCTTCATATGATGAAGTGAGAGTGTTTAAATGTTGATCATTTGACTTTGCACCTTAGGTTAAAGTAGGGATAGGTTATACAAATCGTCCCAGTTCGGACAGCTTGTCATATATTTCGTAAACATGTTAGTTAATACCTACAGCTGGGACCCATTTTAGGTGTTGTGCTCGTGATGAGTCTTTTTTTTTCATATTATGAACACCTATTTTAACTTATGATGATTGATAATAATTATTTGCCTTTATCATGATATGTGCACAATGAATACGATAGCTTAATCGAATACTTATATTATACTTGTTTCATTTTCAATTTCAAAACTATAAATTACTTGTACAAATGTAAGATATAACCTATTAATCATGATCACGTGTAAGTGGTGTTAATTTTATGTTGAACTGCCACATACGTTTAATAGAATAATTAAACAGAATAAAATCGTGCTTTCAGTAATACATTATATACAAACTCTACCTGTCGCATTTATGTATGACTTGATACATAACTTTTCTGAATGTAACGGGATAAGCTCGAAAATAAGGAAGTTTAACCATGATAATAGTCAAGTGATGTATATATATGAATAACGTAAGTCGTCTCTATAAATGTACACACGGAGTGTCGTCAACACATTAATGAACTGATTATTTGTTCAATTAAACTTATCAGTGAGACAATGGTGCAATCATGTACCTTTGCAAGTTGCTTGTCATTTCAATTGTTATGTCATGTTGGATTTTTACTTCCACGTAAGTTGATATTAATCTCTTTACTATTGCATATCATTTTACATGTATAATATATCACAGAGCTTTGTTAACTTTAAATATTCTAGCAGTTACAAGCGGTAATTATGACGCTTGCAAACAGTGATCATACAAGCAACATCTTTGATTCTACGATACGTTATACATTTATTCCAAATGCGTTTTAAAGACTGCAAAACTCTCACAATGCAGATTACATTGCTATTTGTTTCAAATTTCATTTATAGTGTTAGATTATTTAAAAGTATGGTATGTATGGACTGGCCGACATAAGAACATGAGTGACAAAAATGACCTGACCTGAAAGTAATCTTATCAACCCTTCACATAAGATGTTAAAGTTATTATTGAAAGAAATACTTGTTAAGATACGAACAGCAACGTCATAATACCCCTATAACAATAATGAAGTTTTATATCGAAATGCAAATGCCTTTTTTTCGGCTCAAGTTTGCAATTTTCCCAGGTAAGGTAATTTAATAACGAACATTGTATATCAATAAGCCAATATCGGTGTAGACGAGATAATTATATTCGGAATAACAAACAGACACACTACATAACAAATAAAGGCATCCGTCTTTGATTGCAACCGACTTAAACACATTGTGTTCACATTATTACTCAGGAATGCCATCCTTGAAAGTATATATGTCCTTAAAGTATAATATATTTGACACCAAGCCGACCATTCCGATCTACTTTTTGTCTTTCGATCTCACAAAATTCTTCGTTAAAATTATAATAAACACATTTTTCACTTTTACTCAGCTTTGGGGCGGTGAAGGTCGAAGCCGTTAAAATGTGTTAATACGCTGAAACGTACTTCTCTTGAAACATCGAGTTTGTTTAAGTTATGGTTAACTGACGTTTGATTTTGGCAAATCAAATTCGTTTTTATAAACTTTATCCGTTGACCTGTTGCTTAAATAGGTATCTTGTGATTTTGCAAATTGATTTCGGGTTTATTCATTACGCGTGTTGACTGACTATTACTTCCGGTTGGGCGGTAGTTTGCCTCACAGAACAACTCAAAGCAGTATTTTTGATAAGGTAACATTTTTTTTGAAAATTTAAATCAGCTATGATTTTCTTTACATGATAGATCTCGCCCGATGCCCATACAGATGAACGTAAATAAGTGTAGATGTCATTGCTTTACTTGGTTTTTGTTGTTAAGGTATCGGATCTGTAATGGTCATTATCACAATGTTGCCTAAATGTATTTCCCTTGCTATCATCATCCATTGAGACATGTATTTCTGAAATGTTAGAAGATTTTACCGTCTATAATGGATTTTTTTAATTTTGTTGTTGTTCAATGCCTCAAACCTTGACAAGGCAAAAAATGTACAACAACTAAACACAATAAAATTGCTTTAATTTTCATATATGTCTTAAAAATTATGTTTATAAAGGACAATTTTACTTCAAAAGAACATTGCTGATTAAAATAAACACCAAAGAAAATAAAATATATAACCCCACTTCTGAAATCTGCTTTTTTAAAAAATGGTTTCTGCAACTTTTTAATTTAAAAGTCATCTAGCATTATTACAATTAATCGTTAATGTTGGATATCATTATTTACTACATTGTTATATTTAAGATATACTTAAATATAAAAACATTTACCTTCTTGTTTTCTCATAACATGCATTTTTTTAAGATAGGTGACAAAATAAAAGGCATCATAATTTGTTCGTAGATTGTCTACCCACCCACCCAAAATCAATACGCCTTCATAAAAGAAAGCACCAAAAGATCCCAACTTGTTCTATTGTATGAGCATCTACAACATACCCCCACTTAAAATGTATATCAAAGTATAATACATTATTAAAAGAAGTAATTGCATGAAAAAGCGTCTTTATGTTGGAATATTGACAAATCTGTAGAACAAATCCATGAGTTTGAAACTATTTTGACCCTTACAAAATGCTGCATTTTATTTCAATGAAAAGGCATGAACATTATGTCATTTTGACCCTCAGAATTAATTTTGTGTTCTACCTGATACATCAGTGGTACTGGACCGAGTCTACACATCTTGCAGAACGGAAGGTTGGGCAACAGCACATTCAATTCCTCTAAACTTCGTCCTTCCTTCCAACTGTCATTTTCACGGTCTTATCAAAATGTCGAAAACATATTTCACACTTAGTTTTTGTGCATGCGTTTGCTTCAAAAACATTAACCGCACAGAGGTTATGACTAATAACAACATTAAATCCATTTTTCTTGTCTGGTATATGCACATTTATCTTTTTGGGATCTACCTCGCCGATAAAGTTTATTTTTCCATCGTCGCCCACGTTTGTTTACCGATGTGACGTCACGGAACATGGGGGAAAACATTTTTTTAGTATATTTACCAACTACGGACAATTTTCCGACTGGCGAAAATACGTATCGGAAGGTTACGAGTGATCACGGTGAAAGGCGAATTTTACCGAAGGCATTACAGATCCAATACCTTATGTTAACGTTTATGTGCAATACATGAAAAATGTAAAAACCGGAACATCAATTTAACTCATATGCTTTTTGGACAGTGCCACAATGTTGTTATATCAAAAATGGTTATCATAATTGCTGATTTCTCCGGAGAAAATGGGAAACGTTAGTAAATGAAAAAACATTAACAAAAATAATTTCAACCGTGCAGGTGGTTAACACTCCTATCATGCCAAAGTTATAAACACTAGAGCGGTTAAAAAAATATGAATTTCACCTTACCAATTCTTAGAAAACATGTGAAAAAGTGTCCTCTTCTTTCAATATGGCAACACACATATACATATGTCAATTTTACACATCAAGTAAGGTTGTTACAAAAAACAACAACAAAAACCACTGAAATAAGTACAGTCAGTGAAAATCCTGAACTATGCAGTGTGGTCATGGTCTTCACTATTCCGAAATAAGAGAGTGCAAGTTTCCTGTGACATTCCCTGAAATCATTGTTAGCTCATAAACAGCATAGTAATTTCAGAAATAGATAAATAGTACTAATGTCTATCTATGCCTCACTGAACTGAAAGTGTTTATACAACAAACTGGCCAAGGTTTGCATTGGGCACCATACCTTTTTTTCTGGACTACTTTATTTGTGTAAAAACATACTTGGAAATATATTTATTTCTACTAACACTACTGTGTTTGTAAGTGATTTTCATAGGATTGTTCAAAAACTTAAAAAAAAATAACGCTCGTTGTATCTACAAGGATACTTCACCTTACTTTTACAGGTATGTGATTTATATATTAGATAACTTAACAATGTGAAAAGCTGAACCAACAAATAACCAATTATTTTGCATTCTAATTTTTGCCTTTTATATTTAAAATTATTTTTTTCCATTCAAATACATTTAAAAATGCTTATCTGGTTATAAAAGTAAAATTTCCCAAAGTCCTCTACATTTTGAAAATTTGAATATCTTTACCCCACCCAGTCATTTCCTAATTTTGGCCATGACATAGTCTTTAACGTGACTTTTCAAACAATTACCATGATGATAAATCAGTTAAGATAAATATAACAATCTTTGTTTAGAAACAAGTTCAAACTTTTCTTAGTTCAGATTTAAATTATTTTTCAGCTTTTATTAATCATATTCAATTCCTGCTTCATGGAGACCTTTACAACACTCGCGCCGTTTGCATGAGAAAATCCCAAAAGCAGAACCCACTCATCTTGTGATTCGAACGCAAGACCTTTAGTACGAGAGGCCGAAGCTATACCACTGCACCACTTTCTAAAGCCTGCATTTGCTAACGCAAGATATTCTAGTTCTAAGCTAGATATCAGAAATAAATAGATTGTATGGTTTAGTGACTTTGTTTCACGCATCGAGAAGTTGCCCCTGAATATTTTTGACGGTTCCTATGCATATGAATGCATTCATAAGACAAGAAACATTTCAGTGTAATATTAGGAATGTATCATGATTGAATTCTAAATAAACCTCTTATGGACATTATAAAGCGTTTTGCTTTTTGGGCCAGTTGTCGACAGATATTTGTTCCAAAGTCAACAGAATTAAAAATTGTTTTTTTTTCGGAATTACTACGTTCCTAATAACACAGTCAGCTCCGCCAATACAAATAGTTCCAAAGCTGAACAAACAGTTCAAAGGGGAGTAATTCCTTTTTGCTGCAATTTCCCTGGTGAGATTTGCCACGTAAAATGAAAACCAACCTCCTAAAATAAAAGACAGTTACATTCAAAGTTAATACTTGTACTGTCCTGTGGAGTCACATATGCTTGTGTTTGATTAGATGGCGATCAAGGACGATTCAGATCAGGCTGCAAAGGCTTACATGAATCTAAGCTGGTTGAAGGGACTTGAAAGTCGTTTGTGTATGATTAGGTTTACTTGCTGCAAGGATATGCCGGGTTCCCTTATAATTAGATGACCTTACATGCTTGCATAAACATTTTCCTGAAGCAAAGCATGTTCACGCATGTGTAGCAAGCAGGGATTTTGAAAGTAGAAATTCCTTCAATTTATCATTTTCCTTTTCTTTTCAAAAAGAAGGTTGGACAATTTATTTCCAGTGTTTTACAACAAACTATACCACATAACCAATCTTTGGAAGTTCAACTAATGAAAAAGAACATATATGTAGTTTTTGAATGTGTTTTAGACAGTTGTCGGTGGCTTTATATAATACAATGACAAATAACGATTCAATAAAAGCTTTGCCACATACAGAAGCTTTCTGACGCTTCCGCAACTTTCTGCATTGAAAACATTGATGCAATAAGATAAACTACTCATCATGAGCAATTTCGCCTTTTCGTACAATGTTTTATATATATTCAATTATTAAACTTTTATTTATAGAGGTTTATCAAAAGTTTTAACCAGACTCAAACACATCTGCAGTAGATTTGTTGTATGTGCAAAAGGGTTTAGCCAAATGATGATTGATGAATCTATGTGAAATAAAATTTGTTTCAGAATACCTTAGCCTAATTAGCAGAACTGTGCCTCAGAGTCTCATATTTCTCTGCAATAGTTTTGTTTATTTTGATATTATATATTTACAAGTTGTATCTAGTTTCAATAAGTACCGTACCTAACATGGAAGAATATCCTTGGACATTTAGTATTGGGAAACATGAACAAAATACATGTATTACCGTGTGTCCGATTCCAATATCAGATTTTAAAATTGTTCGTTGGGAAACCCACTACAAAAGTCATATATTCACACGCGGCATCTTAACAGGATAGAGTATAGAGTAAACACATAGAAATATTTCTAATTCCTTTTAAATTATGTGAGCACTTTAGGACCACCATGGTCAACTTGAATAATTAACACTGTTAAACCTTCTTGTCCGAAAGTTAAGGTCCGATTTGAAAATAATTTAACGTAAAAAAGGGGGCCTTCAACTGGCCCTGGCAGTTTTAAAGTGTAGTTGGGTTCGAGGATAAACTCGTGGATAGTCTATACTACATGTTTGCAAACCATCAGGTTTAATGTGTAGTCGGAGACTAGTTTAACTTCAATTAAGCAAGATTAAGCCGTTAGACTAAGGTTACAATGTATGTCTCATTTATTCAAATGAATGGCATAACATTATTAAAACCGATCAGACGACTAACTGTTTTACTATTCACTCGAAACGGTGCCTTAAGTTTCTCAACCGTGTAATACACCGTGCTTAATAGAACAAGTAATACAAAGCAAAACACCCGTGCAGAGTTTACAACTTGATGCTCTTGAGGTAAACATGTACATATTGATTTTCGCTATTTACATTATATTTGAAACTCTGGCAATCATTGTATCGCTGGCGGAAGTTCGGATAGACAGGACATGGCATTGCTAGAGACAGGTCATATAAAACAACAGGTTGCTATGCAGTTATGTGTGAACGTGTCCACCATAGAATGTCTCGTTGAACACTGGTGATGTTCATGCACAGGACGATCAGATAGATGCGCGAAGGAGGCATCAGTCGATTTAAATTGTCTATAGGGGGTAGAACCGTTAAATGAGCTTTAATTACTAATGAAATTTCGGTAATTTGTTGATTGAAGATGGTTTTATAAACACCTATATAAAATATTGTACATAAATTAGATACATCTCTTTAAATAACCTATAATATTTACTCTATGTTTTTTTTATCAATATAGGAAATATAAATAGTCATCAACACAAATTGTATTTACTCAAAGATGCGCGGGAAATAATAACAACATTAATAGTTTACAGAGAAACGGCACATTGTTTCAACCTTTTGAATTTCAGGTCCAGCTAGGTCTCTGCCTTGGTTGTCACCGAATGGAAACATTATTGTCCCCATGAACGATAGTTTAACTCTGACATGTACCTATACTGGACTTGTACAATCAGGACATATATATAGTATTTCTTGGTTTAGAGATAAACAGGATGCTCCATATGGATATGTTGACAATAACTGTAGTAAAGGAGGACACTTAAACACCAGTATTTACAACGTCACATGTCCAGATCTGAATCAACAGAGTATAACTATCAACCGGGTCGATCTGACATACCATCGGACAACGTGGTTCTGTGAATTCTCTCAAATTCCGGGTGTTCCAACGAAGAGCACTGCTTCAGCAACCATCGTTGTAAATGGTAAGTTATAGCTGCGGTAGTTCAGTATAGTATTTATAATTTATATTTAGAACTAGTTTTACGAATTATGCAACTGACTATTGTGTAAAATACTGTATATAAAGGCATCATGCACCCACTAGAATCCATAAAGTGAGGACATACTACATGCTACTTTGTGTAAGTGACCCCTCTTGAAAACAGCGTCCTGTTACATGCATTGATCATAATATTAAATCGCAGATATATAGCCACTCTGAACCAAGTAACTGAAATGTAATGGTAGGGGCACAGGGTCAGACTGGAATAATACATTACAAGAGCCCGTAGACTAACATTAGCTTTTCATATTCCTGAAGTACATTCAGGAGCTATTCGATTGTTCAGCTTTAAACTATCCCTGACTTCCCAGTTTTAGTAACCGTAAGACTTGTATATATATATCTTGCGGTTAATCTAGCAAACACACAAACAATAACAGCCAATTCAAATTAAATTGAACTGATTTGTCAATCAACGATTTATTTTTTATTTGTACATTGCATTGAAGGAGTTGACAGAGAAAGCAGCCATATCTGTGCCATACTTGTTTTATCTAAACACATGAAAATAAGATCAGAATCAGTGCACTGTTAAATATCATGGAAATATTCAAAGGTCATAATGTTCTTAAGCCAATTAACCTCTAACCTGATATAGAGGAAAACTCTTTTATTCCGTAAGATTCCAGTGTTAGCGTTAAAATGTGTAAAAGATTGTTGTGCACTTTAGAGCACATCCTATACGTGATAAAAGGGTTGTGACCTATCCGAATAGCATAACTGTCTCAAAAAATACATAGTGAGCAGCGATTAAAGGGTTGTGATCAATCTAAATAACATAACTGTGTTACAAAATACATAAAGTGCAACTTCGTTTAAAACAATCGAAATCATAGATAGAGACTTTCTAGTGGCGCTTATCAAAAAGGAGAAAATTAGTTCTAAAAGATTAAACATTATATAAAAGCTATATAAATACTCCGTATTCATGAATTTGAACCGTATTGACACCCCTTTCAAAAGAGATTGATAGCAATATGATTACACTTGAGACCACACCAAACAATGATGTCATAGAACTCTTCATATTGAAGAGCACTAGCTCAATAGAAAGGTCACCTATTTAGATCCGTCACATATACAGGGTAGTATACGATATATTTTTTTCCTGACAATCGAGCAGACAAAAGTGATTTTCGATGACATGCGAGCAGACAATTCTTTGGAAAAGGATGAATGCATACTAGTCTCTGTTTTTCCTTCTGATCAAGCTTTGGAATGTTTTTATAACAATCGATGATTGTGTCTTCGCTCAACGTTGATGTCTTTTATTTGCCTGTTGGTACAAGATATGGCAAAATATATTATGAATTACATGTATGTTATAATGTTAGATTAATAATATGTTTAAAACTTAGCTTGGGTTTGATGAACAACTTCTATTTCTCAAATGCGTATGACGGGGATACGCGTTAACTGTATTGCTGAAGTCACTGGTGAATGTCATGCAGTTTCAGGAGAATCCGTGTACTCATATTTCAATTATTGCTGTGTGTAAACTAAATTAACATCAAAGACGTCTGCCTACATCGCATATATGTTACGAATTGTTTGTATCAATAGTTATGTTAAATGCTGCATAGCTTACAGATATACGAACATTTTGAAATTGCACATGAATTCGCTTGTCAGAAATTTCTACTTTTGACGCAATCTTATTTAAAGTTAGAATATCAATTTTACGCGTTTCGTTTAGGATAGCGTGAACTATTTGTCTTCGCGTAGCATATTCAACAGGGTTATTCTTAGGCGCTTGGCTGCATGGGTAACACTGGATATTGGAGAGTTGTCTGTAAATATTAATTGGGATACGTTCATTTTACCGAACGACTGCTAGAGAGAAATTGTAATTTTGGAAAATAGCGGATAGTATGTTTAGTGTGTAAACACAGATCAGACTGTGCCAATATGCACACTGATATCAGTCCACATTGTTATCTGTTTCATGAGATGCAGGATAAATATTAGATTAATAGGTTTATAAATTGTGTTTATGATTAAATTTGTTAATATTATAATTAATTAATCATCTGCACAATAAAACTACAGGAACTAATATAAAGCATATGAAACTCGATATTAGCCTCGATTTGCAGTAAACAACCTTTATTTAGAAACCAGTTTAAACTTTTCTTAGTTCTGATTTAAATTATTTTTCAGCTTTTATTAATCATATTCTATTCCTGCTTCATGGAGATCTTTACAACACTCGCGCCGTTTGCATGGGAAAATCCCAAAAGCAGAACCCACTCATCTTGTGATTCGAACGCAAGACCTTTAGTACGAGAGGCCGAAGCTATACCACTGCACCACTTTCTGAAGCATGCATTTGCTAGCCCAACATATTATAGTCCTAAGCTAGATATCAGAAATAAATAGATTGTATACTTTATCATTTTTATGTACTTTTCTTGATCAGCAATAGGAGCTGTGAATTTGTTCCATGAATCGAGAAGTTACCCCTGAACATTTTTGACGGTTCCTAAGCATATTATAACTAGTATTTTAATTGAAATATGATAATTGTTACTGCCAAATGTCCGTACTGTTACCACTTTTTCTGAGAAAGTTATTGTATATACTCTCAAATCTCATACCAAGTTTATGTCTTTTCTTATTAATAAAACAGATGTGGTTAAGCATTACGCCAGAAAGACAATGATAACTACTTTAAGGTCAACATTCGAATTTACAATTCATTCATAAGACAAGAAACATTTCAGTTTAATATTAGGAATGTGTCATGATTTAATTCTAAATAAACCTCTTATGGACATTATAAATGCGTTTTGCTTTTTGGGCCGGTTGTCGACAGATATTTGTTCCAAAGTCAACATAATTAATGAACCGTTTTTTTTCGGAGTTACTACGTTCCTAATAACACAGTCAACTCCACCAATAAAAATAATTCCAACGCTGAACAAACAGGTCAAAGGGGAGTAATTCCTTTTTGCTGCAATTTCCCTTGTGAGATTTGCCACGTCAAATGAAAACCAACCTCCTAAAATAAAAGACAGTCACATTCAAAGTTAATACTTGTACTGTCATGTGGAGTCACATATACTAGATGTCGATCAATGAATATCCTGATCAGGCTGCAAAGGCTTACATGAATCTTAGCTGGTTTAAGGGACTTGCAAGTCGGTTTCGTATGACTAGGTTTGTTTCTAGAGGGAAAGTACACTTGCTGCAAGGATATGCCGGGTGCAGAAATTAAAGTTCACTTATAATTAGGTGACCTTACATGCTTGCATAAACATTTTCCTGAAGCAAAGCATGTTCACGCATCTGCAGCAAGCAGAGCTTTTGAAAGTAGAAATTCCTTCAATTTATCATTTTCCTTTTTTTTTTCAAAAAGAAGTTTGAACAATTTATTTCCAGTCTTTTATAACGAACTATACTACATAACCAATCTTTGGAAGTTGAACTAAAGAAAAAGAACATTTATGTAGTTTTTGAATGTTTTTTAGACAGTTGTCGTTGGCTTTCATATAATACCATGACAAAGAACGATTCAATTAAACCATCGCCACATACAGAAGCTTCCTGACGCTTCCGCAACTTTTTGCATTGAAAACATCGATGCAATAAGATAACTTACTCATCATGAGCAACTTCGCCTTTTCGTACAATGTTTGAAATCTATTCAATTATTAAACTTTTATTTATAGAGTTTTATCAAAAGTTTTAACCAGACTCAAACACATCTGCAGTAGATTATTTGTATGTGAAAAAGGTTTAGCCAAATGCTGGTTGATGAATCTTTGTGAAATCAAATTTGTTTCAGAATACCTTGGCCTAATTAGTAGAACTGTGCCTCACAGGCTCATATTTCTCTGCAATAGTTTTGTTTAATTTGATATCATACATTTACAAGTTGTATTTAGTTTCAATAAGAACCTATAAGGAAGAATATCCTTGGACATTTATTATTGGGAAACATGAGCAAAATACATGTATAACCGTGTGTCCGATTCCAAGATCATATTTTAAAATTGTTGGTTGGAAACGCACTACAAAAGTCATATTGATTAGTTGATAAACATGACTGCAACGCGGCATCTTAACAGAATAGAGTATAGAGTAAACGCATAGAAATAATTTTAATCTCTTTTAAATTATGTGAGCACTTTAGGACCACCATGGTCCGCTTGAATAATTAATACTGTTAAACCTTCTTGTCCGAATGTTAAGGTCCGATTTCAAAATAATTTGGCACAAATGTTTCTTGCTGACCTTTTAACAAATAAGTAAATTATGTATTTTTCTTTCTTCAAAGGTCTTACAGATTTTATAAACTTAAATCGACATCGCTGGCTTCTTCCCTGGTATGATTATCAATCACACCCTGAACACGAGCATTGCAACTTTGGCAGTTGGTATACATGCATCTGATCTTGATGTTGTGGTCATAACACATTTTTAAAAAAACATGATCAGATTAAAATGAAACTAGATTATCTCATTGTTGAGTGAAACATTCGTGTTTAACAAACACCACCATTACTTTCAGGGCTTTGATTTTATATTGAAACAATTTATGTTGTACCCCCGTTTTTGAAAAATAGAAATTGGTGGAATAGCTTAACTCACAGTGCAATATTATAAGGGGATAGAAAAGTGGATATTTATATTCAGTTCTTTAGAAATAAAAAAGAAAAAGCAAGCGATACCCTAAACAGCCTTTTAACGCAAGTATACTAGTTTACATCATAATTGGTTCTTCTTGAAATATGTATTTAGTTTTGTGTGACCTGTCTTCACCTGGATTCAAATGTGTATGTGTTATGGCTACATATGTTGTATAGTTAATGCCAATTAACTGAATGTTATGTTATGTCATTGTATATCATTATTTAATACTAGATAATGGGACAAGTCAATGTCTACTTTCATATTTGTCAGATAACAAAAACATAGTTGGATAACTAGACATTTCTCAGTGCGAGTGACAGTTTATTTTACAACAGTGTTTCAAACAAATCATTTTGACACTTTGACATCGATTAACAATTTGAATGTCATACGTTTTTTATAGGAAAACATTACGGTTAAAGGGGTAACTCACGATTGTGAAAATGTTCTCTAGCTGTATATCATCAGCAAGCATATTATATCTACAGAATTGTAGCTCGTAAATTTGGATCACTGTCGAAATTTTCCCTCATAATATTTGTTAAATGGATTTATCCCGTCTCTTAAAAAATCGTTCCGTTCACAAAGTGTTGTTTATTCTTTTTAGTTAATCAAATATAATATTTGTGTAGCCATACACTATGCCAAGTAATCACAGTTTAATTAAGGTAACACAGGGGGCCTTGAACTGGCCCTGGCAGTTTTAAAGTGAAGTTGGGTTCGAGGATAAACTCGTGGATAGTCTATACTACATGTTTGCAAACCATCAGGTTTAATGTGTAGTCGGAGACTAGTTTAACTTTAATTAGGCAAGATAAAGCCGTTAGACTTAGGTAACAATGTATGCAACAATTATTAAAATGACTGGCATAACATTATTAAAACGAATCAGACGACTGACTGTTTTACTATTCACTCGAACCGGTGCCTTAAGTTACTCAAACGTGTAATACACCGTGCTTAATAGAACAAGTAATACAAAGCAAAACACCCGTGCAGAAAAATAATGACAAGTTTACAACTTGATTCTCTTGAGGTAAACATGTATATATTGCTTTTCGCTATTTACATTATATTTGAAACTCTGGCAATCCTTGTACCGCTGACGGAAGTTCGGAGAGACAGGACATGGCATTGCTAGAGACAGGTCATATAAAATAGCAGGTTGCTATGAAGTTATGTGTGAACGTGTCTACCATAGAATGTCTCGTTGGGCACTGGTGATTTTCATGCACAGGACGATCAGATAGATGCGCGAAGGAGGCATACGAGATACTAACGAGTCAGTCGGTTTATTTTTTCTATAGCGGGTAGAACAGTTAAATGAGCTTCAATTACTAATGAAATTTCGGTAATTTGTTGATTGGAGATGGTTTTGTAAACACATATACAAAATATTGTACATAATATTTGATACATCTCTTTAAATCACTCATAATATTTACCCTGTTTTTTATTCTTTCAGTATATATAAGAGACATCAACACAATTGTTGTTTAATCAAAGATGCGCGGAAATTTATTACAACATTAATAGTTTACTGAGAAACGGCACATTGTGTTAACCTTTTGAATTTCAGGTACAGCTAGGTCTCTGCCTTGGCTGTCACCGAATGGAAAAATTATTGTCCCCATTAACGATAGGATAACTCTGACATGTACCTATACTGGACTTGTACAATCAGGACAAATATATAATATTTCTTGGTTTAGAGATCAGCAGGATGCTCCATATGGATATGTTGACAATAACTGTAGTAAAGGAGGACACTTAAACACCAGTATTTACAACGTTACATGTCCAGATCTGAATCAACAGAGTATAACTATCAACCGGGTCGATCTGACATACCATCGAACGACGTGGTTCTGTGAATTCTCTCAAATTCCGGGTATTCCAACGAAAAGCACTGCTTCAGCAACCATCGTTGTAAATGGTAAGTTATAGCTGCGGTAGTTCAGTATGGTATTTATAATTTATATTTAGAACTAGTATTACGAATTATGCAACTGACTATTGTGTAAAATACTGTATATAAAGGCATCATGCACCCACTAGAATCCATAAAGTGAGGACATACTACATGCTTTTTTGTGTATGTGACCCCTCTTGCAAACAGCGTTCTGTTACATGCACTTATCAAAATATTAAAACGCCGATAAATAGCCACTCTGAACCAGGTAACTGAAATGTAATGGTAGGGACAGAGAGTCAGACGCGATTAATACATTATAAGAGCGCGTAGACTAACATTAGCTTTCATATTCCTGAAGTACATTCACGAGCTATTCGATTGGTCAGCTTTAAAATATCCTCGACTTCCCAGTTTTAGTGACCGTAAGACTTGTATATATATATCTTGCGGTTAATCCAGCAAACACACAAACAATAACAGCCAATTCAAATTAAATTGAACTGATTTGTCAATCAACGATTTTTTTTTTTACATTACATTGAAGGAGTTGACAGAGAAAGCGGCCATTTCTGTGCCATACTTGTTTTATCTAAACACATGGAAATAAGATCAGAATCAGTGCACTGTTAAATATCATGGAAATATTCAAAGGCCATAATGTTCTTAAGCCAATTAACCTCTAACCTGATATAGAGGAAAACTCTTTTATTCCGTGAGAATCCAGTGTTAGCGTTAAAATTTGTAAAAGATTGTCGTGCACTTTAGAGCACATCCTATACGTGATAAAAGGGTTGTGACCTATCCGAATAGCATAACTGTCTCAAAAAATACACGGTGAGCAGCGATTAAAGGGTTGAGATCAATCCAAACAACATAAACTGTGTTACAAAAGACATTAAGTGCAGCTTCGTTTAAAACAAATGAAATTATAGATGGAGACTTTCTAGTGGCGCTTATCAGAAAGGAGAAAATTAGTTCTAAAAATTTAAACATTATATAAAAACTTTATAAAATACTCTGCATTCATGAATTTGAACCGTATTTACACCCCTTTCAAAAGTTATTGATAGCAATATGATTACACTTGAGACCACACCAAACAATAATGTAATAGAACTCTTCATATTGAAGAGCATTAGCTCAATAGAAAGGTCGCCTATTTAGATCCGTCACAGAAACAGGGTATTATACGATATTATTTCTTTTCCGACAATCGAGCAGACAAAAATGATTTTCGATGACTTGCGATCAGACAGATCTTTGGAAAAAGATGAATGCATTATAGTCTCTGCTTTTCATTCTGATCAAGCTTTGGAATGCTTTTATAACAATCGTCCATTGTGTCTACGCCCAACGTTCACGTTTTTAATTTACCTGTTGGTACAAGATATGGCAAAATATATTATGAATTACATGTATGTTATAATGTTAGATTAATAATATGTTTAAAACTTAGCTTGGGTTTGATGAACAACTTCTATTTCTCAAATGCGTATGACGGGGATACGCGTTAACTGTATTGCTGAAGTCACTGGTGAATGTCATGCAGTTTGAGGAGAATCCGTGTACTCATATTTCAATTATTGCTGTGTGTAAACTATTTAACATCAAAGACGTCTGCCTACATCGCATATATGTTACGAATTGTTTCTATCAATAGTTATGTTAAATGCTGCATAGCTTACAGATATACGAACATTTTGAAATTGCACATGAACTCGCTTGTCAGAAATTTCTACTTTTGACGCAATCTTATTTAAAGTTAGAATATCAATTTCATGCGTTTCGTTTAGAAAAGCGTGAACTATTTGTCTTCGCGTAGCATCTTCAACAGGGTTATTCGTTGGCTGCATGTGTAACACTGGATATTGTGAAGTTATCTGTATAAATATTGTTGTAAATTGGGATACGTTATTTTACCGGACGACTGCAAGAGAGAGATTGTAATTTTGGAAAAAAGCGGATAGTATGATTAGTGTGTAGACACTGATCAGACTGTGTCAATATGCACACTGATATCAGTCCACATTGTTATCTGTTTCATGAGGAGCAGGATAAATATTAGATTAATAGGTTTATAAATTGTGTTTATGATTAAATTTGTTAATATTAGTTAAATGTTCTATGTATGTGATTAAAAGCTCAATTGTTTACAAAATAGAGTCATGCTTTTTTTAGAGAGTGTAATGGTTCGAAGTAAATTGTAATATTTGGGTCACTATCTAATTTGCATACCACACATTCATTCTTGGAATCTTATGGTGTATTCGTGAATGCACGGACCAACCTGTAGCGTGTTAATTGTTTTTTTTATTCATTATTTTAGTTTCCATTCATGAATTTACTATTTGGAGTAAATAGCGTATGTTTGTGTTTGAAGTAGTGGTTTTTCAGATGGTTCTAATAAAGTGTGTTACAGTTTAATGTTTTATCAATTGTGTTTCATGGCGATTGTATATGTGATTTGAAGGATATTTTAAAGTGACGGATTCGTTGAACTGGTGGAGAGTAGTAGGTAGCTCTATATTGCTTTGCTTATTTTGTATAACTTTTATTAGATAGGATCAGTTAATTTGCAAGACATAGATTTATGAGATTCAAAAGCAAAAGAAGACAGTAAACGTTTGCTTAAGATGT
Source organism: Serripes groenlandicus (assembly GCA_031761405.1). Taxonomy (NCBI): domain Eukaryota; kingdom Metazoa; phylum Mollusca; class Bivalvia; order Cardiida; family Cardiidae; genus Serripes; species Serripes groenlandicus. The sequence goes on along the minus strand of JASEVX010000003.1, from coordinate 120,703,459 downwards.
GACGAGTGTATAAAACATAATTACATTTTAAATATCAAAAATAATATATTTCAAGAATTGTCAACTTTATTTACAAAGTATACAAATGATGAGCTTAATGGGTAACTATCCCTTGTTTTAAGCTGAAGTTATTTGCAACAGATGTGCATCGTTGTTTGATGACAACATATTTTTCAAATGACAACTTTATAGATCTGGGAAAAGTGCTGATCGAGAAAGACTTGCACATTTGTACATGCATTTGTTTGTTCTTCATCATTCCCAGCTCTTTTTTACATGTATTTGTTATGTTTTATAAAGTCAAACTTGTCAATATCGATACCCAGTTAATACATTTCATGAAAGGTAATACAATAACCCTTTTACTGTTGTTAACTTAGTAAGACAACATGTGTATACCATGGATTGCGTAATTTTAACCTGGAGCTGGAAAGTGTGCTGACTAAGACCAGTCTGCACATTTGTGAATGTCAATATTGTTCTGCATCATTCCCTACTCACGTTGTACATAGTTCTCAAAAGATAAGTTATTACATATATGTAGAAACATATTAAACAGATTCCATAAAAAGTGATAGTTTGACACTTTTCCGATCCATGCATAGATACACAACATGCGCGTTTCTATCGTGGTTTTGATAATGTTTAACTATGTGTGCATGTCAGTATTGTTCTGCATCATTCCCTACCATGTGTGTGTATGTATATTGTTTAAAGGTAAGCCAATACATATATAAGCACAATAAGTACATTTTATGAAAAGCAGTTATTTATTATTTAACACTTTTACTGCTGTTAACTTATAAAGCATGTGTGTATCATGTTAACATATTTCCTTAAACCTATTATTATAAAATATATTATTGAGTAGGTTTAAACAGTGTAATGTGACAGTATACTTATCACAATCTGTACAAACTCTTACCATAACTAAAAGTTGCAAAAAATGAGGTATAATATCCAAATATGTCATACAATGGTTTTTTTCTGGTTGTTCCTGGGCGAGACGAGTTTATACATATTGCTTCTCATTTCAGATACGTTATTGATTAGATAAACATGTTAGTTCAAAACTGATTACAGGCAACCACATTACGTACATGTACTTAACTGTTTAACTTCTGATTGACTAGCCACCTGGTATTTGCATATTGTTGTTTATAGTTTAATTTATACGTTGAGAGAAGACGTGATCTGTATGGGGGAGAGGGTTAGGCTTGTATATTGATATTTTGGGCACAAACATTTAATATCTTGACAAATGATAGTTTGATGTAATTTCTGAAAAGAAAGGATGTTTTGAAAAAGAAGAAATTAACCAAATTCTACTTTGCCCACAATGTTTGAGAAATAATAAGAATGCGTCTCTTTATATACGTCATGTCTATTGTAAAGTCAGTGTGGCAGAAACATTCCATGTAGTGTATTGTTCAAATGTCTGTTAATTTGCATTCACAATCAATTATAAATATAATATAATACACTATCTAAAACTTTAAGGGCCGATTTCATAATTATGGTTTAAGTCTAATCCCGAGCTTAAACTCTAGTTTAACGGTTGTGGTTTGTAACATTTAAGTTTAACGGACGAAATAGAAACAGTGTGGCAATAGAAGTAAGTTCTCTATACGAGCAATTTCTCCATTTGCCACTATGTTTTCACCCATGTTCTTGAATTATACTTTCATTTCAAGATATGTTCCAAATAGTTGTGAGTATGTTGGCATGATCGTCCCCTGCAAATGTGTTTTATGTTGAAAAGGGTTAACTGATATGCTTGTTTTCGCGTAATTTACTTTGAAACCATCTAAGGCACAACTAATTATGTCTGGGATAGTCTAAATATGATTTTGATTTGGAAAATACTGTTGGAAAAGGAGAAATTAATTATGTTATTTCTACTTATCTCACATATTTAAAAGTTATCTGCTTCACATGCATCATATGTTAGTCTTACCAGTGAAAGTGTTACTAATGCAGGAATAATATATTGTTTGTTAAAAACTTCCTTTAAGCTGGATATTGTCATCCCGAATGTTGCCCTGAATCGCTCGTCCGACCCGAGTTCTTTGCCAAGTACCGCCTGTGCCAAATAAATTTGAAATCTATCAGCAACACTATTATGTGTTTTCATTTAAATTAATAAATATGGCCTGGACAGTTTTGATAAAGAGACACCAGAGGAACAAATCTGCCACACTATTTTTCAATTCAATCAGCACTTTCCGAGAAGAAGAATTGTATACAATTTTGAAATGTTACCCCTTTTCTGTTGCTGCCTGGTGGCAATGTTTTCGAATATGTGTAGTCACTTAAGAACAATTGCTACCAAATCACCGTGAAGAATGACAAGCAGATTTAGAGGAGAAGAATTTATAATTGTTCGTCATTATTCCCCTTTCTGATGCTGCAGAAACTTCTGCATCCAATTAAATCATTTGAACAAGTTTTAAAGAGGACTACAATAGTAACATTCCTGTGAAATTTGGTTGAAAATGGCCTGGTGGTTTAAAAAGAGTTTTCTTAAAGAAATTGTTGACACTATAATGTTGGACATAGGGTCATCACAAAAACACACTTTTAGCACTTTGTGTTCATGTGAGCTAAGATATCAACATGAAATGGTAGTAAGTGACCTCGGAGGAATGATGTGTGGACCACTGTGTCAGAAAGCCAGTGAACTCATACTCTTGATATAACTGAACTACTTTTAAAAACTCAAATTTATTTGGACACAGAGCCTTGTTTCGGTCTTCATTACTAACTAAAGACCCCTATTTCTAGATACAGTCATGCATTTTAAGACAGAACATGCAGATGCATGTATTTCGTGTAGACAGCCTTTGATATCATAGGGATAAAGGAAAAAACTATTTAACACATTCTTACAAGATAATTTTATTCTTCATTAAATGAGTTATAACAAAAAATAACCTCCTAATGTAAATGCGTTTCTTTAAAGTGCATTATATATCTTAAAACTTTCCCACATACAGACATTGTCTGACGGCTCTCAGCAGACGTCTTTTGAACATATTGTGGCAAAGGGAAGGTTGCTTCATTTGTCACTTTGTGTTCAACTCTTTTCAATACATATACTTTCATTTAAATACATTTTCAAAAAGTCTGATGGTATGTTTTCAAAGTAGGTGGCTGAAGATTTGTTTTTGTGGGAAAGGGTTAAATAATTTATTCAGTTCAACAGACTTTTGATCATATTGTGGCAAGGGGAAGTTTTCTTCTTTTGTCACTTTGTGTTCAACTCTTTTCAATACATATTCTTTCATTTAAAGATATTTTCAAAAAGTTTGATGGTATGTTTTCAAAGTAGTCTGCTGAAGATTTGTTTTATGTGGGAAAGGGTTAAATACTTTATTCAGTTCAACAGACTTGTTGCTTATAATTATATTGGTCTTATAATTGTTATCATTTCAATCATGCTGCCTTTTCATCTGTAAACATCAGTTAGATTGTTCTGTGTATTGTGTCTCTATCCAGCAATCACCATCTGAAATACAAAGTGAAATATTCTATGCAAAAAGTTGTAACTAAAATTTAAAACAAAATGCATTTGCACCTGTTTATCATTAAACCAACAACCACAACTGATTTATAATGCCTCTGCAGTAGACAACTTTGGTAAAATGAAATGTCAATGATTGTTAGTAAATAGAAAAATGTTGTAATTCACTCTCAAAACTTATAGCAAACAAATGACAGAGATTTGGTCCCAATGGTCTATAAATCCCATTGCAAAGGAAAGTGAAACAACAAAATAATCCTTTGCAACATGTGACATCTCTGCAAGAGTCAATTTGAAAACGAATATGAAAAACAAATGGAAACTCCCTTTAAATGAAAACACAATAATTACATAGGGTTCAAAACATGTTGACAATAGGAGAAATTGCTAATTTTGAGCAATTTCTTCTTTTGTCGCCATGATTTCAAAAGATTGTCTGTTGAAGAGACGTCAGAAGAATCTATATGAGGAAAAGAGTCATAAATACAGTTTTGTGTCTAGAGCTATTCTGGGAGAAATTGTTCCCAACATTATTTGAGATTATAAGAATCTCTCTGTGATTTAAATACTAATTGACGCAAGGTGACATAATGTTTAAGAACAAAGATAAAGGATTTGATTTATCTTGTAACCACTTCAGATATTTTAAATATTGGAATATATATATCATTTTGCTTCGGTTCAAAACAGTTTTGTTTCATAAAAACACATTCATACCCATTCCCTGACAGAACAACTAACTTTTGTTCTCAGCAGCTACAATGCTTATCCACATGAATATCCTATTACAATGAAATTTCCATTTTATTTCAAAATTCATCTTCCACTCTCAATTCTCTTATTCAAATGTTTCCAATTTAATTTATATGTTCAAATATCATACATAGGGAACTAAGATAAGTTCCTGCATACAAGTTTACTAATATTAAGTTTTCTTGAACAATATTATAGGCCATTAATCTTCAATAATTTATGAAAGATCCTGGTAATTGTCAATTACATTTAGTCCATGCTATGGCATGAAAATACTATCTTCATAACACAGAGTAGTAAGGAAGAAGTCTGTATATTTTTTCATAAACATCAAAACATGAGGTCTGTCTCTTTTTTACAACACATCATGGTATGACATATTCTGAAAATGTAAATGTAACTAAACATTCATATTGTCATAGCACATACCTATGAGTGAGAGAAAGAGATGACCATTCCCTATCATACGTGTATGGTAATACTGAAAGTTGGTTCTGTAGAAAAACAGGGACTTCTTATACGTATTAGTAGCCAAGAGAATACTCATCTTTAAACAAAAGGTAGCACGTGCAGCACGAAACCGGTAAAGTATAAAGGTCAAAACCAAAATAGTCCAGTCTCACATATACCAAAACCATATAAACCGAACTAAAGAATGAAACATTACGCACTGGAACGTTGGATTTGATTCGTCTTCTTAGGGTTTAGGGGCTCGTACTTTCGCTTACTATATATGACGGCCGGGAAGGACAGAATTCGATGCCTCGAGAACACTAACGGACATAACATGAATATAGTCAAATACAAAAAGAAGCTCTTTCCATGCTATGTGTGTTAATGGATTCTCAAATACTTGTACTGTCGTAAGTTTATGTTAATAACAGATTGCAGCGTCTTGCAATTACACTATGGAATAGGAATACAGTACAGTGTATAGGATATTATGAGACCATGATGTTTGCGACGTCATATCGCCATAACCGATCAATGGTAATTCTATAACGTTGGAATAGGAGGAAGAAATCGTATTCTTAAAGAGAACATTCCTAAAAGGGTATGGCTTAAAGGACGCGAAAACATCCGATTATATGCAACGTATTCGAGTATACACTAAACGGATGGGCAAGTTAGGTTTAAAGGGACTTTTAGAAACCGCATTGTAAACGTAGAAATGAGTTTTAAACGGACAATAGTGATTTACTGTTAAGGTTATTTGAAGTTATACCGGAAAGTTTCACAAAACGAATATTGAGCGAGCTTTATAAATAGCATATCAGAGTTTTTCGTATGAAAGCGTTGGCTAGGATGTATGTATGGTGACGAAACATCGATTCTGATATCGAATGTATTGTGACAAGGAGAACACCATGTATGCCTGTTCAAAAATCTCCGCCAAGCGCCGTTACATTACTTAAATTGTAAACAATGCAGCGAATTTAAATTACCCATCCCTAGTCGGGTGCATTCATTATCTATGGTGTGTATTAAAACAAAAACGTTTTTGTTATATTATGCTGGAACCAAATTTCAGTTTCAGTGTGTTTAATGGTAAACACAATAATTATTTGCAATACCTGTAATGAACTAAAAGTATACATCTGCATCGTTTTAACCATCATAATGGCAATATTGCAAAAAGCTTACCTTCTCATCAGGAGTAAGATATGTTTTTTCTGTAAAATAAAGGAATTTTCTATATATTCAGAAGTTATGTGAAAAATGGTACATTTAGAACGTCTTTAATTAATTTGACTGTATATGGGTTACCTGGCTCAATGTATAATTTTCAGTCAAAGATATAAATACAGTGAATCAAGAAATAATTTCACAAACTACGAAATCTGTACTTTTCGACAAATATTTTCAGAAGTCCCATTTCAAAATGTTTCAAGATTAAATATATAACATCAGGGGGAAGTTCAATTATTAAGGATAATATAAATACCCCCTAGCATACCTTGACCGTTTGTCAAATATATACTCCTTTAAAATCTTTTGAGGAAAGAGGAAAATTATTTGAAAGGTTTCTCCTTTTCCAAAAAAGATTTTAATTTTGGTTTGCTTCAGAGGTATCAACATTTGTCTGTATCAGAGAAAGGTGTGCGCATGTCTTCAAACTAACCGGTTGGTCTGAAGAAACAGATAACATTGAGGTTTCAAAATAGGCAATAACAATAATGTCAGCTGTACTAAACTTTTTTTTTGTGTTTCAGATTGTACGATAAGCGAGTCGTTAGCTGGCTATGAACAGGAGACAACGGATGTGCTTTTCAATGTTAATGCCCCTAGTCAGGGCTTACACGTGTATCAAATAGTGAACATTGACACCAATGTAAACTATTTATCTATTGCGTATGAAAATGGTGATATATTAGCAAACATAACGACGGGTGGTGTTGAACACATAGGTGACTTAGCTGCTGGTAACCTGTCTATACGGATTCCGAATATGAACAGTACATATGTTGGGTTCTACATATTGAAGAAGACATCCCCATTGGGCAAAAAAATAAAGTGTGTCGACCTGTCTATTAGAGGTAAGAAGCCGGTTTTTATAATTTATTTTTATTTTTCAATTGTACAAATCATCAGGAATAATTTTCTTAGACAGTTAATGGTTAATATATTTTCAAACATTCTTTCTTTTAGGTTGGTCGTTTATCAAACAGTATTTTTTAGTTCAACTGTTAAATTTATCCTAAGTTATAACAAAGGTATCCACTTACATGTTTTGATTAATGGCCTTTAGTTTTCGGATCATCTCCATTCATGGAAAATGTCACTAAATATTAATTGTATTTATTTACAGTGAGTTGGTATCGCGATTGTTTAGATGAAATATTTTGATATACCAATTATTGTAATATTTTGCCACTTTTATATATATGAATAAGAGTTAATACATAAGTTAATATTTCCGAAGTTCAAAAGCTACTTTTCCATCGAACATGGAAGTAATTAGATAGTGAAGTGAACGTAAAATTCTTATATAAATAATGCATTATTCTGTTGTTATTTAAAATTTAGCCTTTATGCTTTGATAGTTGACTTTATATTGATGATAACAACTTGTGGGGTAAATGTTTAAAATACCCGCGTTTTCCGCAATAATACTTCAGGAAATATATAGAAAACAGTTATTACTCTCTTCTTTTTGAAACTTCCGATGCTGATTTACCTATCAGCTTTGTTTGAATGAGGGTTTACAAAACTACATACACACGATGATTGCTATATATGTATATTAAAAGGTTTGTGTTTTAATCATAAGAGCATGAACTGACCAAAGGTATTTCATGCATGTCTCTATTCCAATTAGTTAGCACTATTACGCTTATTTATGTACCGATTGTTTTCAAATTTTCGAAATATGTCACTTTTCAACACATGTCCGTTAACACTATTATTCATTCATCCATATTCTAAATGCAAACGTATGGGGTCTATATTTTACAAGATGGGCCGTTAACATAATAACAGTTCCTATGTTTTATTCCATTCACTGATACAGTTAGACCTCAGAAACCAGAAATATCTAACAAAGAAATCCTTGACGATGGATCTATAACTATCAGAGGAACAATGGACCAATCGCTTACGCTAACATGTACATCCACGGGTGGGTTCCCCAAATCTAACTTAAGATGGTTTCGAGACAACAACCACACACACAGTTTAAGGTCCAATAAGACGTATAGAATAAATGACGATGGTAACTACATCGTATTACAGACGTACACGTTCACACCAACAAGACAAGACGATAGGGTCTTTTATTTCTGCCAATCTTCGTTTGATGGTTCACAACCGTCTTATCAAACAGATGAAGTTATACTATATTTAGACCGTAAGTTCAACTGTCAATCATATAAACGTGTTATATACTCAATAAAAGTGCTAAGTCCACACTTTTGAAATATGAATATTTTGTTGTGATAGCCGGTAATATTGAAATTGTATATGCTACGCTCCTACTTATTAATCGATATCAGTTTAATAAAATGCCGTCTCCCTCATTGATTTCTACCGTACACGTGAAGTACGTGCTTTACATGTTTAAATATGTATTGAACATTCTACACATTTCAAAATGTATGTCTGTGTGACCAGCTCAAAATGAAAAAACAAACACACAACATTATGCGCCGAATGAAGTTAGCTGAAAAAGGACGTGTCGTGCGAATGGCCCAGAATGGCACATCTAACCGAGAGGTACACTTTTTAATAACATGTTTAACATAAAATAATTTCCAAAAACTTTTCCATATCTTGAAGTTGGCGGCTGCATCTGTAACAGCCCGTGGTATTGTTGGTACTTTTATCCGCAACATTTCTAATCAAACTGCTTGTATTCACCTACGTCAACGTGGCTGGCGGGCACGAAGACCGCACAAAGGCATTGTTGTTAAGGCAAGGCATCGTAATGCCAGGTAAGTCTGGACAGGTGCCATCTTCAGTACACTCAAGCTGACTGGGCTCAAGTGTTGTTTACCGACGAAATCCGGTTCTCTCTGCATAACCATGATGGCTGCTTAAGGTGGTATCGGCGACGTGGGGAGCCTTTCCATGACGCTAACGTGATTTAGAACAATCACTTCCTGAGAGTCTGTAATGATTTTGCGCACTTAACACTAAGACCAGAGATGTTGTGGTTAATTGTACTCTAAACGCAGCGCGGTATCAGAACAACATTATGACGCCAGTCGCCAGTCCTCATATTTAGCAAATTAGAGTCATGCAGTGGATGCAAGACTGCTCTACATGAAATGCAGCTGCCGCTACATGTAATATGCTGCAGATCAACGATATTTGTGTTCTGTCGTGGTGATAAAGAATCCTGACTTGAATTCCATTGAATAGCTGTGGAGGGAACTTTGGCACAGAGTCAGGGGTATGAGACCAGTTCCTCGCACTATATGGGAATAAGAAAATGCTCTTGTGTGTATATGGCATGCTATTCCACAGGGCTGTAATCGACTGTACATTTAGTCCCTGCGTCCCAGGTGTACAGCTATTATTAAATATATAAATGAAGCAGCACATCCGGTATTAAAAACAAAAGTCAACTGTGGGAAAGGTAAACGGCGTAGTTATATGGGGAAATAAAAGTTTAGACAGACAGACTGGTTTAATGAAGAGTGTCATTGTAAAAAAAATGAATATTTAGATTGTTTGAAAATGTTCAATTTAAGTAAAAGCAAGGAATCACGTATAAGTCTTTTTAATGTGAACCACGTATACAAATGCCTACTATAAAGAAGGAAAGAGAGATATAAAATAGACAAAAAGTATAGAGATTGAAAGATTGAGAAATAAAAGCCATCGAAACTTTTTGAAAGGTTTTTCTAATCGAAAGAATAATACTAGTAACATCATTACTGAACAGAATTACTTCTATTTTAAAAATAAAGCAGACGGTATAAATGTTGTGCTAGTCAGAATGCATACGAGTCATGTGCATGTAATATGTCCCATGATAACCCGCATTTTAATGAATTGGACGAACCAATTAGTTTAAGAGAGGTAAACACGGCTATATCTTGTTTTTTAAAAAAAAAGCATTCAACGTTGATTTTGATTATGAGATTTTCCGTCTTGAGCTGGATGGTAAAGAATGGTAAAATACTGTAGTGTGCATTTATAGATATGCAGACGTGCTTTGATAGAGTAAATCGGATAACACTGTAATATAAACTGGCTAGAATAGGATTTAGGTAAACTGCTATATGTATGAATTAGTTGGCTGTAAAAGTAGACATTGTAGTAATTATTCGGAGATCTATGAAAGAGCAGTCGGTTTAAAACAGGAAGAACTATGTTCACCGATTTTGAACTCATTTTTGTGGAGGACATATAACTCTACTCGACGAATAACGGTAGTACGGGTATTAGTATATATGAACTGACTCTTGATTTATGTTCATATGCATATGGTATGGTGATAACGAGTCAATCCCATTTTTGATCTGCAAAATCTTTTAAAGACATACTGTGACATTTGGGGTCTGGAGGGAATCTCTAAAATAATACTTTCCTGTATACAACATGAGGAACAGTGGACATGTGATAGAGAATTGTAGAAATAGTGGACGACTTGAATTACCTTGGAGTAGTACTGGATTATGATGGCTCGTTTAACAGTTGCTTTGTGGAAAATCACTTAAAGCCATGTCTACACTATTCGCTTATACTCGTGAATTTATCTTAAGCCCTAAAACCATTTGTCAATTATTTGATTATTTTGTATCTTCAATTTTGAATTATGGGTCAGAAGCAAGAGAAGTAAGCCACGTTTATAACTTGTCATTTTTGGCGTTGTACTGTTTGGATTATTTCCGCTTCAATTAATTTGCAACTTTAAGCAATCATTCTAAGATTAATTCTGAAATAGATATATGAGCTATATTGTTTTCACATTTCATTGAGTCATACACACAGGTTAGCGAGATATACACCAGATGTTAGGTGTGGACTTAGAACTTAGAGTAGATATTGTGTAAGTGATAATTAGCCATGATTTCACATAGTAGACTATTTTTTGTATATTTGATACAGATAGTTTCGAACACCTTGACTTATATAGTGCTAACACGTATAGTGACATTTTAAAGTCATTCAAAGGCATGTTTTATTCGCATATTTTCATTTTCAGTATCGTTATATTGAACTTTAGATCAAATAACCAATACATAACCTTTTTCTTACATTTAATGATACAAAATATATCGAGTGCATTTTAAGAAGACTGCTTTGGCAGTATGATTGACACTCATCAGAGTTGATTCTACTAAATAAGAGTAAACAACGATGCTATCTGTATAGATTATGACCACTCTTATTTACAGTTAACCCACTATCGCCGTCGATTACAACATATGCGATAGTTGAAGGAATTTTCGGAAAGGCCGTTATTTGCACAGCAAGTCAATACAGACCAAACAATGCTCAAGTATGGTTACAGATAGACGGGTATAATATTACTAGCGTTCCAGACATAACAATTTCAAAGAATGTTACAACAGAAACGTTCACCATCGTGGCACTATTTAGCCTTGTATTAAATAGACACACCAATGGCCATAGTGTGTCGTGCCATATATCACATGATACTCTTCAGACACCACTTACTGTCAACGATACCATACCAGTTTACTGTAAGTTAATGCTTAACAATATTGATTATAACATACATGTATTGTCTATCATGGCTACTAGTATGAAATACCGCTGTGAAACGTAAGCAAAGTGTTCAAAGACGTGTATTTTCAGGCTGTAAAACGGACTACATGTTTATCGATCACGTGTAGGTACTTTTAATCAGATCTCCAGCCTATTTTGATATGATATACATTTGTAACACGGTGAGGCGGACGGATATAACCATCTACCATAGTTTTTAGATTATTACAGTAAATTATATAATATAAACCAGTAACATTTTTACGATACTGTTTCTCGCCATGGCACACATACATACAAGACAATTTAATGAAATGAGTACCAACTGTAATAATATGTACCTTCTTACCAGTAGTACGAACTCTTTCAGATGCGCCCGATGTAGAAGTAACCGCTTCTAATGTAACAGTTTTCGATACAGCTATACTTACATGTAAGCCAACGGGATTACCTTCTGTATATACATATTTAAATTGGAGACACACCTGGCCAGGTCACGGGACAGTTACACAGATTGGAACATTAGGGAATAACCAAACATTAAGACTGACATCGTTAACATTTGAACATTCTGGTGTTTACCATTGTTCCGCGAGCAATGGGGTCAATGGTAGTTTAAACCCTGATGCAGGATATGGGTCAACATATCTGCAAGTATCAAGTAAGTTTTCTTTTCGCCAATTATATTACATGTTGAAATTAAGGTTTACGATAGGGTTATCGGTAAATTTGTTATATTTTATAACTCGTACATCAATCATTTGTATTTTTTGGTATTTAATTTGTTCAACGCCTTAAATTACTTTACAAGATCATTCATATCCCGACACTTTTGACACATATATCAAACATATATACGAAAATAAAATTATATGAGTCAACAAATATTTATTTATATATATATATATTTGTTAGCAGCATTTAAGTGGCAGGTGTACATATATTGTTTTGTATAATGTATTAACTCAACAAGTGATCAGTAATCATTTGATCACTGTAACAACTGGTTGTACAATAGTAATATTTCATTTCATTTTCAGCGTTTCCAATCATAGTAACACCAAGCCCAATACAGACGTTTACGACTTTTCTGACTGATATAAGCGTAACTATACATTTCTATAGTCACCGACGAAACAACATGGTCGAATGTTCACAAAACTCAACTAAATTTATCTGTGCCTCGTTTCTGGAAGATGTTGATATATCGTTACCAGTATTTAATTCCATTGTACGAACAAAAGGATTGGCTGCAAAACTATTCTTGTCGATTGAACAACAAAATTATTTTGGGACGTTTACTGTGACAATAAGCAATGATGTCGGTGCATCAAAGATAGAAGTGAACGTCTTACATTCAGGTTTATCTTCGATATATGAATTATTTGTTTGTTTGTTTATGTGCATGGTGTCTCACACCGCTTTTAACAGTTGTTCAGTTATATCACGGCATTGCCTGGGTTAATGAAGAGTACTATTGCTCTATTTACCTGAAATAGGAGAGGAGTCAGTAACAATCCTAACACCAACTCGTGAGCACCAAGGAGAACAAAACATTATAACCTATTTTAGATTTGATATATGATTTAAAATAAATGGCGTTTTTTTAAAGAAATAATACATAAATATATAAGTATTGATGAGATATAATTATGCTTGAAATCAAGCTAAGGTCATTCATGAATGGTAAAGCTGATGATTGGCTTAAACAAGTATAAAAGGATTAAGTAGTAGTTTCTATTAGTATTTTTTTATTATTATTATCTCATCATCGTCATTATTGTTATTAATAATATGATGAGTGCGTGCATTTTGTACGTGTATATATGTGTGTGAGGTGTGCGTGTGTTCGTGTATGTTGTATGTGCGTGCGTGTGTGCGTGCGTGCGTGTGTATATGTGTGTGTTTGCTCATGCATACACATATTTATAAGTGTATATGTTTGTAAACCTTGTACTACGAACTCAAAATAAACGTACATAGGCATTGTCTGCTGTCCTATCATATCCTTAAATAAAACATATACATATATATATATACATGTACATATATTATATTTAAATATGAAGCTTGTTATTATTTTATAATTAGTATTATAATTTTCATTATAGGAGACACACAAACCATGCACACAGAACAGAGAAACAACGTTGCGTTAGTTTTTGGGACAGTTGGTAGTTTCGTAGTAGTCTTTAGCATAGCTGTTGTTGTTGTCGTGTTATGGAAAAGAAGATCGCCAGGTAATTAGCTTTGGGAGCTTCTTTTAAAAACACGAAACATCATTATGCTAAATTATGTGTTTATTGTATGACGAGATGATCAAATATGTTGGCGCTTTAGTACACTGTGTGTGTGTTTAAATTGTTTCCATCATCTCATGAACAGTCTAGGTCATTTAGTTTTTACAAAGTTTATATTATTACATTGATTCAGTCGTTGTCACGTGACTTTAATATTTGGTTTAGGATATCAATTTGAAAATATGCAGCGTTGATTTGAAATGTTATGCACCTAAATTATTGAGAACATTGGAAAATATGTTTAGCTGGGAAACATGCATCAAAGAAGAAGAAATATTCGGGCATCTTTAATTAAATGGTCAAATCTATTTTAGGGTACGACACTTCCATTCCCGTCCCTAGATTTCTTCTAGCTGTCTCTCTTATTTGCGTATACTGTACGTATTTGCATGTGTGTAAAATTATATATTATTTGGCAATAACATGTTCAAACTGAACTAAAGTTAAAAGTGATACATTTCCTCCTTGATATTCAGTTCCATTTTAATTTTGTAGACAACACTCGACGGAATACATCACTCAACAGGTAAATAATTAGCTTTGTGTACTGAATCTTTTTCTCAGATAGACTAATATGTACGAAGAGAATAAAAGTAATTTTAGTAGAAATTGTTCGATACAACCTCGATATCTCATTCGGTACTGATGAGAACCTGAAAAAACAGTGGCAGACGAATAGTCAGTCGAAATGTACACCGTGATAATATTAATTTGATCCTATACATTAAAAACCGGTTATTCCGTGACGAGCGACGTATTTTGTGAACATGTATCTTTTATTTCCATACGCTTCACTTAGCATCACGTGAACTCTAAACTGGGTCAAATTAGTATGCCATATCTTTACATGTTTTGTTACAAAAATCAAACGATGTTAAAAGCACCAACAATTCAGGACAATATTAGATAAGCAAAATAGTGTCTTGTGTTACGTTATGCGTCCACTTATAAGACTACATTTCAGATCGTCATTTGTACTTCCACGGACGTCTCCTATGACCTCATTGTTATCCACCAACACTATTCTACCACCAAGCAATTCAAATAGATTGTTCCTTGAACCATGCATGGCAATTATTTTAATTCGTTATACTTTTAATTGCAGTAAGTCAGTATATTAAAAAGAATATATTGGTATGTTCTATTCGTTTGAAAAATAACTAATGCTTTCACGTATTAGTCATATTTTCAATAAATTAATTCATAAAGCAGTTTATTCAGGGGATCATTTAAGTGTTGTTGTTCTCTGGATCTTTTTTTGTAAAACTGTTTTACTATTTTCAGGGATAAAAACCTATCACGGGAGGATGTAAGACCTACAGCAGGTATTGTCTTGAAAAATAATCACAAATATATTTTCTTTTTATTCTAAATCAATTTCATTGTATTTCGAGATTCAATTGATAATACAATTATACAAGGAATGCTGTTTATTGATACTTCTGTTCATTTCAGGCATTGAAATGGAGCCAAGACAAGGTTACAATTACAATGTAGATACGTATGTATACATTCGTTTATTTATGGAACTGTCTATATAATATTCAAATTGATTTAGCTCAGTATTAAATAATTAAGCGAGAATAATTGTATTGACAAATTCAATATAGGTTATTTCTCGCTAGCTAGTATTTGACTATGGTCCATGTACTGGCGGTTTAAGCCATCAGGACATCATATACAAGAACATAGACCAATGACTTGTTTTTCTACGAATTGTTAGCATATGGAGTAATGAATACTTGCGCTGTTTATAACATCTTAATAGATTATAACATTTATGAAAATGAGGTATTCGTAGACCGGTAGAGGGACATAATTAATTATTGTCAGATTTCCTATTCTATGCGTTTTCACCTGCTTTTGTTTTTTCAGGCATGTTTATGAAGATTTAACTGAAAGAATCGAAAATAACCTCGAATCTGAAGGTTTGTCGACTGGTTTGTATCTAATTTATTTCATAACACATACTCAACCCCTAACATGTTGAATATAGATAAGTTTACCAACGGATGAACTACAGTAGGCAACATACTTATAACAAACAGGTCTGTCACATACTGACAACAAACGCACATTATATAGGTGGCTTTTCCTCGAAAAATATACATGCGTAATCTTTACTGATATTTAGATTATTTAAACTCATTAAGCTATTTAAAGTGACAACATTACTTTTTGTTTCACCAACCCTTTTGTATACAAATTAATTTTATATCCCTATATAGTGTTTAGTCAAATCATGATAACAGAAAAACAGTAGCTTGAACCAAACAAGTGGAATAGTCAGAACCTCTGTTAGTTCACACTAAAGATGGTTAAACATAATAATATCCTCTGGCGTTCTATTACTTCGTGTCTGTTGCAATATTTTTAAGTTACTTTACTCAAGTGCTTAGGCGTTTTCAGTCCATATATACACATACATGTATATACACATATAAGCATAGCAGTTCTTTACATTAAATCAAATTTCCATATCTTGGACATTCGTAGCAAAATCTGGAATTAAGACAGGTTTGACATTTTTTTCGGGCAAGGGTGTTCGAATTTATATAACAAACCGAACGTCAACCTGGACTATCCAGGCTGACGTTCAGTGTTCCACTTAGCGCCGACTATGAGTATGTCTAATATGGTTATACAGTTGTCGTAAACATTTGCATAACCTTTTAAGTAACTTCTTTTAAACAGTTCATACTGGAATGATATTGCAAAGATGCTTAAACTGCTCTTTATTTACTCTTCCGATATGCCACAGGGTTTATTTTCGAACAGCGAAACAGTATCAATTGACTTTCTGTCTGTTCTTAAAATGCATAGTGCAATTATGATGTAAAAGGTTTTGATCAATTTTTTTTGGCAACTCACAGCCTACGCATAATAACATTTCGGTGGACATGCGGTCAGGAGAGATATTAATATCCAAAGTATACATAAATTTGTTACGACACAATTATCCCCATGTATAGGATTATAAAATCAAATGTGATGCCATGCGGTTTACTAATATTGTTTCAGTTATTTTAATTATTGCGCATGAATAAATAGATATACACGAAATTATTTCTAGAATAATACTGATCAGTGTTGTGACCTTGCAACAACGGCTGCGCGAGTGACTAGAGCGTTACATTCATTTGACAAAAACCGGTCGCACTCAAGCTATCTTCAGATTTCCAATTCCCGATACAAGTAATAGCTCGCACGGTACCGTCTGGAATAATGCCACTCCTGAGACACTTGCAAGAGGGATGTATCATTCGAATGATGCGCTCATATTAAGCATTTTATTTGCTTAACAAGACCGGGCGCAGTCACAGGGTCTCTGCAAGTTTTTCATTCAAATGACACAATGGGCTCACAAGGTATCGTCTCAAGCCGTTTTACTTCCCTGGCACCTACATTGGGAAATAGGCAGTCGTTAATTTTCCCTTGCTGCAGTAGACGCCAACTCTCTGCAAGCATTCATTTCTAGTCAAAAAACCGAGGTCTTTCCAAGGACCGTTCCACTTCCATCACACTTCTTAGAAATCAGCAATAGGTGAATTGGCCTTGCAGCAACGGACAGTTACATTCCCGTATAACAAATTAGGACGAACACGCTACGCATAAGTTATATCCCTGTGAGAAACCAGGTATCGAACGATCTTGTCTCAAGCCGTGACTTTAAGGGCACTTTAAGTGGTATGACCTTAGCACAGGTGATAGAACGTTCCATTAATCCCGTACAATTGCTATAAAAGTTCGAATGCTATGGTCATGCTCGGAACTCCAGGTCGTTGCTCAATTTGATATAAAACTTCGTATGCCGATGTCTGAACTAAGTGTCAAAGGTCGGCGTTTAACTGGATATATAAATGCGAACACCGATGACCTACCTCGGTTTTTCATTTCAGCGTTCAGTTTGCTATATTAATTATAACACCGATGACCGACCTAGGTATTCAAGGTCGGCGTTCAAATTGCTTTATCAATTCGAACACCGATGACTGACTTTTGTCTTCAAAGTCGGCGTTCATTTGTCTATATACATTCAAACACCGATTGCCAACCTGGGTTTTCAGATCGACATTCCAATTGCTATATAATTTGAACACCGATGGCTAACATGGGTTTTTCCAATAGCACTGGAAAATAGACTGAAATAATATATCATGAAAATATACATATGTGAGTGTTTTAACAAAATTCCGTTTTTAGTAGAAACTTTTTTACAGTTGAAATTTTACGTCAGACGCTTTTAAAATACTAAAGCCAAATTGAAGATTACGCTTCAAATAACGCCATTTGGTTAAAATAAAACTAACGTTGCTGTTCACGTCGAGATTGTTTAAGCATTGAGCGTAAAATTATGAAAATGACGTCGACGCCATTCCAATTATGAGTAACACATGTTTTCTTTTGACGTTCATAAGGATAATAATATTCGTCACACGGAGCCCATTTGATATGGTAATTTCATACACATAATTCAGTTAACGCCATCTCTCCCAATCGACTTGAATAGCTGAGTAAATATATTCCAACTGTAATTATCAGAGACGGACCGAAAAAGGCAAGCATCTGGAAGTCAGAGCAAATCCGTACTGGACTAACTGTAGCGCCTAGTACTTGACTACATAACCTGTGTTATAACATAATTAACAACTTTGAATAACCAAATACATTTCGTTTATTACTACTCAAGTAGTTTCAAAGTAAATTATATCACATTGTATGTTGGCATGAATGGACGCGACTCCCATAACACATTGATAGTTTGTAAGAGTGGGCTAAGCATCTAAGCAAGAATGGGTTGCCAGCTTAATCGGCATGTTAAGGGTTAGCCCCAATATTATTGTTCTAACTCTTTAGATACCTAAATTAATAGCTTAAGCCCCAATTTTCTATAAGCAAAAGTCATAGTCAATTTCTATAACTCAAATAATGAAAACCAGCCAACCCTAGGATTCAGGGGTAGGTAGGTTCAAATAAAAGGATAAAATATTGGGTAAATGCAACACCGATTAACATATTTTAAATATCGCAACAAATAAACACCAGATCGAAAGGTTGGCTACCGCCATACCACTAAATCCGTAACAGTATTAAAATGGAAGTCTCGCCGAATTGTTATACTTGAAGTCCTAACACTTCGTCATGAAATGTCTATGATTGTGTATGGTTAAGCACTAAACAATCCAATCGTGTAAGTCCGTTACTGGAGAAGAAACAACAATGACTGTATGATATCATCTCAGACTGACACAAACCAAGGATTGTATCCGTCTCCATGTCCCATAAGACCGGAACGAAAATCTGAAAATATAATGAAAACCTGGCACAGCAACCGTTATTAATAAATGATGGGAGAGGTGGGTTGGTCTTTAATTTATTTATCAGCTCTCTTCTTCCTAGGGTAGTATTGAAAAGGCCGGTGTAGGCTGTGTAGCGTAACATGTACACATGCGTGAGAAATACCAACCATTATATTCCCCTACGATAACATTCGACTATGGATAAACTATAATCTCATTTATAATGATATAATTATCATATTGTTTCGTATCTGTTCACAGTATTCTTATCCTTTCGATGTTATTACAGAACTTTATATTTCCCTCATATTTCGTTGTTCTACTCTAGTTGACCAAGTGCAGAGTGACCTGAACACTTACTACAACCAAGACAGGTGTGTTTTTATATAACTTGTTAATGATAATCAGTAATTCAATGTTATAGTATATTGTTAATATAATGGTACATTTCCTAGCAGATGACATTTACCTGTCTCAACATAAATCATGTTTATGAAATAGATTGATATTTCGCACACACTCTACTTGCTATGCCATATGTAAAGTGTATTTATGTGTTATCACATTTTGATGTTGTATTTATGATTATCTTATTTATGTGATAACTATAATAAAATAAAATATGTGTGAATGCTGCAAATACACGTCGATATGTTTGATTTAATCTTATTGTTATTTCGGTTTACCTATTTATGACAGGAATACTTACGAAGATTTAAAGCATGAACGTGAGGACACCAATGAATACGGAACTCTCAATAGTTCAGATGATACCGGTAACTTAATATTATTATTTTACATTTATATACCTGGATACATCTCTGTGTATATGTATGTTTAATGTATGTACTAGGTGAGTATCCACTATCTCAAGTTATTTGTGTCCAATAATGGTGTGTCTACTGTACTCGATAAAAGGTAATGCTCACATAATGAAGTATTAATATTTATACCGTTAGTTATTACTGAATTACCACGATATGCATAACACAAATAAATCAAAAAACATAGGCACCGTATGCATGTGTCATTTATTGTAATCCATAGCGTATTTATATAAGAGAACGGTTTTGATTCTTCCAGGGCACGTTTGGTTTGTGTATAAATGAAGGGGGTTGGGGGTCATATGTATACGTCTGAAAGCTATGTGAACTGTATGTTATTGAATACAATGTTAATTCATCATTTTGTGTATATTTCGTGTTTATTGTAATTAATTATATGGTGGGTTTTTTATTGTATATATTTATATGATGTGTTGTTTGACTAGAAACTATGTAGTTTACGTCATTAGAATATCTATCTAGCTATTCATCTTATCGTAAATATGCATGGCGCCTTATGATTTGAAATGCCAAACACTGTCTAGGATGCACGCAGGTAACTATTTATTATTATGTTTTCTATTGCAGAGAAAAGCAACAAAACCTCTACTGAGAAGACATACGAAAATATCCGACTTGCACCTATGGAGAGATATAAATGAAATCTCAGAAATATTAATCATGATGCCAGTGAAGTTGTATTTACATTGATTAAGTTCGTTGATTTCTGTATGATACAGACCTTACATTTCTGAATTGGTGTTTTAGTGTCGTCACAAGCGCTATTCATATATATGTTTTCTTATTCCATTATCTGAAATCAACACACTTGTCCATACAATTACCTTAAAGAACTTTGATTGAGATATGCCTATCTTGAATTAACGCATTAGTTTGTTGATTGTCGGCATCAGTATATCCATCGATACATAATTTTAGTAGTAAATTACAATCATTTTCAGATGTAACCAAAATATCCCTAGAAGTGTCTCACATTTTATGAAACTTTTAATTGTCATACTTGCAGAAGTGTAAGATTTATGTTTTGTTAATAATATATGGTAAAGGAATAGAGATTCAAACTTCATAACGTACGTTAGTTATAAACACAAAAACTAATTATGTATAATGGTATGCTAATATACTTGTTTAAACTTGTTTTGTAGTATATATGGATATTTGAAGTAATATGTATCAGAGAGGATACGAAATGCGCTTTCAATCTCACACAGATATACTACTAATCTTAGGGTTCACTGACTTTCAATTGAACAACAGGTATCTAGGTAATTCGATAAAGACTAATGTAACAAGATAGTGCAGCAATTGAAAACGGAGCATGATGCAATTACTAAATTATAATGATATAACTCAACACCGTCATTAATCCGTTCCCATTATGTGAGTATTTAGCCGTTCATACTACTTTTGAATTTTCTAAATCCAAAATACTCGCAAGATTTTGAACGGCCATTGAACGATGTATGAATTTCCCACAATGCCCTCGTGAATAATTTGCTTAAGAGGTGTATACTGTCGTCTGTATCAGTTAACGGGCCATCAGTACAATAAACTTCGTTCAAATGATAACTGGAAATTAAAATTAACGTATTATACTAGAATATTTCATATCTGTGTTTTCGCTTCTGAAGTGGGAACATTTCTCCTCATTGTCAACAGTATTAAAGATGAATACATGGTAATCAGAACTAAATGTTTCGTAAAAACTAAAATAAACAAGTGACCAATTAATTATGATATTGGCACTAGGTTGAGCGGAAATGTAAATGCGAGTACTGAGAGATGGACAAAATAAGACAACAATAACATAACTTTACAGCAAATAACACATTTATAAACTCTTTATGGCAAAGCATGCACGTATAGATCGAAAATTCGAATACTTATTGTTGTATTCGTTGCCATCCCTACTTAAAATGCATAGCAGTCGAAACTTTAGAAGAAATACTTCCATCTTTGTGTCTGACGATATTATCTAATGGAACAGATCTAATTCGTACATAGGCATATTTGACAAACATTTATTAAGCGTGAATGGCCTGAGTATTTGCAATTACCAGCTATTACTAGATTGCGTTTAACTATGTATTCCATCCTTCAATAAAAGCATTTAGTTATAGCAGGGACGTAGATAAGATCTACGTCCCTGGTTATAGTACATGAACGTTTATGACGACGGTGAGGGGCGTAACGATAACAACAAAGGTAACAAGTATAACCACTCAACATTATTAATGTAGGTTGTTAACAAGACATAGTTTGGATTCTGACTGCTATGATTAAATAGTAACTTAAGAAATGTGGTGTTGATTCACTGCATTTATGTAGAAGTGTCTTATATATCAAAATCAAATCAAAGCGTGTATTAAGCTCTTGCAATTCGTACATATCTGGGATTGCTTAATATATATATATTTACATGTTATACTATATTGTAATATATTGCTAGTTTGGTTATGTTGTTCAAGTAAATAGAACTACATGTATATTGTTCACACTCATGTACGCTAACGTTTATAACACATTTTGTTTGAATCAGCACGTTTCAGATATTAACTCATTAAAACATTGTGACAAAAGTCTCATAGAAAGTAATTACCCTTGTTCAACACTGTTTCCTACTCCATTAAATAATGTTTCTTCTTTAACGAAAATATGTTCATATCCTTGAAGATATGTTTTCAAAGCTGTATACTTCAGATTTGTTTTATGTGGAAAGGGTTCAAACCGTCTGCTGCAAATGTTGGTTCAGTCCAGGTTGGTGTGGTAATTCTACCAGTTACACTCAAGGCATCACCAGGACAACTTGTAAATCCTAGTAATTCCTGGTAAACAGGTGACTGAAATGGAATCATGATTTTGATTGATTTGAGTTGAACGCCGTTTTCAACAGTTTTTTGGTCATATCACTGCGGCCAGTTGACCTTCTCATGTATTTCCAGGCTTTCTCAAACCAGTTCTCCACACAAAATACTTTCCAAGCAACTGGCTGCTTTTCAACATAGACTGTTTACCCAATGGTGGAAGACAAGTGGCGATTGTCAGAGTGACTTTTTTCAAACGTCGGAAATAATGTTGGCCGAGCTGGGGTTTGAACTCACAACCCATGGATTGACAGCTCGTGTCGCTACCGACTGTGCAAATGGAATAAGCAAACAATTTAAAAATTAACTTACTTCCTGACGCCTTGTTGTTATAAAGTTCACAACATATATCTGGAAATTTTGATTTCACATTTGCAAATATATGTGTAAATAGACATTGTCATGGAGTAGAAGTAACTAACAATAAACAATTCCTTCTTTTCCAATAAGGTCTTAAAAACGTCTAGCATAAAGAGGCTTCAAAAGTTATTTTGCAAATTAATAAATGAGCCGTTCCGCGAGAAAACCAACTTTATGGCCTCTGCGTAATTTATAGATCCAGCTCAGACTGCGAAGTCTGCGTAGACTGATCCGGGCCGACACATTCCGTCAAAGGAGGATGGAGGTAAAGAGCAATGATTCTTGAAACAGAAAATATTCAGTAGGCAAATATTGTCTCTCCGGGTTAGCCTGCGCAGCATACTTATGCTGATCCGGGTCGATACATTACGCAGTATCCATAATGTTGGTTTCATCGCGGGATGGCTCAAATGTTATCACACACCTGCATCAATATCACATGATGTACCAGTCTTTGACACACATTTCAGAGTGTTTGAGCGTAATTCCGAAACATAGTATATGTAGTAGAACAACATTAACGTCCTTTGTTGATACAACAGCTGGTTCTCCGGAATGAGTGCCCTAAAGAACACAACAAAAACAACCAGTAAATATCCCTTTCCAATTACAGACAAATACTGATGCATAAACAGCACACAACATTATGAGGAAGGGGGGAATTGCTCATTAAGAGTAATTTCTCATTATCTCTTAATGTAAACCACACTTCCTCAAAATCGGAAGAATGTCAAACAGCATTTATAATGTTTGTCCTCATACAATGTAATATCATGTAAATCGTTACATACTGTAAAAAGTATAAAAAATGTTTTTTAGACGTCAGAGTTCATTTGTTTATAAGATAAGACCCTCATGTACACTCTCAGTAGGGGAAAAAGGAAAACAGTACGGACACATTGAGTAGTCAAAATTACTCCTATTCCCACAATTTTATTTACATATGCTTCTAACATAAATTGTTCTTCTCTACAACAAATTTAATATCACGTTTTCTAGATGCTACATTTACTGTTTTCCAAGAATATAACATCTGGTAATCAGATAGGTATTTTTGTATATATAATAAGGCCAGAGATTAATATCCGTTTCCCCAACCTCATCATGCAGCCATTATATTCCTCACTGTCGCATGAGAGCTATCAATGAATTCATCATGCATCAATTATACTCCTCACATTCTCTTTTGAACTATGAATGACCTCATCATGCTGCCGGTATAGTCCTCACAGTCTCATTAGAACTATCAATGACCTCACCATGCAGCCATTATACTCCTTACAGTCTCATTAGACCTACCAATGACCTCATTATGCTGCCAGTATAGTCCGCACAGTCTCAATAGAACTAGCAATGACCTCATCATTCTGCCAGTAACCTCTTCACAGTCTCATTAGACCTACCAGTGACCTCATCATGCTGCCAGTATAGTCCTCTCAGTCTCATTAGAACTATCAATGACCTCACCATGCTGCCTGTATACTCCTCACAGTCTCATTATACCTACCAATGACTTCATCATGCTGCCAGTATAGTCCTCCCAGTCGCATTAGAGCTATCAATGCCCTCCTCATGCTGGCAGTATACTCCTCACATTCTCATTAGAACTACCAATGACCTCATCATGCTGCCAGTATAGTCCTCACAGTCTCATTATAACATCTGGTAATCAGATAGGTATTTTTGTATATATAATAAGGCCAGAGATTAATATCCGTTTCCCCAACCTCATCATGCATCCATTATATTCCTCACTGTCGCATGAGAGCATGAGAGCTATCAATGAATTCATCATGCATCAATTATACTCCTCACATTCTCTTTTGAACTATGAATGACCTCATCATGCTGCCGGTATAGTCCTCACAGTCTCATTAGAACTATCAATGACCTCACCATGCAGCCATTATACTCCTTACAGTCTCATTAGACCTACCAATGACCTCATCATGCTGCCAGTATAGTCCGCACAGTCTCATTAGAACTAGCAATGACCTCACCATGCTGCCAGTAGCCTCCTAACAGTCTCATTAGACCTACCAGTGACCTCATCATGCTGCCAGTATAGTCCTCTCAGTCTCATTAGAACTATCAATGACCTCACCATGCATCCATTATACTCCTTACAGTTTCATTAGACCTACCAATGACCTCATCATGCTGCCAGTATAGTCCTCACAGCCTCATTAGACCTACCAATGACCTCATCATGCTGCCAGTATAGTCCTCGCAGTCGCATTAGAGCTATCAATGACCACACCATGCAGCCATTATACTCCTTAGAGTCTCATTATAACTATCAATGACCTCATCATCGATCCATTATACTCATCACAGTATCGTTAGAACTATCACTGACCTCATCATGCATCCGTTATATGCCTCAGTCTCATTAGAACTATCAATGCTTCATCACTTAGCCATTATACTCCTCAAAGTTGCAGTATAACGAGCATTTACCTCATAATGCAGCCATAATACTCCTCACAATTTCATTAGAACTATCAATGATCTCATCATGCAGCTAATTTACGCCTCACAGTTGCATTAAAACTGTCAATGCACTCATAATGCAGCCCTTATACTCCTCAAAGACGCAGTTGCATTATAACTATCAACGACCTCATCATACAGCCAATATACTCATCACAATCTCGTTAGAACTAGCAATGATTGCATCATGCAGCCAATATATTCCTCAGTCACATTGGAACTATCAATGACCCCAAACGTGCAGCCATTATACTCCTCAAAGTCTCATTATAACAATCAATTACCTAATCATTCAGCCATTATACTCCTCACATTTGCATTAGAACTATCAATGCTATCATCATGCAGCCATTATATTCCTTAAAGTCTCATAATATCTATCAATTACCTCATCATACAGCCATTATACTTCTCATAGTATCATTATAACTATCGATGACATCATCAAGCAGCCATTATACTCCCCACAGTTGCATTATAACTATGAAATGATCTCATCATGCAGCCTTTATAATCCTCACGGTTTCATTATAACTATCAATGGCATCATCATACAGCCATTATGCTTCTCATAGTATCATTATAACTATCAATGACATCATCATGCATCCATTACAATCCTCACAGTTTCGTTAGAACTGTCAATGAACTCATAATGCACTCATTGTACTCCTCAAAGTCTCATTATAACTAGCAATGACCTCATCATGCAGCCATTATACTTCGCATAGTATCATTAGAACTATCAATGACATCATCAAGCAGCCAGTATATTCCTCACAGTCTCGTTAGAACTATCAGACTATGATGAGTGAACTTTTCAGATTGTTTCAAATTAAGATGCTAACTGTCCCAAAGACTATCACCTGAATATTTAAAGCTTCTTTTATATAACTAATTTCTGTATGAAGGTAACTAGAGAAAGAGATTTGATTGCGACCTTAAACAGTAATTTTCATTCATTTACATGTGTGCCTTTTGTTATTTTAAAGAGAAGAATTCCTTTATTGTATTCTACCCTTTTGAAAATTGATAACCATTTTAAGTCAGAGGTCAATGTTTAGGTTATTTATACCAAATGCGGTTTCCCAAAGAAGCATGAGTATACCAAATATGGTTACTCTGAATGAATTGGTATAGGAATTATGTCCAGTACAAGGCTGATTGGCATGACGGAAGGATGGATGGAAGGCCATAATGACAATAAGTCATTCAGCCTATAGTAAACCTCAGGGCTCTCAGTGGAGGACTAATAAGGTTAAATATAATCCTTTAGAATTGTTTGTGCCCTAACACTGCCTACATCTTGATGGATTAGGCTTTTCTAACACTTGTTTACAGACCATATTTTACAGGATAGCGTTTTATACTCTTTTAGAAATGCATTTTGAACTATCATAAAATATTAAGTGTTGGTCACACCAAATAAAAACCTACATTTGGAACAAACCAGTAAAGTTACAGATCAGACTTTGTGGACATGTAGTCAAATATAGAGCTTTTATGTTTACAATCCAGTCAACGAAGAATCCTGGAAACCTCTTATGAACTAGAACTGATTATACAAGTATACAATTTGATCACAAGTTGCTGCTTTCAAACCCTTCAAAGGTTATGGTTTTCATTTGAATTGCCTCAAGTTTTTGGAGGAAATCACGGGGACAATAGTTTAAAATGTGAACCTGGAGGTAGCTAATTGTCTTAAATCCAAACTATAAACATAAACCTACCAAAGACCCTGCAATTAACATGCCAAAGACAAAATAGAATGTACAAATAAATATGTATTACAATCTGACGTATTAACAAGAATTACGCGTAATTATATGTGACGTTGTCCCACTCTTTGACTATCAATACAAGTGTGTTCAAAATTTGAGGTCGATCTAACAAGTCCAAAATACAAGAAATTAGAAAACAAAAACACTATATGACTATTATTATATTTATTTGTGCAAAATTTGAAATCTTTCTAACAAAGAAGGAGGAAGATATGTCCAATTCTCAAAATCCATTAAAAGCCATCTAAATTCATGTTTTTAATCCCCAAAATAAGCTCACACTCAGCATTTTCAGTTTCCAATACGATAGATAGCATTGGATGCGACTACGATCTAAATTTGAAAGCCCTAGCAGTAGTAGTTATTGAGAAAAAGTAAAAACATGAAACATAAACGTTGAGCTAAACGCAATTGTTAAATATGACTGGGTTAAAAAATAAGAAGGAATTAAAATGAAAAATATCCAAAAATGTATGATGCTTAAATCTGTTTGATATGTTGAAGTACTATAGAAATAAACATGTATGCAACATTTTAAATCATTCTAACAAAAAAAGAAGATGCTATGTTCCATTCTCATAATCCACTTAAATTCATGTTTTTACTCAAAAAGGAAGGCCACATTCAGCATATTTAGCAAACAATGTGACTTAAGGCATTAGATGTAACTATGATCCAAGCACTAGCAATAGTTAACAGTTAAAACACAAAACTTAACGTTCAGCTAAACGCAATTGTTGAAGATGACAAAGTTGAAAATACAAAAACAATCAGCAAAACGTATCCTAAAACCCACTTGATATGTTGAAGTACTTTATATATAAGATGTATGTGCACAATTTGAAGGCATTCTAACTACAAATGAAGATAGTTTTTTACCCCAAAAATAAAGTCAAACTTAGCATCCTCAGCACATAATGTGAAGAAGAGTATAGGTTGCAACTATGATCACAGTTTGACAGCTCTGGCACAAGAACCTAATGATAAAAAGCGAAACGCAAAACTTTAACGTTGAGCTAAAAGCAAGTGTTTGACAACACTTCCGCCGTCAACGCCGACAGAAAAGCTACACATTAATCGTGCTTTCGCAACTTCGTTGCGGCGATACAAACATACTGTCTATCTGAAAACATATAATAAAGGCATATCTACTGGCTGTTGTGATTTGCACTTCAAAGTGATACTATGTACAATGTACATAGCAAGTTTGACAAATTCTGGGTACATGTACGTCGATTTTTCTATTTAATCAAAATGACACCAACATAATAAAAAATAATGTCTAAATTAAATGTATGGTGTTAGTGTATACGTTCATGCTTCTACTGAGACATGCAACTACAATCCATATAAGGCATTGAGGTATCTCATAATAGAAGACAATTAACACCAATTTAAGGTTATAGTCCCCAGTTTGCAATATCTATAACTGAGACTGAGGAACATATCCCTATCCAGCATATAACTTCATGACATTTAATGAAGTCCATATATAGGATCATTTGATATGTGCCCTACAATAAACTAACATCTGAGAAGAGAGCCATCTATGTCCGCAAATAAGTTAAGAGAAGGTATTGACGAGTTTCTCAAACGCATAATTTGTCCTTTGGGATCAGATTGCACACTTATCGCAATTTACACTTTGGTTGGTTTTTACGTGCTGATGGTTTGAGGCTTCTGCAGAACATAACTTTTGAAAATATTATGGCAAATTTAGAAATTGCTAATAGTGAGCAATTTAATATTTTCTACTCATTTCAATATAGTTAAACTTCATTACAGAAATGTTGTATCATTTTGCCAAGATGTTTAAAAGTCATTGGATGCAGATTTCGTGTATGTGGGAAAGGGAGGGTTAACCCTTGCGGAGAAATAATTGTCCATGGCCCATAATTATATTCTCTCTGTCTTATTTGCCTGTTCCCATCATTTTTTTCAGACTTGGTTTTTGTTTATGTATAATTTTTGAAAGTCATGAAAAAGAATGTCTGGTAAAGGATAATGTGGAATAAAAGCGAAAAGTATGGCTTCTATGAACTTACCTTTTCAGCACATTACTGCATAATGAAGTGAGTGGAGATATAAAAATGTTACAAGTTGTGTAACAGTATCATCTAGGGAAACAAAGTACCAAATCTTATCCTTGATTATAATGTCTTTATCCTTTCCCACCTACAACAAATCTGCAGTAGATGACTCAAAAAGTATCTAAGCAAACACACGGTAAAGCGCTATAAACATAGGTATAATTACAGAAAAGAGTTGAAAAAATTGCGGCAAATGGAAATATTGCTCGTTTTGAGCAATTTCTACTTTTGTCATTATGTTTTCAAAATTCGTCTGCTGTAGAGGTGTCAGAAAGCGTATATTTGTGGGTAGGGGCTAAAGGGATCTGCACATATATCTGATTACACTTCTATCAACATTTTCAGAGCAATTTTATTCAAGCTGAAGGTGTTGAATATAAGAATAAAGTTTCCTAATTTATTTGTTTTTTCTATTTCAAGTGTTTTGCAATTGTTGGTTAAAAGGCAGACATTTAAAACAATGTTGAACATAATTATTTATGAACACTGAATCTCAAGCCATCAGAGAAATGCTGTTTTATGGACGTTGATTAATGAAGCTTGCAAATTGAATATAGTAGGCAGCTTATAATCAACAGCTAGGCATACAGACCAATTATTACACCTCTGTAATATTTCATTTAACCTTTTCCCACATACAACAATTCTGCAGCAGACGACTTTCAAAACAGATTGACAAAAACATGAAACATTTCAATAAGTTAAAGTTTTACTACTAAATTGAGTTGAAAACATTGTGGCAAAGGGAGAAATTGTCTGTTTTGAGCAATTTCTTCTTTTTCCTTAATGTTTTCAAAAGTCGTCTGCTGCAGATGCGTCACAATGCGTCTACAAGTGGGAAAGGGTTAAAAACGAAACATCTTAGTAATGAATGATGTACTACCAGTGTATGAGGCATCTGCAGCACACAGATTTCGGAAACATTTCTATAACAGGAGAAGTTGCTCAAAATGAGCATGCTCTTTTTGTCACAATGTTTACAATTGTATTCAATTATGATACTTTTATTTAAAGATTTTTTTCACAATTTACTAACCCTTTTCATTATAAAGACGCATTAATATACAGTTTCTCACTTTATTTGAAAACATTGTCACAAAATGAGATTTTTTTGCAATAATTTCAATTCAATCTAATGGTAGACTTTCATTTAGAGAGGTTTTTCATATGTGTAGGTTGTGTATTCAAAGTCGTCTGCTTCAGATTGTTTGTCTGTGAGAAAAAGTACTATGTAAGGATGTTTTGACTAAAGGGAGTTTATGAGTCTCCAATTTGAAGTCGAATCAAATAAGTTCAATCATTTATCTTGACACTGAACAAATTTGATTTTACTTTCAAAGCAGGAACATACAGATTATATATTACTACCTTATAGATAGACCCTTAATGTAACAACAACATTTTCCTCAAACATACATGTAAAACAACTATTCTGAAAGTAAAATTTCAAGTAGGAAAGCAACTAAAGAGTAAAGGTAATACATCTCAATATAACAATGTCTGAGCTTCCATTGTTAAGTGATACATGTATACACTGTTTATGAAAAGTTTCAATGGCTAATTTACGAATGGTGCAGACCAAGACGTACAGGTTCATCGAAATCTTCTCAAATTGTAATTGCCTTTTTGGTTATTTGTGCAGAAGTGGAGCTAAACTTTTAACATAGCCAACATATTTTAAACTTGAATTTAAAAGGCTATACAATATTTAACCCTTTCCCACATGCATCAAATCTGCAACAAAAATGTGAAAAATCTATTTAGATATTAGTGTAATAATTGAATAATGTTGAAAACACTGTGTCAAAAGGTGAAATTGCTTGTTTTGATCAATTTCTCCTTTTGTCACAGTGTTTTCAAAAGTTGTTTGCTGCAGAGGGGTCAGAAAGAATCTGTATTTGGGAAAGGGCTAAGGACATACATGTTGCCATATACATGTAGTAACCCAGACACATGTCATGGAACTATTGCCAGTCAAAGTATGAGACAATATGTTGTACATACCTGGTTCCTAGTAAATTGCCACTGAAAATGAAGTCTTGGTCAGCCAATGTATCATTAATTTTACAGAGTTAGTTCCCCTGATAAACTCTCTTACACTAAAACAACATGCCACCAATAACCATCTGCTATATATGTTGAATAAATGATGTCCTGACAAAAGATGAAATTCAACTGCTCTATTATTCATCACCGACATAGGCAGCTTAAATTGTACACATTAATTAAGTATTGTGAACAAAGCAAGCCAATTAGCAATTTTGCAAGTGAAGAACTAACTAGATGCCAAGGTATCACCTATAATACTATAACTGTATTCTTTTATTGAACAACTATGTCAACTGGATCCAGTGTAGCCTGGTATTGATATGAAATGTTCCATTATTAAATATGCTATTTTAAGGACCTTTCCATGTTGAAAATATTCTAATCAGAATACTAAAGAAAAATGAAGGCAAGTAATGTCCTGCAACGCTCAAGACTATTAAACACGTTGAGAAAGAACAAAAGAAATATATATCAATTTAACAACACTGGCCATTGATCTGATCAAAATTCTTACCTTGCTCACAATCACATGTAAAACTGGTGACTGGGAAGGAACATGTACTGTTAGGGCTTGAACATGGATTCACCCTATCAAAAAGGTCGTACTTTACACAACAGGTACCACCAATATGACTGCTCGGATATAGAAACAAACAAAAAACACACTGAATTTGGGTCTGCAATGGCATTTAACAGCTTTAGCACATGCAGACACTTTTTTGGCACACTTATCTCTAACAGACAACTATTGATTACACTGTGAATAAAGCATTTAAATATCTATTACAGTTATGCTAATGTGTTTTCAAAGTTTTCTATGTAAAAGCATGTGTATTGTCGGCTTTGAGCAATCTAATATGAGTGTGTTACAATGAAATAGTTTAAAACATCGTTGGAAATGTAGAAATCATCTGCTGAAGAAATGTCAAAGATTGTCGGTATAAATTGTAAGGGATTATGATGTTGAGGTTAATACATATGAGGTGCAAGCCTTGCTCAAATTCTAGGTATATAAAGTCTGAGATATGGTCACTTTTATGGTCACTTTATACACAAACTGTATCTCATTTGTGCAGCGGATAGATCAATTGCCTTGAGAGCAAAAGTTCCTCTCGGCACTTAGCACTTAGGCACTTAGGGAAGCATTGCAATTAGGCATCGGTGTCAGGATAAATTATAATAGGACTAGAAAATAACACGGTAGTTAACCCTTTCCCGCATATAGCAATTATCCAGCAGACGACTTTGAAAACAAAAATATGGAAAAACTCTACAAATAAATGTATACTTACGGAAAAGAAGTTGAAAACATAATGGCAATGTGAAATTGCTTGTGTTGAGCAATTCCTCTCCTGTCACAACGTTTGCAAAAGTCCTCTGCTACAGATGTGTAAGAATGTGTCTACAAGTGGGAAAGGGTTGATGTTACTGCAATACGGAATAAAGGGGCAGAATGAGCAATGTGACAAGAAGAAATAATTCAATTATTTGAGACAATGACCTGTAGACAAATCTCAAACTACTGCTGTAATATGTGCCTCCATTTAAACACCCGTTGACTACAGCGCAGTTATCTATTTATGTCTAACAGAAGTTTCCAGTCTATGGTTCCCTGCAGTCGCATATGCAATAGTTATCTGGCAGTTGAAGACAGTTACCATTATGTTAAATCTGTAACAATAAGGTTAAACGCACCAATAACCAAATACTTTAACCAATACGGTCAAAGTGACACTGACAGACAAATAGACAAACACACACTCTCACACACCGGGTGAACAAACAGCTATTGAAAAAGGCTACAAAGTCAGGTGAAAGTGACGGACAGATAAAAACACACACTCACACTCGCAAACATCAGTTGGAGGGACAGCCAATTGAAAAGCTACAAATGAAGGTGACACTGACAGACAATTAGACATACACAAGATCACACATCAGGTAGATAGACATTCAATTAAAAGGTTAAACAGTCATGCGACACTGACAGACATATATACACTCATACTCAAACTCACACACACAAGGTGGCCGGACAGCAAAGGGAAACTTTAAAAAAGACAGGAGACACTAACATACAGATAAACACACACACACACACACACACACACACACACACATACACACACACAGGCGCGAACGCGCACGACAGGTTGACTGACAACACATGGGCAAGCTGCAAAGATAGGTTTCACTGACAGACAAATATACACAAACACATGTATTACAAAAATGAATGCATAGATAAACATCTTAAAAACAAAAGGAAACGGAAATATGCTTTATATTTGTTTAATGACTGATGAATAATATGCATTAAAAGATATCATAAACTCTCTACGGTGTCCCGAACAGAATTTAGGTGTTGCTACCATATCAGTTACAGTGAAATATGAAGATACAAACTTCAAAATAGCTGCTCATATACACATTTCTCAATGGATTGCTTTTGATTAGTCCCTGCCAAATGATATATAAGGGAGACCACTACTCAACCCTTAGATGGGACAGATTAGTTTGAAGAAACAACTATTTATTAGATTGCCTCCCTTTAACTGGTATTTTGCTATGTGTCCATATCAACAATCTAATATCGCATACGAATTGGCAAAGGCACTGGTAGTAAAGCAAGTAGTCTCACACTTCCAGAGGGAATACTAGTGGACCCTACGGCGGTTTGATATAAACGGGTGTATGTTTCATAATTGATGACAGAAGCATTTCCTATCTACTTATAAAACAAA
This sequence comes from Serripes groenlandicus, assembly GCA_031761405.1. Lineage (NCBI taxonomy): Eukaryota > Metazoa > Mollusca > Bivalvia > Cardiida > Cardiidae > Serripes > Serripes groenlandicus. The sequence continues at coordinate 120,669,178 of JASEVX010000003.1, read as the reverse complement.
AAGTCTGCACAGTTTCTGCATTTGAGATAAAGGGTGCGTATATCACTCCGTCTCAACCATGTTGTACATCTACTTAATCGCGTGTGTTTGACATAGAACAATCAAACAATGGTTTATCTGATAATAGTAATGTAAGCCGTATGGCACAATGCTATTCATGCGATAAACAGGGGAGACACTATAACGCTATTTATGTTTCATTGTCTCCAGTAGATACTAATGAACATATTACCCTATATCCACACATTATACATTTCAATATCTTCTGACAGGGGGCCGGTAACCGGACTAGTATGGGAAAATGAGAAAACGTAAAATGTGTTTGAAGTTGAAATTGGGCATTTTAGAATAAAAATGCCTTAAATTTAATAAAATTCATAATAAACTTATATTTATATTTAACATTTTTCCATATCTGGGCGAAACAACCGCCGCCGAGATGAAAATGAAAAAGAAATTAACATACATAGGTAGTAAACATGTAAAAAAATGTACAAAACGAAATTAGGAGAGGGAAAGGGTGGTTGGAGATTAAAAAACAAAATTCCTTCTCGTAAATGTTGGAAACAAAGAAAATCTGCAAGCGGGGATGGAGGCAGATGATTGGTTGGTCTGATTCACCTGATACAGTATCTATTAATATCAAAATCGCGTGACAGAGATAGAGCCAGTGATTGGCCGATACCCGTCACATTACCTACGCTCTGCAGGCCCCGTCACGTGACCGGGGCACGCCCCAGAGCGAAACACAATCACGTGACAGGGATAGAGCTAGTGATTGGTTTAAACCAGTCACATTACACAGACACCCTGCAAGCTATATCACGTGACAGATACATGCCCCAGAGCAACTGAATCAACCCCGCTTAGTGAACCCCGCTTAGTGTTAACCACTAAAGATTAAGGTGTGTCAACAATAACATAAATACTTTTATGTTGTCATAAAATCCATTTATGTTTCATTGTCTCCAGTAGATACTAATGAACATATTACCCTATATCCACACATTATACATTTCAATATCTTCTGACAGGGGGCCGGTAACCGGACTAGTAGGGAAAACGAGAAAACGTAAAATGTGTTTGAAGTTGAAATTGGGCATTTTAGAATAAAAATGCCTTAAATTTAATAAAATTCATAATAAACTTATATGAATATTAATTTTTTTTCCATATCTGGGCGAAACAACCGTCACAGTGAAACGGCCGCCAAGCCCAGATGAGGTGAGCCCTCTGTCAGAAGATAATGGCACAGCTAATACTGATTTAATAAAAATAAATAAAAAAGACTTATCTAATTAAAATCAAAAAGCAAAATCACGAATGTTGTAACATGACAGAGGACATTTTTTTTATATTACCAATACAAATCAAACCTGACTGAAAACAGAGTTGGCATGTACCTGAATCCTCAAGATATAGTAACCTTGGAATTTGACTAGAACCAATGTTAAGACACGACATGGACTAACCATAAGTGTTAGAAGATGGTTTGCATAGATAATAATGACAACAAGATGAAACCCCTGCCTCAGTCAATTGGGACATTATTACTGTGTCTCAGATGACTTTCAGGTTTGAATCTGTTTAAGACATAAAATTAAAAGTTTAAACAAACTCCGCAATTCTCGGCAAGCATTGGCTGGCAAGTATTGGAAAACAATGGATGCCGTATAAGTTGTTACCACCGCTTCAAACAGTTGGTACAAACCGGCCATCCCCTAAACTAAAATTGAAACCAATTTGGATGAAGAAATAAACCAGCCTACACTTGTCGAAAAACACTGGTGTAAATATGGCCATCTGTGGACATTCAGAGTGAAATATTTAACACAATTTTTTTCAAAGTGCATTAATCTTAATATATAAAATAGAGCATTAATCAATGGTTATATGAAATTAGTAAAGGATTCGGCCGAATGTATTTCTGGAAAGCAGACGATTTCCACCGGCCTAGCCTTTTAAGCTGTTCATTTGAAACATTTGTACTGTGTGCAAAAGTCGTACCACCAATTCTCAGTGAATGAGCTGTGAATCGGAAAGGGTCTAAATTACACGATACCACACATTTTCTAAGCATGGTTCTAAAACAAGTTGCGGTTATTGGACGGAGACAAGCATAACGAAAAATTGGACCCTGGGCTGTTAACCAGTTGTAGATTTTATAAAGAGACTTAACCGGGCACATGGACTTCAAAGCATTGCATTGCAGCGGCACAGTGGCCACATTGCCGTTTGAATGTTTGTATGAGGTCAAGTGTAAAACGATAAATTGTGGTTTAGATCCCAATAGTTGGACCTTAACATTTTGGCGGAGAAGTGCAGGCTCTGGATTTGATGTTGTAACTGCAATTTCACTTACTCTGAGAAGGCTAAAAAAAGCGACAAGAAACATAGCTTTGAATACAAGATATGTATGCCAATCAGTGCAATGTTGAGGTAGGGCTTGTATAAGATTTTGAAGAATATCCAATGTTATCGGTAACCTTTTGTCAGGGCAAGAGGAGCGGCGAAGACCGTGAAGGATTTTTTGTATTAAAAATGCCTCCCCAGGGTTAGGGTATCCCCTTATGTTATGAACATAAACAATGGCCGACATGTAGGTAGTAATCGTAGAAGCCTTAAGACCCTTGTGATGACACACAGCTATGAACTGAGCAAGTTTCTCTACAGAGATAGGTAATATTGACTCAGATGTATAAAAGGTCACGTGAAAAATTTGGTAATGGTTAAGAGCATTCCGGTAAGTATTGATAGTAGCTGGTGCCAAAACATTCTGAAGCAATCGTTCAACTGCCAAATTCAGATTATCAGGAGCAAGTTGTCTGGTATGACTGTGGGAAGGTTGTCCATCTGGGGTGCTAAACGATGAAATTACCCCATCTGAAAACGTGAAAGAATGTCTGGCAAAATATTCTCTTTACCGGGATATGTTTTGCCCGAATAAGTATATTTAAAGTCATACATACTACCACCATACGGCGTACCAATGACATAACCAATGGTTCTTTAGTAGTTTGACTATTGATGATTTGAACAACGGCCATGTTATCAGAGTGTATGATTAAACATTTATTTTGAAAATGTTGCCCCCATATTTCGAATGCTAAGACTATTGGAAAAAGTTCTTTAAATGTAATGTTCAGATGAGTCATGGAACCGGACCATTTCCCATTGAAACATTTGTTGCCATAAATTGCTCCAAATCCAAGTGAACCGGATGCATCTGTCTGCAGATGCAACATGTCATCCGTAATCCAACGTCTGTCTAACAGTAGTTGTTTACCATTGAAATGCCGCACAAACATAAGCCAAGCAGAAATATTTTTACGACTTTCCTTATTCAGAGTGATATGGTGATTAGGATTGTTAACTTTACAAGTTAAGTCGGTCAGACGGCGCATGAAACAACGCCCTGGGACAACCACTTGGTTCAAAAGACCAGGAATAGACTGTAGCCCTTTCAATTTGAGTGTACGTTTTTTCCTACAATTTGCCAAAAGGGTTTGTAACTTTTCCAATTTGTCTTCAGGCAAACGTGCCTCCATGGAGTCAAGCTCCAGACCCATGAAAGTCATAATTTTGCTTGGATAAACTGTTTTTTTCCATTTTTATAGGTATACCAATTTTGAAACAAAATTGTAGGAAATCAGTTAAATTTCTGTGGTAAGAATTCTGGGTGCTTAATATTAGAAAATCATCTAAAATATGTACCATATGTTGCACCTTTAAATGTGTAACAGCTATCCAGTGGATAGCTGTACTGAATTTTTCGAATATTGCACAGGAGCTAGAAGCACCCATCGGAAGGCATGTATCGAAATAATATTTGTCCAGAAAAGTGAAACCTAGCAGTTCATGGTCCAGTGGGTGTATGGGAATGAGGTGAATCAATATCTGTTTTTGCCATGAATGTCCCTGGACCTAAAGAAACCAGGTTTGACACCGCATCATCAAAGGAAGAATAGTGAACCGAAGAAAAAAGTTGGTCGATAAAGTCATTTACTGGCTGGCCTTTTGGGTAGCTAAGATGGTGAATTAGTCTGTACTGCCCAGGTGCTTTTTTAGGAACTAAACCTATCGGGCTTATTTTCATGTTAGGGAATGGAGGAATATCAAATGGACCCTGAATGCGCTTAGCTTTTAATTCAGCATGTAGTTTTTCTAAGACAATGAGTGGCATATCCACACAAGATTTAAGGTTGGGACAGGATGAAGAAGACCTGGGGCCTATAAAGCCAAGTGTAAAACCCGCCTGAAAGCCATTGATTAAGTAATTGGCGTCAGGGTGACCCATTAAGAAGGGACTTAATTTGCCAATAATAATCGGTGTTACCGGTATCTTATTTGGTAGGTCTGGCGTTGGGTTTGCTGATAGTAGGGTTTGGTGAAGGAGTGGCAGTGGCAAAGTTAGTGTAAGGTCTGTCCCTGGGCTTGTTATTACATGAGACCACAGACCGCATATGTGGGGATGCCTGCACATATTGATGGTACAGACTCCTCTTTTGTTATAGGCCCAGCAAGTGTTTTCAAGGAATTTGAACTGCCGTTTGGATTGACCCCCTTTTTGCTGACCACGAAATGGCCGTTGTTGGGACGGGATGGGAACTGAACTTGGCTGTGTTGATGCCAACAGCCAAAACTCCATATGCCACCTATCCCATGGGTGAGTAATAGACTGACGCAGCATCCTAAACTGTGTATCATAGAATATGAAAGCTGCGCCAGGTCGACGGTTAGAAAGGTCACGAATGATCTCACCGTATTTCATAAGTGCTGGCGTTTCATATGGAAATCTAACAGAATACACCGACACAAACCGTAAAAAGGCCGTTGTCCATGTTTCGACAGAAGATATCTTTTTGGACTTTTGAGAGGGAACCAGGCTTATATTAGAGTCAGCATCAACCTGCAGCTGAAACTTTGAGTTGCCCTGTGATATTGAATCAGAGGGCAGGAGCAAAGCAAAATCTACAAATTTGTTTTCATAAATCTTCTTCTGAATAGCCGCAGAAATTTGGCAGTTAATAAGGGTAGCAACTGGTTCTACATATGTAGGATTGTTCATACCTAACAGTGTGAGATGCTAAAACACTTCGGAAAGAGACAGGTCCCTCTTCACTGTCCTCCCCTTCACTTTCTGAATGGGAATTATGATCTGGCACTATGTTGGGTCCGTGGAACTGTCTGTGTGGCTGGTAACTATTGAAGTTGTTTTTCGAATTTTGATTCCGACCGTTTATGTCCGGGTTTAAATTGCCGATGGCAGGAAAGTCTGTTTGGGAACTTGTTCCATGTACTTCAGAAGTTCCAGATATTTCAGAACTTAATGTGCTGGTCCTTTTAGTGGCCTTCTGTCTTGATGCCCCTTTCCTAGCATGTACAGCTGTGTCAACAGTAGACTTCCTTTTAGTGGCGTCCTGTCCTGATGCCCTTTTCTTAGCATGGACAGCTGTGGTAACGGTTGACTTCCTTTTGGCAGGCATCTACATGAAAAATACTTGTATTGAGTAAATTATCGTCATTTATGAGTCTGACCACGGACTATACTACGTCCAGGTCTGACCTTAAATCATCCGGGCGACACCAATCTGGATGTGAGCACAAACCTACAACTACTATTTTTTTGCAAACTATGACAGGCTATATATATATACATGTAGTAGAGCATGTGCACACATCCAAAGCTCTGGTCAGCCATGTGGGAAAGGCATATATATATTAGGTGACAGTATCTTAGAATATATATTGCTACACCAAGGCCTGTTCCAAAATGAAAAGAAAAAGAGAGCACTGTTCAGAACATTTTGTGATTGAAAAGAAACTCTTGGCAAGTGCAACATATAAAATGCGATATAACTGCTTGTCTGTCATAACTGAAGATAATTAACAGCAAGACATGCGACAATTGTAAAGCCTATGTCCTAACAGGCAGAAATTTTCTACATGCTGCAGAGTGTATATAACGTGTATGGTTGAACCATTTTAAACCCTGCAAACAGTACTAAGCTAAACCCTGCTTGTAATTGTTAAAAAGGCAGAAGCCTGCCAGACCCTGCAGAAGTGTAAAGCCGAATCCTGCTTGAAAATTGTAGAAAAGGCACACCCTGCCAGCTGTTGCAGACCCTGCATACAGTGTAAAGCAGAACCCTGCTTGTAATTTGTAAAAAAGGCAGACCCTGCCATCTGTTGCAGACCTTGCATACAGTGTAAAGCAGAACCCTACTTGAAAATCGTAGAAAAGGCAGACCCTGCCAGCTGTTGCAGACCCTGCATGCAGTGTAAAGCAGAACCCTGCTTGAAAATTGTAAAAAAGGCAGACCCTGCCATCTGTTGTAGACCCTGCATACAGTGTAAAGCAGAACATTGCTTTAAATGGAATAAAATTTAAATAGGCAAAGCCATGCCGTATAATTGCAACCCCTGAAATAAATGTTAAGCAGAACATAAGTATATACGATTGATAAACTATTCCGTTAATACTTGTGATATATAAAGTATTTCTGTCAAACAAAATCATGTAAAACATATTTATAATAATAATGTAGGCAGGGATGCAGACTGAAAGTTTCAGGTAATGAAATTAAAATAATGTAATGATACATATCTTGACTAGAATGCATTGTTCAATACAGAAATTACGGCTGCTGTAAGTTGTTGAATAGTTTTACTTGACCCTCATCGGTCAAATATGTTCCATCCCTGGCGAAGGCCGTTTGTTTAGCAACTGGTGACCAAAATACTTTGAAGCGCCACAATCTGGCCTGTATCGGGCCTCCAGGCATTGAGAGCCAACTCATATTGGCACTAGCAACCTTCAAAGGTGTGTTTTGGCATCAGAATGTATGTCATTAGTCCCACACTATCTGGAGCAAACACGACGATTATGTCCAAACGATGCATGTGAATTGTTGATTTTAGCACATGGAAAACCCGAATATTGCACAAGCACTGATTCATGTAACCGCAGATGAAAACGAATGTCTGTAGCTTCTGAAATAAAACGTTTCAGGCGATGCACATAAGAGTGTCCGTAAATGCGAATCGTCACAGGCGCCATATTCTTAGATTTTGTAAACAGAGCCCGCCAGGAATGTTAGAAAACACAATTAACGACGAAGGAATATATCTGCCAAACTCTATACGTACTGTAACGGTAACGATGAATCACACTGAATAAATTACTGTAGAAGTCCACTCACAAAAAGTACGTTTAATGGTATAAAATAATAAATATATTTTAAAAAACAAAATTCCTTCTCGTAAATGTTTGAAACAAAGAAAATCTGCAAGCGGGGATGGAGGCAGATGATTGGTTCGTCTGATTCACCTGATACAGTATATATTAATATCAAAATCACTTGACAGAGATAGAGCCAGTGATTGGCCGATACCCGTCACATTACCTACGCTCTGCAGGCCCCGTCACGTGACCGGGGCACGCCCCAGAGCGTAACACAATCACGTGACAGGGATAGAGCTAGTGATTGGTTAAAACCAGTCACATTACACAGACACCCTGCAAGCTATATCACGTGACAGATACATGCCACAGAGCAACTGAATCAACCCCGCTTAGTGAACCCCGCTTAGTGTTAACCACTAAATATTAAGGTGTGTCAACAATAACATCAATACTTTTATGTTGTCATAAAATCCATTTAGCCGTACTAATTAATTACTTATTTGACTGTTATCTGCTCTTGTTATATCTCCGCCAAACATAGGGCTGTATTGAAATACACAGGATAGTAAACTTGATTGTTTACTGATAAGAAGTGGATTTTATAAAACTCGAGAATAAATAACGAGTATCGGAGTGTTAGTAAAAGTCTGGGGGAACTTAAAACAATAACACATTATCGATCTTAAATATTTTATCATTTCGATATGTTTGAATAAATTTATCAATAAATATTCCGACCTCTTTATTTCAATCAGAACAATACATCTTTATCATTTTTACAATAAATTGTTAAATACATAGAGTCCGATATGTGTTGGCTCGTAGAGTGTAATCTCAATTCTTACAACACTATATATTCAAATGGCCTTTTATTGTATGAGGGAAAATGCATAACTATAAATACATGTTTTTTCTTAATCCTTTGCTCCATGAACAGTTTGTGAACTCTTCCAAATTGAAAGCATTAATACAGTATTAATCAATAACAGGTGAATTACAATTACTGACAGTGAAACACAGCGCCGAAGATTTCCGATTGCTCATCACCATCAATCTGAACTATTTGTGCACTGTTTGTAAATGCCTTATCTACAGGATGCGTATAAATGCTTAAATATATAGAAACAAGTGTTAACGTCCCGTTATCACAAAATCTGAAAATAATTCGGAAAATGGAGACTAATATAAATAAAAATTAAATAAGGTAAAACACTAGGAATATATATACTTATATATGTTTTGATATGAAGTGTATTTCGTTAAGATTCCTACATAGTCTTCTGTATTGGGTGCAAAGAAAGCCTATTGTGATTTACTTATTCCTAATAATTTTTCTTGCACTGGATCGGTTCAATGAATCTTTTTTTTTGTTTGCAAAATGTTGGAGATACTCCTTGTACTTTTAATTTAAGTTTGATGTTAGGGACGCTTTAAACATCCATTTGGGCGTTTCCGAGAACAGTCTCGAACATCTTGCACTCCTCAGTCTTAACATTCCATTAATTCAAATCCTGTTTCAGGTACCCTCTTTTGTTTCTTGTAATACTAGGTAAGTATCTGAGTTCTATTCTTTTTCTGATTAAAAGGGCATCATTGATTGCGTCATGTTTATTTCTTTTTTATGTTGTATTTGTTTTATTTTGTCGTTTATGTTTTCTACACTTTTGCCGGAAAAATGCTAATGTTCCATGGTGGCTAACGAAGAAGGGAATATGGTACAATAGCACATGCAAATAAAGCATAACATCGTTTGATTGGTAGCCCTCTCGTTTTTTCAGTCCAATGTTATAATTGTAAATTGCCTTTTTTCCGGACGACTCCACGTTTTACATGTTTATTTACGGTTGTATAAAATGGTAAGTTAACTCACAAGTTATTGTCTTATTCTGCTTCTTATTTACATACGTATAAAGGCTTCAGAGTGACTGGTGCTTTACACCGTTTTAAAGAAGTTTTCATTTATATGTTTTCCTGAGTATGTTACCAATTATACTGGTCCTCTTATGCTGACACCAGTGAGTCAGTTTTAGTGCTTTACACCGTTTTAAATAAGTTTTCATTTATATGTTTTCCTGAGTAAGTTACGAATACTACTGGTCCTTTTATGCTGACACCAGTGAGTCAGTCTTAATGTTAACACTATTAAGGGTCAAGTGAAATAAATGACTTCCTTATTTTAAGTCTTTGGTTAGACCCGGTTAGACCTGGACGGGATCGAATTCCAACCCCACGCACCAGAGGCGTCAGTAAAAATGCCGGGGAGATATATTAGGAACTGTCATGTTCAAACTTACCTTCAGACATTGATTTATTTGAGAAATTGCAAGAATTATCTACTGCGTACAGTCTGTTCCTTAGTGAATATCTCTTATATAATGTGTTGAGTTAAAAAACATTTTCTTTTTTCGAACGAGTCACGAATTTGATAAAGTTTGTCTGCAAAAATAAATGAAAATAATCTATCCCCTGCAGTATCCAGTCATTAGTTAGGTAATACCGATTTGGAGACAGTTCGGTAATGTATTCTCTGTATAGACAACTTCGTTAATAAAAGCCCTAACCCTAACCCTATCCCGAATACTAACCCTCTCCCTTGCTGGCGATTCCAATTGTATTTGATTACAAATGCAACAGCGTTAACAGATGATTTGAAACGTATTTTATTCCTTTTATCAGTTGTATAACGTATCATTTTTAGATTGCAAAAAAAAGTATAGAATATATGTTAATAACTGATAAAACCTATGATACAAAACTTATTTATACATGAAATAATCCAAAGCAAACACATTTACATCAACATATAAACATTTAGTAGGAATGTTGTGTTTGTGTATACTGTATACTGATAATGATTTATCAGTTGTAAAACGTGTCATTTTAAGATTGATAATGTAATTGTTTCCAAAAGCGAGCTTCCAGCAATGTAGTGTACCGGTAACTGTGAATGTTGTTAACAGTAAGAAAGATGTCTATTACAGGGGCCATCGCAAACCCTTTGAATAATCGATTGCTTTTAAGGCATTATTAATGAAAGTTATACAGACAATTCATAAACTTACTCAATTTAAGATGTTATCTAGAAAAAGAAAGTTAGTAAAACATATCTCGGCATATTTTTATACAGAAATATGTACCACTGACTGCCTAATAGTCTTCGACATGATCCCTAACATTTGAAGCCGTATTATATATAACTACAGTTAGGCATTATAGATTCGCCTGTGTGAAACTTCGCATTATATTATTTTCCTTAAGTACAGTATCAGGAAGTTTTACAGTTTCCTATTACTCATAGTGATCAACATTGAGGCCTTATACCTAACCTTTTTCATATAATGTCAGTTACCTTCTTAAACATGTGCTCAAGTTTATTATGTTCTGTAGAATGCATTTATCAGCATCATATGTCATCAAGTTGATGATGTCCACGTTATGTTGATGATTGAAGTTGCCCAACATTGCTGCCGTCCACCATAAATTGGTATCTATTCTTTCCAATGACTAAATGCCAAGTTCTATTTTCAGAGTACGGTACGGTTTGTAGTCGCAAATTCGAAAGCTCCACATGAACAGCTCGGCAGCTATCAGATCCATCAAGTTTATATAGTTGCTGCATATGAAGTTGCTTCCTTCCCTTCATGAAGAGAGCTATAGGAATCCGAGATGAACTAGTGGTAAGCGTCGGTGATTTTAAACCGGGCCTCCCAGGTTGCATCCCCAGTTGCGGCACAGTGGTCATGGTGGATTGCTGTTTGGCAAGGCACATTTCCTAGCCTAGTATTGCTTTGTTTACGCAGGGATCATAAATGACTGAACTGTTGCCGTGATATAACTGAAATTATGCTTGTGATATAACTGAAATTATGTTGTAAACGGGTAAAGCACCTACAAAATAAACAAGGTATGAGACACAGTCACACACTGTTTAATTAAACCAGATTTCTTTATCTTGATTAAGTCTGTAACCAACAACAAGGTTTAGCAGAATGTGTTTATTTATTGTATTGCATAATTCCAAACAGGAATGTAGTGAAAAGAAATCTCGATCGTTTAATACTACATATCACACTTTGTACCCATTATGTCTCTGATAATGACCCCATTAACATATATACGTAACAACCATATTAAAAAATCCCTGTATTATATCCTTAGTAGTGAGTATAATTAAGTTGTACGAAATTGCAATGGTGCGAAGTCATTGGCTTCTACAATTTTACAATTTTAAATCGTCTGCTGCTGAGGCCTCAGAAAGCGTCTACTTTAGAGAAAGAAGTATGCATTGTAATTACCCAATTGAATACTATAATCAAACCTATATCAATGGATACATATATAAACATACATCGCATGTACATAATTGAAGCTAGTATGTCAATTGTCAGATTGTTCTCGTCAATTTATTTAGATAGCTTATTACATTGCTTGATTATGACTTATATAAATAACCAAACATGCGTGTAGGGTGAGGCATCTAGAGCAAGGGCTGCCATCTCACTCACGATTTGAATATGTCTGATAGAAAGGAACTTTGTCCATGTAGACAGTATATGTCTGTCATACCATAGAGCATCTTGTTATTATATAGTTAGGAATAGAATCATACGGTAAACTTATGTCGTACAGGTGTATGATTAACTGACTGGTATTTAGATGGACACACAGGTATTAAGGACGATGTTAATGAATAATGTTACGCATGGCATATCAATTACAATTAATTGAACAACACATATACACAAGCATACCACACGACAACTATCAGGGTATAAACGAAGTTCCTTGTTAACAAACCGTTAGACATGAACAACCCGTGGATAACAAGATCAGCCAACGCATCCACGCTGTGTTGTCTGGATCTGCACTGTTCGCCAATAAGTCATATAATGTTTCAAGAACCTTTTGTTAAGGATTGACTTTTTAGATCCTTAAAATGGATGCGAGGGCCAATGTTTGTCTACGTCATTTAAAAATACGCTTAAGTTGGTGTTCCTGTAGCAAATTGTTTTGTCAGTATGTTTTCAGAGTCGTCTGCTTGATATATGTTGTATACTGTAAGAAAGCCGACTACTGTTAAATAGGCACATTCTTAGCTTATCACGTTCCTCACTAAAGTACAAAAAAAACTTTACTGAATATATATGTCTTGTTAGAATTATAAAATAAAATAATACAACACCTTTACATATATAAATTAAAACGGTGAGTAAAGATAAACTTTTTTAATATGGTTTATTAGGTTTTCATCTGTTAATAAAGCCCTTTTACAATATGTAGCTGGTTTCTGATGCCTCTAAAATTTCTCATTTTGCCAAAATGTTTGATCAACTGAATAATTTTACTGTCATTAATAGATAGTTTCTATATTTTTACAAGCTCTTTTCAAGATCATCTGCTGCATATTTGTTGTTGAGGGAAAGGGTTAAAAAGAACCCTGTTCATAAAAATCTCCAGAAATTCGCCTCCAAAAGTATTATTCTTCGTCTTGTAATGTGAAATAATAACGATATCCTACTTGCAGATGCATTTCAACAACGGTCGCAGACAACCTTTACAACATTGTGGAAAAGCAGAAACTGTTCATGATGAGAAAGTTATCATTTCACCAGCAAGTTTTCGATTATATTCAATGTATTTTTTTTTCTGCTGGAGATTCCAGATGTTTTCAAAGTAATCTGTTTCACATTTGTCGTATACGAGTTATATAAAGGCATCACAAATAAAGATGTGGCTACCATCGTTTCGCAGTATATCGACTCTATCTGTTATCAGTATAGCATTCACTTACCTGATGTTAACTTATTTTATGTTTGTATGATAACTTTTCTATATTAGTTTTCCTAAAAAATGAGAAATACAGACACAGATTGAATTTCATACAAAAGCAGTCACAATCTTGGAACATGTGATCATATAGTTTAAAATCATGCGCACAACTTGGATTGATAGGAACATGGAGACTACATGTACGAATTTCGTTTCCATGGTGCTCTGTTGCCGTTGGCAGAGGAAGTAGCTATCTACTAGACGTGTTTGAGGGTGCTGTGGGTGGTGTAGGTGAATTGTCGGTTAATTTACTAGCGTGTGTATCATTTGTCTTAGCTTAAATCGGTCCGGATAAAAATGTCGTGTATGTTGAGTAATCATTTAAATTGGCAGATAAACCGCGGGTTTGTGTCTTGCTAGTTCCTTTCCTACACAATAAAAAAATAAAAATATTAAGTATTACACAACTTGTATACAGTTATACGTTTTATGGTACTTTTTATAATTAAAATGTAAGAAATCCAGTTAGAGCAAAATTCAAATAGATACAACACTTTAAAAGTGTTATAAATGTTGATCCAAACAGAGAAAAAACTAATTTTCCGATATTTCGTAAATTTCATATCAAGACAATTCTTTATTTTTCTGTGTGTTACATACTTCTCCTCGTAGCTTCTCTAAGAAGACTATTGTAAACAATATCATATTTTACAAACGGTAAACACAGGAGTTAACACTTGTATGAGCCTTGCACGTAAATGTATGTTTTATATAACAATCTTGGGCTGTGTTTAGCAAAAACACGTTAAAATTGAAGGTGTACAAACGAGATATTATTATGAGCAACTACTTATGTTCCTTGTTTAAAACAAAGGTTCTTCGCTGTAGACTCATTTAATTGATACCCTATTCAAAAAGTAGGACTTGTTGCTTTCAATAAGAACATTTGAAAACATCGTTATACTATCCTCAAATAATGGAGCATACGACATGTTTATAGCCTGTTTAATGAGCTGTGTGGTTATCTCAAATAAAACATAATATGACTCATCGTATAAATTCGTTATCTTGATACCCCAATGTATATATACTAGTCTTACTATAAACACATATCTTTAATACATTCACCGTTGATTACTTTAGTCAAATAAATACATATACATATATAAATACATATTATGGAATTGTTTAATGCAACACTATATTTACAATAAGAATACTATATTGAACTGTTTATTTAATTGACACTACTTACTTGTACAGATTGGCATACTTTGACCTAATTCAATAACCTATACGTGTATATGATTATGACGCATAGGAACATATTGCATAACAAGTACATACTTTTTAAATAGAAACAAGACCAAGAGAAAAGGGACACGTATTAGTATGACCATGTTAACTGGAACGGAGTTATGTCTAGATACAATTAGGAAAACACTCCTAAACACAATACTATAGATACTATGCCTGTAATACAAATAATTATAATACAATCTTTATTTAACGAAGGTAGCACATTAAGTAATATAGCAAATTAATTTCATATGACTTATGTGCCATGTTGCCCTCAAATAATAATAACATACAATCCCTCCCATCTTGTTGAAAACATGGTGGCAAGGTCAGCATGTTTTAACACATAATTATATAATAATGAAAATAGTCCTTCATAGAGTAGCATCATTAATATGGAATTGTACCCGATGGTAAAAAAGAAATAGTACGATTAGAGAGAACAAAGCATGATTTTCCTATACATTTATGTGCGTAATTACAATAATACCTCGGTACACATACATAAACAAGGTATTATATTCCCAACTGTTGAAGACAACATTATCTTTATTGAAATTACCTTCATAACGCTATGAACCCAAATCGACCAGTCTGACTGGTCAGTTTTTGAAGACTAAATATGCTTCTGGCCATTAAAACCAATGAGCTTTTATATTATCACAGAGTATTTATTTAGGTTACAATACACGAAATAAATTCCTTCTTTGTTTACATGTAAATTGACCAGTAGCCGCCCTCAATTGTCACACTTTCTAAGCCTTTCTAATGTAGAACATTATATATCATTGAAATGAGTTACATCTAAGCTTTAAAACAATCCAAAGAAAATGAGGAGTCATGCATTATGCAAGAAATAATTCACCGAGCGATAATGGTTACCGTCATTTTGGACCAAATTGGGCCCGGACAAAACCGGTGTTTAGTATTCTCTACTTTCACTTTCAGACAAGGTTAACATTTTAAAAGTGACCAAATCAATCGTTATCAGTGCATCCTACACATATTTACAATGAATTTAAACTCAATGTCATATATTCAAACACAGTTTGTGAATGGACTATTTGGGTGTAGATCAGCATGACAGAGGATTTATTTTGCGTAATTTGACCCCTGTCATGTAAAAAATAAACGTGAGTCCTTAATTTGGCAATGTTATTGTTGTTTGCATTTCGAAGCAGACAAGAGTACACGAGCGGACACGAGAAATGATATGCTTACTTTATATCAGTTATGTACAGGCAAAGGTTACGAGTTAAGTTTGTTATGGTGCGAATGTGTATATACAATTCAAACATTGTGTTTTTAAATGCAACGTTATGTAACATTGGGAAGTTAAGTATTAAGAGGCTTAGTCATTGTAAAATAATTGTAATACAATGATAATTGTTGTACCTCCTTATATAACAATGTAATGTTATTTGTGTACAATGCTAGTGTATCGGCCTGATATTATACAAAACACTTTAAACATAACCTTTGCTCCGTAAAATAAGGTTGAGCTTAAATCCGCCACAGCGTACAAATGACACAAATAACATCGTATAACTGTCCACCCACTTTACCTAGAAACAATATTGTTTTAGCAGTATGTCAATTACTATTTCTAGCTGAAGATTTAGAGTAAGTACATAACCCTACCCTACATGCAGCCACATTTTGAAAACATTGTTACAAAAGGAGAAAAATTGCTCATCATTCTCTAACTACAAGGCATTGGTTCAAAACCTATGGGTGAATTTGTGTTTACATTACTGGCAGAAAAGAACGCGGTGCATGGAGAGTAAGGATTGCTCGTGACGAGCAATCTAGACTCTTCCTTGGCTTTTTTCAAAGGTCTTGTATATAGAGTGCCGGAAAATAATTTGGTTCTATGCAGAAAGGGTTAAACTGTTTGGGTTATAAACAAGATACTTTTTGTATTGTCTTTACCATACATTTGGAATATATGTTGCGTAAAACACTTTATTTCACGGATTCCTCTAACACTTCCAGTGATGCAAAGGTTTTTAGGTGAGTGTATTACCTTATCGGGTTACTCGTAAAGAATATTCGGAGCAGTTCATGAAGTTACAGAGTTGTCGCATTATAAAATGATACAATTTGTACCGATTTATACAATTACGTAGTAATTTGTTGTGTATATGCTTATAACTTATGTATGGGCAGGTAGCCTGATTAAACTATACATTTGAATTAAATTGCTGTCTGTGTTTGTTATAAACGATCACATATCAGTAAGCATGTACAACAAAACAGTTCTAATAAATATGAGCCGTTCCACGAGAAAACCAACAGTGTGGACACTGCGTAAAGTATCGAACCGGATCAGCCTAAGCATGCTGCGCAGGTTAACCCGGACAAACACGTTTCGTCTCCTGTAAATTTTCTGTTTCAGGACTCGTTATTCTATTTCCCCCTGAGACGGAATGTGTCGGCGCGGATTGCACAGGCTGATCTGTGTCGATACGTTACGCAGAGTCCGAAATCTTGTTTTTTTTTCTCGTGGAACGGGTCGTATATAAATGTGAATTTCAAACGGTTGATCTTTAACCACACCCTATAAGCATGTACAATTAAAAATCCACTTCCAACATATACTGAAGTGTCCAAAAGCAATGATTATTTTCCGATAGGATTAACCCTTTATTAACCAATATATTTATGGAGGTTATAAGCCTGATCAACCGATCATATTACACCTTTAATTATAAGCATCAAACATCCCTGTGCTACATGTGCAATGTACATCTGAATACAACCCTGGTTGAAAACCGAAGCGTCAGCCTCTTTTAACTTTAATTTGAGAGTCAATAAGGCCAGCAAATAACTAGACAATATTACTTCGTTCATTATCATAGTCAAAGACAAACAGATAGGCAATGCTTTTTATAGGTTAAACTTTTCTCCGTATTGATACGTATTGACGCATTTCAATGCAGGCATACTTGCGCATATTTAGTTCCGAGTAATTTCAACATCACAGTGTTTTCAACTTAAATTAAACCAACCGTTTGCCTATAATTTCCATTGTCTTTTCATTAGAATAGGGCAACTATTTAAATGTCGTTCCTAAGAGATGTTTGCTCTACAGAAGTGTCGTTTTAAAGAGGTTATACTACACATATAATTAATGGTGTAAAATATTACGGTGCATAGTAGATAAGATTAGTTCGTAGGAATGACGGATAACAAAGATGCACATAGGCTAAACTTAGGCGAGTTATATAGATGTACTTGTCCGCTATCAATTTTGTGAGGCTATTATTAGAATGTACTTGAACACAGTTTGAAGTAGCTGAGTTGACACTTAGAAAGGTTGTGATATGTTGTTCATTTGGCATTCAAGTGAAGTTGCTATTAAAATGCATGCACATTTTAACCACATGGTTAGGCTGAGGGTTAACATGTCTCTCTGAAAGGTTATGAGATATTGTCCAGTTGGCATTTAAGTAGAGTTACCATTCGAATGCATTCAAAGGGTTACAACAACTCTCACGAAAATAATATTAAGCATAACAAATTTAACCGCTTACTGAATATACAGTAATAATATCGATATATTTCATGAACAGCAAGATACATTTCATGCATTTTCTACATGTTTTCGGATGAATGCCTACTGTTAAAAAAGATTTAATACTTAATAAGACACACATTTATAGTGTTTGAACCAATACTGCTATTCAACTAAACCAAATCATACTTCATTTCTACGTGAGACCCAATTATGAAAAAACTTATATTTGCCTATGGTATATTACTTTTTGAGCCGTTTCAAAGATATCCATGATTAAACATTGCATATTAATATGGAAACTATGTCATTGTGTTGTGATGATTTTGTTTAAAAGAAAAAGTTACATTTTCAACAATTTACTTACATTTATGAGATATTGTCCAGTTGGCATTTAAGTAGAGTTACCATTCAAATGCATTCAAAGGGTTATAACAACTCTCACGAAAATAATATTAAGCATAACAAATATAACCGCTTACTGAATATACAGCAATAATATCGATATATTTCATGAACAGCAAGATACATTTCATGCATTTTCTACATGTGTTCGGATGAATGCCTACTGTTAAAGAAGATTTAATACTTAATAAGACATACAGTTATAGTGTTTGAACCAATACTGCAATTCAACTAAACCAAATCATACTTCATTTCTACGTGAGACCCAATTAAGAAAAAACTCATTTTTGCCTATGGTATATTACTTTTTGAGCCGTATCAAAGATATCCATGATTAAATATTGCATATTAATATGGAAACTATGTCATTGAGTTGTGATGATTTTGTTTAAAAGAAAACGTTACATTTTCAACAATTTACTTACACTTTAAAGATATAAGATGTCAACGTATGTATTATAGTAAAACAGATAACAGCTGTTTCGAATGAGTTTCGAATGACGTTATTTACTAGCGCAAGTAACACCGATACTCACAAGACATATCAAAACGTTTTTGCAATACAAGGGAAAACAGTTGGACCTTGATAGTTTCGATTGTTGTTACCTCAGCATTTTAATTGAAGCTTATTCCAGACCCTTTGGAAATTACATTCTATGCTATCTAAGTTGCAAAGACAAATTCCGGTAGTCAATTCAATAGAGAGAAACACTAGGAAACTAGAATAGTGGGATGTTTATGTGTATCTGGTGTATTGTTTTGAATGAAAGTAAGTGGTTGGAATATTTATTGATAAATTTATTCAAAAATATCAAAATAATAAAATATAAGATCGATGATGTGTATCATACACATTTAAAATCATCAGGGCAATTTATGGAAAATCTCTAAAAATGAAACTGGATAGAAATGAAATGGATAGAGTGAGCAATTTTTCCTTTTGCCATAATGTTTTCAAAAATCGAAAACTTCTCTTAAAAACATTTACCAAATTTGGTGTGCACACACATTTTAAGAAGATATTCTTGTCATATGCTATTAGGTGTCTAAAGAAACTTAGAATATAATGGATTCGGGGGAGAAGAACGGGATTAATGAAATACGCACTAAGAGCAACACGTTTAATTTTCAATACAATACAAAATAAATAAATAAGTGTACACATCATGCCTTTCAAAGTTCTAAGATATCCCTACATTTAGCTAGTCTCAGGACCCTAACATCATACAGTCCATGTAGTCAGTATAGTCCCTAAACATCTACAAATACGTCCAATAACCAGTCCCTTGTACGCAATGTCCTCGTCGTACACCCACGGTTGTTGACTGCGATATGCTCCAACATCACCCGTGGGATATTTCCCCATTTTACAGCATTGTTTCTGATTGGATGCCGTACAATGTTGTGCTGCGCCTAACAGCCAATCAGATTCCTCTTGTTAAAACTTTAAAACAAAAAGTCGACCTCATCTGAATATTGACATGACGTGTGAATTGTTTAAAATTTACAAGTTACGTGAGTTCCAGAAAGATACAGTTCGTGCATTGGTACATGTAAGATGAAGAGATGTGTTTTATCAGTAAAGACAGGCAGCGGGAAAAGTTTGTGTTACGAGATATGTCATGTTATTTGTACAGAATTGGATAGCGGACATTAAAGCGGCCCAGTTAGCTCAGTTGTAAGAGTACTCGCCCTGTAATAGAGAGTTCCCGGGTTCGAGGCTCGGATTGGCTGCATGTTATTCTCTCCCTGGAAAATGACGCTCCTGCATTTCTGATATTAAGATATCAGTTTAATTCCAAACTTCGGTAATGTTTAATTTTAAAAGACGATCAACAGAACGCACATTTAAGAGCATTTTTCAATGAGCACCTACGTCGGAGAGTATCGAAAATGTAAACGTCATTTCGATTGGTTTATGTGTATTCTATTCTGTCGAAACAGCGAAACGACAGTGAACAATCCCACGGGTGAACTTGTAGCATAGCAGAGTCAACAAACGTGGGTGTTTGACGATGACGTGCTTTCACTTAACATTCTGCTTAGTTAGTCTAAATGCAATATATATATATATATATACATATGTACTAGTTTCTATATAATAATGATAAAGTCATGAGGGTGGGACTGCTTAGGGTTGCACACACATTTCTAAGAGGAAGTTATTTCATTCCAGAAGAGTTCATTAAGGAAGACGCAGTGTTACATACATACTAAACAAATCCAACATTAAGAGTTACTTGCTGTGAATAACAGTGTAGAATTCAATACTCCCTTAATATACCATAGACCGGTCGAATTTATACAAAACGGAACGCATCCTCATAATAATTATACTTTAACAAAAATACAAGACGACCATTCTCAATTCTAAATTAATGGGAGGATAACATAAACTTGGCCAAAATGTATCTATATTTCGGAATACTGAAAATGTCGAATTAGTTTGACCGGCCAAAGTTTAATGTAACATGTAGAAAATAGTAAGTTATGAATAACATTCTCATGCCAGGTGTATATATATATACATGTGTATAAATACTATCTTCTTAATTCAGGTTATATAACGTTAGACGACATGCTGATTTTGACATTCAATATACATTTACGAACAGAACCTTCTATGCACTGGTTCTAGGTTTTCTACAGAGAAACATGCCCTACTTCAACACTACATTTAATTTTAAAAGCATGGGATCCGAATTAATAGTCAAAATAAACTAAATGTTTAGTATGCCTATAGTTACAAATGGCGATTTATATTATTAAAGCAATACAGACGAGCACACACACTTGCTACATGCTTTAGACACCGTTTATACATTGGCTTCTTAAAGTCATTAACTCATTTTACTTTTGTTTATTCACTATCTGTATTAAAGACAACTGTACACTGTTTAATCTTAAAAGTGTTCTCTCTTGTAATGAACGCCATTGTTCACTTATACAATATCAGCGTGGCTGTAATCGGTGATGATTAATTAATTGATGTTCCACCTTATGATTCCCATTACATACGGAAATAGAATCAACATTATTCTAACCTGCTTAAAGTCAAATAACGCTAAATACATCAGCGGTCCCCTTTGATGTACAGCACCGTAGTGAGTAAACAAAACTTTGTTGGTTGTACATCTGGCCAAGACTGCAGTGGATATGTGACAATGGGTGTAAATCCTTTGTAAATATGTAGAGGATGAACTGGAACTGTTTGAATTGATCATTTTAGGTATTTTGACCTTGTGTGAAAGTGAAAGTAGAGTATGTGTAAACCCAGTTTCAGCCTAGCTGGATTGTGGTAAAAAGGACGGTCCCCATCTTCACAAAGCGAGTTCTTTCTTGCATAATGCATGACCCCACATTTTCTATGGATTATTTTAAAGGTAAAAAGTATTTCTTTTCAATGATATAAGTGTTCTACCTGGGAAACGCTTAGAAAGTGTGACAATCGAGGGTTGAAGCTGGTTGATTTACATGTAAACAAAGAAGGAATTTATTTGGTGTATTGTAACCTTAAACAATCTAGAATATTTTTTCCGAAACTTACTCATCATCGTCGACTTTATAGTATTCACTGTAAATGTAGCGTTAATGTTCTCTGATGGGGATTGTTTATTTAGAAAACTAATGGAGTAAGTTGTGACGACTTCAGAGATCAATGTTGTCCTACCATCTTACTGGTATTGTGAACATCATATACAACATCGTGCGCAATGTCAAAATGTTCCTAAGTAAGGTTCCTGGCTGTTTAGGATAATTTGTAGGTTCGCTTAGGTTTCTTGGTACATTTGTCTACTGTTGTGTTAACGTAACCGATATCGTCATCTGTATTGTTGTAAAATAGACTATTCCTTTGTTTTAGTAGCATGTCCAATTTTCAGTTTGTCTTAAATATAAAAAACATACGTATAGCTTTATTATGGTCTAATACAGATTTGTATTCACTACTCGTTAACGGCAGATTACCTTTGCAAACAATGGTTTGGAGAAGGGATAACTTACTTAAAACGAGAATGTTTGGTGGGAGTGTATTTAGCTATATTTATATAACAGTTTCCTATTTTTATTTTGTCTAGTTGTCTAGCCATTATATTGTTTACCCCAGATGGTTTCAAATTACTGAACAAGTGAAAGCTCGATTTCCCATGAAGTTATTTTTACAATATCATAACCTCTGAAGTGGTAGTGTCAATTAGCCATGTAACGATTTATCAAACCTATATCTTTAACAGTTGTACCTCTAACTAAAAGTCCGATGCAACTGTTTTGGAAATGCAAGTTATTTTGACAAAGATCGATGAGCATGCAATTTTAATTTTGTCAGCAGTGTGTTACTAAGAATAACTGAACATTACATCATCCACTACTACTATAACGTCAAAAGCTGTGTTTACACATGAAGCTATCGCATTTGTTAGGTACATACATTGAACGGGTATGCTATGAATATCAATTGTTCACAACGTATTTAAAATAAACATCTAGGTAATATTATGTTACAGTAGTGTTACGTCCGTTTGTATTCTACGACTTGGAGCGTTGTGAAATTTGTATTTATATCTCGCAAGACCGAAGTTTGAATCAGATGACAATGTTCCAATGCTCTGAGTAGTACAATTTGCAAAAGTGTTTTTGAATTTATTCAATAATTTTATACTCATTTATTGAAATGTTCGATGTTTTTGCACAAACATTGCAGTGTCATCTGATACAGATGTGTTTAATGTAGGGAATGGTTAATGAACGATTCGGAAGAACAAGTAATGATAAGTTAGCTAAATAAGACCGACCCATGCAGGTCAATCTTCATTTGGATAACAGATAACCTTGTATCAGTGGGTATTTATAAGTTGCACTATAGCCATTTGATGTTAGGAAGTGAGTATACTAGCCACTTTTAATTCGTAGAATTATCTATAATTAAGGCGCAGTAATCTTCACTACGTATGCACTATTTGTTCAGATGTTTACATATGTACGATAAAGGTATTTAAATTGAAATGTGTGGAAAATGAAATAAATCCACTTAAAACTTACCTCTTTCGGTAATAAATAACAATAAAAGTCGGCACACAAACACCTGCCTGCTACAAATACCAATTGGACACCCACATATAAGGCAGCTTTTTGAAATTTTGATTGAAAAGTAGCTGTATAAGTAGTTGTTTACAATCTGACTCGGTGAAATCAAAGTTTTGGATAAGGAGCATATTAATGTCCTGTTTTGATAACCTCGTAACCCTATGTTGTGGGAACTCAGAAGTATTTGCCCAGCGTGTCAATCCTTTTGAGTACCCGCATCAAAGGGTTTTAATGAGTAATAACAGAGATATTGTTGGATAAAGATCCGTTTATTCCTCATTATGTAGCTATCTGTGTAATATTGAGAATGACATCGATAACTACAAATGTGATCCGTAAATCTATGTAACTAGTACTAATGATACTAATATATCTAAATGTACTACCTATTTACGAAGAAAACGTAAATAAAAAAGTAAAGAGCATACTTTGGTCATACAAAAAAAGATTTTGAAAGTAATTGACTAGTCGATGATAATCTTCATGTCTTGTTTTTTGCATGATCATAAAATGTTTGGAATTTGTATTACTGTCGTCTTATATTACGACCATAAAATAATAAATTAAGACAAAAGAGCCAATATGACACTTAATTGATCATCTGCATGCTCGTATAGAAGCAAATGTATAACTGATAGTATCGGGTGGGATTTCTTCATTTCAGCCTTTTTCTGATGCCACCTGGCGACTACCTTTTGCAACTAGTCAATATGGCTGGAACAACTATGTAGAATGTCACATTTCTGCTTAATCCTTCCCCTAATACAGTCGGTTTCTTACGCCTCTGCAGCGGACGACGTAGGAATAGTTTGACGCCAAAGAACAGTTGCTCATCATGAGCAATTTATCCTTTTGCCACGTCTGATCAATACTTATACTTTCATTTATAGATATTTTACCTCCTTGCCAAGTTATTTTCAAAATCGTCTGCACTAAATTTGTTGTGTGTGGCTAAGGGTTAAGCTTCGTGATATCAGACACGCACATTTATAACATAATAATCAAATGGACCAAGATGGTCCTGAACCGATCACCTGAGTGATGATATAGTAGCAAATATGTAACTTCTTAAATCGGGGGAAATGTGGGATGAAACTGCAAGGAGTGGACACTGTAAATAATATACCTAAAAGGTGAAGGTCATTTGTCATAAGGCATTGAATCTTCGAATACCATAATGTTTTCAAATATCTTAATATAATTATATTTAATTTTGAAGGCACAACATTTCTGATGATCAAAATGAAGTTTCTAAATTAGATAATATTTAATAAATAAGTGAATTTTCATTTTAAGATCATTGCTAAAGATGTGAAGAAACATAGCACTCCAAACTTTATCGAAATTCAGCAAATACATTTGTTTAATAAAAACATTGATTACAATTTCTAATAGAGAGTAGTGTTTATTTTAAGTTAAAAATATTGTGGCAAAAGGAGAAATTGCTCATCATGAGAAATTTCCCCCTTTGTCTCAATATTTTCAAATGCCATTTGCACCTGGGAAAGTCTTATACTCCAATTATATTAATCTAATAAAATAAATAAATCTTAGTCATCTGCTTGAGAAAAGATATAAAGAAAAAACGTAACATCCTTAATGTTATAAACACACCTAACCTATACTTACAGAGTGAGTTCTCAGTTAGCTATTTTCAAATGAAGTAATGTTATTCTCAGTTACTTTAGCCTTTCCCACATGCAAGAAATCTGCAGCAGTCTTAGAAACAATTGGTCAAAACTATGGAAACTCTGTAAATAAAAAATGTATTGAACAAAGTTGGAAACATTATGACAAATGGAGACATTGCTAGTTTTTAGCAATTTATTGTTTTGCCACAATGTTTTCAAAGGTCGCCTGTTACAGAAAGTTAAACTGCATTCCCTTAAGACGTTGTCCACAAGATCTGGTTATTCTTTTTACTTTCCAGTGTTGACATTTACAGGTTGTTTTTAACATCTGAATGAATGAATGAATGTATATTGTTTTATGGCGCATCGACAGCTAAGGTCATTTAGCGCGCAATTAAATTTAATTATTCATGATCCCTGGGTAAACAAACCAGTACTAGGCTAGAAAATGTGCCTTGCCCAAGGGCACTGTACCATGACCGTAGTGCCGCGACTGGGGTTTTAACATCTGAAGACAAAAATGTAATTTCCTTAAATCTATAAGCATACCTTCAAATAATTACGGAAATAAGTTCTCAGTTAGCCCTTACCAAAGCTATATTCAAATACAGTAGTGTTACTATCAGTTACTTTAACACTTTTAATTAATCACTCACAGGTTGTTCAGATATTATTCTAATTATGTCATTTTACCCTTTGCCACAACAAGAAATCTGAAGCAGACGACATTTAGTCAAAAATTTTAACAATTATTTAAGAAAGTTGAAAACATTTCAGCAAATGGAGAAATTTGCTTGTTTTGAGCAATTTCTCATTTTACCACAATGCTATTAAAAGTCCCCGAAGAGGCATCAGAAAGCGTCTGTATGTGGGATATGGTTAAGAGAATATAACTGCTTTCCCGGTAGGAGTTGTATGCTTTCTATATATAAAAAACAATTATTGAAATAAAGTTGAAAACATTATGGCTAAAAGAGAACTTGGTAATTATGAGCATTTTCTCCTTTTGCCACAATAGTTTAAAGGGTTGTTGTTGCAGACTACAGATGCATCAGATTGTTGTTGAAGTTGCTGCATGTATGAGCGATTTGTTTTTAATCTATGATGGTGATTGATAGATTGGTATTTGTGTATAAATCAGAAAACAAAGCAAAACATTGACAACAATTCTTACAAATTAACCCTTTTCCACTTGTAGACGCATTATGGTGCAATCTAGAGCAGACGGCAGCTGAAAACATTGTGGCAAAAGAAAAAATGCTTGAAAAAATAAAATTCTCAATTAGCTAAAATGTTTTCAACACTTTTAATTAATCACTCACAGGTCGTACAGATATTATTCTAATTATGTAATTTATCTCTTTCCCACATACAATAAATCTGCAGTAGAAAAAAGTTAAAAACATTGTGGCAAAAGGAAATTACTCATTATGAGAATGTTTTCCTTTTGCAACAAATTCAATGTTTTCAATAGCTAGTGTCTACATGTTTGAAAGTGTTATAGGAGTCTGTATAAGGTAAATGGTTCATGAGTTATCTTTAAAGTGCTAAAATTCATTATTCTGTGTTAATCTTTTCCCGCATACAACACATCTACAGTCGACTACTTTGAAAACGTTTTGTAAAACCTGAATCATATCTTTAAGTTTAAGTATTAAATAGTGTTGAAAACATCGTGGAAAATGGAGAAGTTGTTCGTTTTGCACAATTTCTCCTTTTGACACAACGTTTTCAAAATTCGTCTGCTGTAAAGGCGTCAGAAAGCGTCAGTATGTGGGAGTATAGGGTTAATATTCATTATAACTTGAAATACGTTCTAGAATTGTATACTACTGCATACTATTGTTACTTAAACATCCAAATCCATGGTGGCCCTTCATCAAGCAATTTCTTCTTAATTTACGTCCCACACAAATAAATCGGATCCCATTCACTCCCATCTGCCCCTGGTTCTCTCAGAGTAAAACCATTTTCTGTCAATGAAGTTCAGAGAAATAATTGTCCGGGTTTTCTCAGTCCGAAAATATCTATCTGATCTGGAGAAACACCTAGATTGTCATAATCAACCACTGATTTAAGAAAATACACGACGACACATGTTTACGTAAAGATGCAAGGTTATTAGGACAAAGGTATAGCAACTTAAACAACTCACTGAGATAAATAATAACAAGCTGTTACTTTTTCTCTGAAATCGTTAATAAAAAATGTTTCATTTTCAAAATGTAAAGATTATGCATTGACATTTTCGGAAATTGTACTCGTCACCGAAAGCCTTGTTGTTTCGAGTGATTATATTTTAGAGAACCAGCGTCAGGTTCCACTCTTATCAAGTAAGTTTTGAGCGAAGTCGGAATCCATTGATCGGTCACGTGTTCCTCCAGGGAACATCTCATTCGCAATATTAATATACACTGCTTTGATGCGACGTGTAATGAACCATGCATTTTAAGAATATGACTGAATTCTATTTTTAGAAACGTTTTTTCCCACAATAATCAATTCAGTCGACTGTGACACAACTCACCCCACCCACTTTCTCGTTCTCAGAAAATGACTGCACAACACGTGTTTCTCTATTTATTACGATGCAATAAAACGTATAAAGCAAATATGAAATACACTTACTGGTGATGGATCCAAATTTTCGCAATGTTTTTTTTCCTTTTCTTAGATATGAATACAAATTGTTTTGAATATTGACAAACGTTCGTGCAAATGACAACAACGATGTAAATTATTGAGTACGAATACACACTACTTAAGATTAGAGGACTTCCGGAAAAAAGGTCAATAGTGCCTCTATCATCCTTGATCCGGAAATAGTTGAGGAGAAATTAGAACCCGTATTGTCTCTTCGTCCGGAAGCCGGTTGATTCTGGTTATTAGGTCGCGAATATATGTGACATATTCAAAAGTAGTTTGATACCTTCTCAGACATGCAGTGCAAAGTGGCAAAACGTGAAAAAAGAGTGTAGCCTATCGTACCCATCAAACCTTTCATACGAGTATACTTACTTCGTCTGCATTTTCGTCAGAAGAATTAGACGAAACATAAGCCACTTTCGCTCAAAACTAATTAAAACTAAGACAATATAGCTAACCAGTAATAAATAAGACATTATACATAAGACGTAATTCGTAATTCAAAACTACTAAGAAAAAATGGTCCTATAAGGCTTCCGTACTATAGGTTTTTCAATCGAAAGGAACCATTTATTTCGAGCATGTTATACACAAGATTCGCCACTTTGGGTTCTCAGTGTCTATAGTCGACGTAATATCTACACGAATAAAATAATTGAACTCAATGGAAAACACATGCACAGAACTGAACTAGAATGACTTAGACTGAAGATGTCAAAGTGTAAACACGTTTGATCGACAGTATGTAGCTTTGATGAATACAAACAATTAAAGTAGAGGAAAGGTATACAAAGGCTCTCAAACCTCATTGCATGCCGGATATCTGTTAACAAGTAAACACGGAAGTTTAAATCAGGTTTCTAAAATGGGATGAGAGTGTCACGTTAAAACTGTATGTATGATATGAATTATTATTGTAAATATACTCGCGGAGTAAAGTCAATAGCATGGATAATGTTCACACAATATTATTAAAAAAAAGATAATGGTGATGGCAAATATTGTTTCAAATTGTTTGTCATTTCAAATGATATGTAATGTTGGATTTGTGCTGCTACGTAAGTTGATTTAAGCATTTCTACTAAGTATAACGAATGATCCTTCAGATTATACGTGTATGATATTGTGTTTAAATATAGCTGTCAAAGCACTTTTACGATATACAATAATGATCACGCTACAAACAAAAATCATATATTGTTGTATGTATATCCGTGCAAATAACATTGATATCATCTGTTTTGTTAAGTTTGTTGGGTTGAAGCGTGTGGGAGGGGGGCACACGAGGGGACATTTCACCACATATTCCGCATGTGGTCATAAACAAGTAAAAATATCGTTCCAGACGCTTCTAGCACACGGTTCACGTTTGAATCATATGGCATGACTGCATTGACCGACAAACACACACTAATACACTCACAGATACATTTCACAAATATACCAAGAGCATGACATAGATAGTTGTTAACATGCATCACATAGTTACTTAGCCTTAGATTAATAGTATATATCGATAAACCACTGACATTAATCCACGTTGAGGCAAAGTCATCGTCGGAAATGAGGTGTTCTGGTTCATACATGTACATTAAATGATCTATTAGAAGAGCTAATTACAGAACCCTTTGGTATTGTTGCTTTACAAGACGATACAAAAGGGACAGCAGTCGAATTAAGGGGCTATCTATTTTGTGTCGATGAAATGAACTCGTGGGAAATACGAGGGTCAGTCGTAAAGTTCTCGGACTCTGCATATCATTTAGATACTACTTGTTTTAAAAGCAAAATAAACCAGATGTCTGAAAGCTAGATATTTATTGATGTGATGTAGCAAATTTGACAGCAAACAAACCGCATACCATTAAATAACAAGACACTGTTACACATAACCATCAAATGCAAGGATCACTTTGTACACACATTATAACGCGACGTCAGGACTGACTTCATGCCTTTTCAAGGTATTCACAACCTGAATAAACACATTTCCGGTGTCTCTCCACCAACTTATCGAACACACTTTTGTCATGTTTAGTTCATATTTTAAAACAAATAATGAACGGTTCTGTGGCTCAAAGCCGTAGATGATGCGATGTCGTCAACCGTCCGTCGTCGGCAACTTCGCGTTTTACAGCATGAACATCTCTGTCACTAAATGTTGGTTGACCGACTCTATAGATCTGTCTTCAAGTTCTTCTCTGTCATCCTTGAACCGTCGATGACAAACACTTTTGTTCGACTGACCTTTCTATTCGGGTCCCTTTCTATGAATATGAAGTCTCTGCAGGAGTCATTCCTGCATTTGCGCAATAATATATTACCGAACGTTGCTCTGTGCCAAATGACGTTGACGTTAAAATGATTGCACCTGATGAAGGGTAGTAATCATCAACTTGCGATTCCATACTTGTTATGACAGATATGATTCTAACAACATGTCTAAAAGCATGACGTTAACGCGCCAAATGTTGAAGATTAGAGATACAATACATTTAGATTTTGTTCCTAAATATGTATGATTTCAAACTGCTCCATACCACTTAAACTGCATTATTGAATTTAAATGCGAACAGGATTTGTATCATATAAATACTTGTAAGTTTTCTATACATGACTATCAAACGTCTTATTTTGATATTTCCGAGTATTAATACGATTTGATAAAAAATGTTTTATGTCTTGAGAACGTCCGGAAACTTTACGATTGACACTCGCATATATATACATATTGTATATTTCCGCCACAAAGGCGAGCATAAACTTGACAAAATATAATGTACAATATATAAAAATAATTCAGCACAAAATAGAAAAAGAAACCAGGAACACTGACGATTTGATTGTCTACTGAACGATTCGATATATGTTTAATACATGGAGATAACGCAGTTTGGTGGACAGGTCTTTACTTTTCAATCGATTGAAGACAAATTCAATTAATATACATGAAGATTGAGATATGATAAAAAATAAAATACCGCCAGTGATGGTGTATACTATTTAAGTTATGCCGACATAATGAAAGATTGTCCCGCCGTTTGTAGTATATGCATTGTAACGCAGGGCAGGAATCATGACGTTTACTATGTACTATTCAATTTCATAGTTGTATAACATATGTTATAGGTGTTATTTTGTTATTTCGTCAAGTTATCTCTACTGAAGAAGACAGTGTTGCTTAGATGATACACAATCTAAAGCTGATCAGATCATTCTATATCAAAACGAGAATATGATGAATACTATCAACTGGCCTTTAAACTAAATTCATTTACCAAAAAGGAATGTGTCTTTGTTTTATGTGTACTTAATTTCGATTTATACAATATAGTACAACAGTAGTTGAATTGTATAAACAGTGAGTGTTTTCATTGTAACACCAATGCTTTGGTGGTAGTATCCCATTAAACCTGTAAAATAATTGTTACAGTACCTATTGGCACTATTGAATTCAGTGTTTAGCGACAGTAACTCTGATCCTGTTGTCAACTCTATATATGGTCACTATTGCCACCAATTAGCACGGCATTTATTACGTCGGATAACATTAAAATAAGGCTGTGTCAAAAGAGTATTAGCAGAGAAGCTGTTTTCAAACATGTAATACATTATTTCCATTCGGTGACTTAATTTTCGAAAAAAATGATGTGAAGTTAAGCACTTGTTATTAGGCCGAAATATAATGTCATGCAAACGCTTCGCTTTGAAGTATGTCATCATATAATGTAGTACACCTTTAATGATGAACGTTTTAAAAAAGCTTTGAAAGTACTGAAACCAATTTGTAATTACAATTTAGGTATAAAGTAAGAATACCATTCCTGTATACGATGAGACTGTTTGATCGTCGAGCGTAAGTATCATGAAACGGACGTAGACGGCATTACAGCTATTGCTAAATGAAAATATCAAAATCCAACCATCTAAAATACAGTCTGTGTCACCAGTTTTCTCATGGAGTGGCCTAGATGTATTTACAAGCAATAAATGGTTCAATAACTTTAAATTGTAATCGTGTATTGATCATTTACAAACCAACATGTAAAACACGTGCCAATAATACACCATTATAAATACATTCTGCTTTCAAAAGAATAGGTTCTCAAACTATAATACAGTACAGCTCACTTTTTTTTTTCAAAAAAACGCTAGCCCCCGTGGGCTGATAAGGCAGCCCAACGGCGTTCCCGCTCACATGTATGCGGTGTTTCCCCTGCAAGAACCCCGCGGTCCCGCGGAGTTTGATCATTTACCTATTACAGACCGCGGAGGGAAATCCGACATGGATTTATGACGTCACGATGATAGACAGCTGGGGTTTTATTTGATTATATTTTTGAGTAAGTTATTCTTACTCGATATATACTAGTTTTGAGGCGTGTTCTCGATTCTTATATTAGTCATTTTAACAACCTTCTTTGTGAATATTTAATCCTGCATTTATTTACAGGTTTACGTATGCATGTATGATATATTTCAAAGAGTTTTCTTCATATGTTGAGGCCTCACAAGTGCGTATGAGCGCGTCTCGTTTTTCAATTCCATACAAAACATCACACAAGCGGATTAAATTGTTTAAAATCAAGAGGGATTTCCCATTCAGTAAGCCAGACGCGACAAGTAATGTGATCAAAATTCATAAACGTTAGTTTTTACTTTCAATCAGTAGGTTTTAAACATGTGTCAAAAATCGAAAAAACGCAAGATAATTATAAACAAAAATTTAAGAGCATACTTTGGCCATAAATAAGGATTTATAAGTAATTGACTAGACAATAATAATGTTAATGGCATGTGTCTTGCATTATCATATTTGCAATTCTTATTGCTGTCGTCTATTATTACGAACAGAAAATAATAAAGTAAAGACTTTCAGAAAATCAAGGAATACATTTATAATGAACGCGGTTAAAACATGAGGGCCAAGATGATCCTTAATCGATCACCTGCATTATGGTAAAGAAGCAAATAGATCAGCCCTTTTCTGATGCCACCTGGCGACTGCCTTTTTCAAGCAGTCAATATGACTTGAACAAATTATGTAAGGGGTCACATTTCTGCTAAACCCTTTCCCTATTAGAGACGGTTTCAGAGGCCTATGATTTAGGAAAAGATTGTCGCAACAAGAACAATTGCTCCTTATAAGAAAGTTATCCTTTTGCCACAATGTTTGATAAATAATTATACTTTGAATGATTGAGTCAATAGCTCATGTATAGGAATTAGGGGTCTTTCATGTTGATACCACTTTTTTGCGGGAAACGACGTCACTCCATTGACGTTACGCCAAGATGAAGTGTAACGGAAATGACGTCACGTCCTTCTTTGGGTACGATACAGTCAAAATTTAGTTTCGGGCGTAGAAGGCTAATGCTGTCGTTTTTTTGACGAACGGGAAAACATATTTCTTAGATTTCCATTTATTTTTAACTTTTCGTACAAATGTTAATTCCAGCACTTTAATGATCTTAAATATCGATTTTAAACAAATTGATTAAAAAGACGACAATAATTTTCAATCCGTGTTTTTCTGCTCATTTTATACATACCCAAAATACCGATTTTAAAAAAATGATTAAAAAGTCGACAATAATTTTCAATCTGTGTTTTACGTCTGCTTTTTATACATATCCAAAATGGCGCATGAATTTTTTTCAGTTTCATTTCAGAAAGCTTCACGGGTTATTGAAAAAAAAAAAAAAAAAAAAAAAAAATCTCACGCCCGTTAACTATAAGCGAAAAAAACCATTCATGTTTTTTTTTCGTATTATTAAATGGTTAATTAGTAATTACACATGCTGTCTGCTTTTATGAAGCATTCATATATCATAAAGTCATAATCAAATCAACCACCCTGTGCCATAATGTTTCCTCTCCAAGTAATATAAATCATTCATGGACGGAGCTGTTTTCTGTCCGACAAGTAATAAAATGACAACTGGACTCTTGTTAATGAGAAACGCAACATTTAATTTCGACATCTAGACGATCTAAATATAATTATGTAAGAATGAATTGTATCCACATGTATTCGATCTTTAATAGACGACTATGAAGTCGTTTAAGCACAAATATGAATTAAAATTCTGTAAGAGACATACTGTATCAATACAATGAAGTTATGTGTCTGGCATATTCAATTCATATAGTTGGAAATGTTTTGTTAAGAGCGGAAATTGGTTCTACATTTACGGTAATATTTGAGACGTTTTCATGAATGATTTGCGCTGAACAACAGCCTTACATCGAATTTATTGTCCGATACACTGTTATATGTCTAATCTGCGTCTCCCTTTTAACGGTATGACCATGACCTTTCCTTTACACAATATTCGCCTTTGGTGCGGTTTTGAATATGGAAACTCTTACCCAAGACTGACTAGAAAAACATGAAGAAGTTCAATTCGGCTTTCGATGCTTGTAATTTTCTTATCTGAACCCTTTCCCCCTTGCAGACACTTTCTGACGCAGCTACAGAAGACGATTTGGAAACATTGTGACAAAAGACGAAATTGTCTCAATAGTTTCAACCTTATTCAATAATTATACTTACGTGTATAGAGTTTCCGTATGTTTGCCTATAAGTTTTCAAATTGACTACTGCTGATTTGTTGCATGTGGAAAATGAATAATTTATAAGAATAGCCTTTCCTCTCAGTGGCATGATACAACTTAGTTGTAAAGGATGTGCATGTAATATAATTGATACAAAATATCAACATTTGCATCCGAGCAATAATATCATGATTTAATCGTCTTACTATCTAGGCTTACAAGCCTCGCGAGAACGGTTATGACCAAACACTGACTATAAACGTAGGTTTTTTTATTGTAAATTCTATTTATGTCAATATATCCGAAGGTCGGTTTTGACGTGACGTGAAACATGTATTGCCAAAACCCGTCATTAGCAAGTTCTCCATTTGATTAATGTTTTCATCTCTATTCTAAAATTGATCTTTAAGTCTTTGATATGTTTCTGTATTATATGTAGAAGTTTTGAATGCCGTCTGCTGCGGATTAATCATATGTTAGAAAGGGGGTTAAAGAAAAAAGACAAAGATGAACGCTTGTTAGCTGATCGTGTAGTGATCTTATCAAGTTAACCCCTTTCCAGCATACACCAAACTGACGACTTTTAAAATACTTTGTTAATAATTATTTTCAGCACTGCCTCCATTTTCCACAATGCGCTTTTTTACCTCTTAGCAGCGAAAGAGTTGTGAAAACAGTGTGGCCGTCTACTTTATTCAATAGTACATAGTGCTAAAGAGTGGAATTACATTTGTGTTTTCCTCCTCTGGTGTTTTCTTAGAATAACCTTCTTTGTCATCGTTTCGTCTTTGTCCCTTGTTTATGCGACTCACGATGGTGTCTTTCCACACAGTTGTTTTACCTGCAGCGGGGTGAAAGGCTTTAACATATCTTCTGATGAGGTTTTTCCTTACCGAGTCTTACTCCTTAACCTTCACCCCGCCACCGAACCAACTATTCCTCCATCTTTATTTCCCGGACCGCACAACTCCGGGAAAATCTATCGTGTTAAGGTTAGTCCAAAATTTCCTATGTCGATGGAATCATCCCTTAGCTTCCGAAGTCACATTCTGTTATGTTTTAGCTTTTTGAATAGGTTGTTAACAGTTAATTAGCTCGGACCTTGATATGACCATATCACAGGACAATGATCTATGAACTGAAATATAGTACAGAACGGCAGATATTTTAAAAATCATTTATGTTAAGTCACTCTTTTATACGATGTTTCATGATGCACAGTTAATACAAATGAGCATGGGTTTCAGGATTTATCTTCATACAGATAATATTGTCACGCTTATTAACCAAGCTGCTTTTGTGATATAGAATAGGAGTAATTAACGGTATACCACTCTTTAATACGGATTAAGATAAAGTGGCTGTTTATTATAACACATGTCAACCCTTTACCCAGACTTTCTATAGATGACTTTAAACTGTATTTCAGTGATATTTCATTGTAAATTTACCAATACTAACGATTTTATTTACCCTGACACAATACAATATATTTTCCCGCATCTATTAGCGCGTAGTATGGAAGCCATTCATATTAAGTGTTTGGTATGCCGGGAAACTATTGTGTCCGTTTTCCACATACAGACGCTGTTGACGCCTCTACAGCAGATGACTTACATTATGAAAACATTGTGACAAAATGTGAAATTTCTCATGTTACCACCATGTTTTCAACTTTATTCAATATTGATTCATTCATTGGGGCTTACCGCGGTTTTCAAATATTGTTTAGGATATATCACGGGTGCCAGTTTACGTACTTATGTGTTTTCTAGCTACCAGTTCTACTTACAACATACTTCCAAAGCAGCTGGCTACTTTTCCACATTGACTGTTAGCCCATCAGTGAAACACGAATGACTCTTGTCGTCAAACGTCGAAAATGTTAGCGGAGCTGGTATTCGAACTCACAAACGTTGGATTGACAGCCTGCTTCGCTACCGACTGAGGTACCGGGGCTCAATAATTAAGCTTTATTTATTGTAGTATCCCGAAGTTTTGTGAAGATGTTTTATATGACGTCTGCTGCATACATGCATATCAAGTATACATATTCATTGCGCGGAGCGATCACGCACCGGGTTATGATGTAACATGGATCTGTTTACGATAGTCTACATATCAGATGGCAAGTTTAAGATACACCAGCTTTTTCCATGATGTTTTTTTTACTGTTTGCATATCTAAACGAAGTCCACTAAGCACAAGTACAAAATATAACCGTGTTAGGTGATATTGATGCCAATTCGAACAGTAAAGTGAATGTACACCAGCAACCTGTTGCAACCTGTTATACAGTCATAAATGGCAAAAACACAACATCAACAGAAACGTTGACCCCTCATTTAATGCAAATATAACCTTGATGCCAAATCAACAATACCCAAAGTCACCAGACACTGCTAAAAGATAGTTTGTCTGTGTTAACAAAATGTACTTTAGTTTGTGTATTCAGACAACTCTTTCCTATGAACAGAAATCATCTGCATGCCCCAACTTTGAATTGTTTTGGCAAAACATAAGAATATTTCGAATATTGTGACATAAAAAGAAAGAACTATCTCATTGTTAACCTTTTTCCGACGCGACGACGCAGCTACAACATACGGTTTTTCAAAACACTGTTAGAAAGTTCACATTTTACTAGAATGACTTGTAATCATGATCAAATAAGTACTATCATTAAAGAGATTTCGTCATTTCTAGTCGTATGCTTCATATTTATTTTATGTTGATGAGGATATTATGAGCTTGTGCATGGCATAAATTAAAGGTTGGCTTTTGTGAACAGTTTTGATCCAGACGGAGAATCACACTGCTCAAATATAATTTTTGTAGATTCTGAATACATTGACCAGGTGGACAAGACAATCTGAACCTACAATTACCATAGCTTGTTCCCTTTCGCATACACTTGCACTTAACTTGTGCACAGCTGTCGTTGTGTGCATGTCTCTTGCCTGTGCGAGATTTAATGAATCGCAGTACAATAAGAACAGCTTAACGCCGATTTCAACAATATTCAGTCATATCACGGCGGCCAGTTCACATACTCATGTGTTTCCTAGCTTTCTTACACCAGTACTCCACACAACATACATTCCAAGCAACTGGCTGCTCTTTCACATAGACTGTTTGTGAAAGACGAATGACGCTTGTCACATTGTCTTTTGTCAAACGTCGAAAAGAATGCTGGCCGAGCTGGGGTTCGAACTCACAACCCCTGGAATATCAGCCTGCGTCGCTACCGACTGATCTACTCGGGCTCGACTTAGATGATTTTCGTTGTACGAAACAATGAGCATGCACAAGTGATATAAGTATCGTTATCTTTCTGTATGATATACACATGGTTATATTTTATTATTATACCTCACTTTTGTCTACAATGGTAAAATCCCATTACCCGAACAAGAAATATTTTGACTATCAGAAACATTTTCAACCTTTTTGACACGTGACCAAGCGAAAATTGACTGTCAGATCATGTGACCGCAGTGATATTTTGAATGTCATACAAGGGCAAATAACTGCTTCAATAGTTTAGCTAAATCATGACGTGTTTGCCTCCCTTATACACATACAGCAGTGATATCATACAGCATACAGCAGTGACGTCACTTAATTTTGTTCGGTATAATAAAATAAATATCATATGGCAGCATGTGTGACATTGATATTGTCAATGTCACACATGCTGCCATATGATATTTATATACTGTACCTCTGTGATCTTAATAGGTCCCCGTCTGCACACCTGACGCTCGCAGTACATGAAAGTATGAGTTATCCTTTTTCCGTTGCTGCTGCAACATTGTCAATCTTTTTTTCTTTCAGATTTACGACACGTATATGGACTGACCACAGAGACAAATAAAGAATTTATCTTAAACTTAGCAAACACAGTAAATGTTCTAAGTATTATCTATAATGTACGGGAGACATCAACAAAGTTATGCCAACATGCGGATATTATTCCCTGTTTCGCACCGTTTTGAAGCAAAGCTCAGGCTAATTATTGTTATTGGTACTATCTTAAGATATACATGTACCAATCAATTTCAAACTGCGGAGTTATTTTCATAAGCATCATATTATAATACAAAATAACCCAAAAACCTTTTATTTGAAGCGACTTAACTTAACAATTATGTTTAACATGTACATGTATATTGTCGTTATGCCATTTTCAACAGTATTATTATGATTACTTAGCTCATTACATTATAATGTATAGGTTATCAACAAAAACGGTCGTAGGACGATTTGACAAACGGATGTTTTGGCCCGGATGTTTTGTCTTAGGACCTTTTAGCCTAGGACGTTTTCGCCAGCCATTTTGATCAAATAGGACTTTTTGGCCAGACAGGTTTAAAAGTCATTTATAACAAGACACATTTTTTGTTTTATCTAATATTCTATTATCCATTTATCTCCTTTACCTTGAAGTTAATGTCTATCAGAGTAATTAGTACTAAATAATGGTCACCATAAATAATAACTTTATCAATTTTCACATTAAAAAAATGCAATTGTTGTTGTTTGCTTTAAACTATTGATTATATATCAATAATGTAGTTTGGATTAAAAATGTGTGAAAATAAGTAATATGTTTGAAATAAACTGGTAATTAGAACATTGTAGTTTGGATTAAAAAGGTTTCAAAGTACATTTATATCATGAATATTATTAATATTATGTTCTTGTACTTAATATTTTTCTTATACGTAACTTAATAAGTTTCTTAATTAATAGAGTTATAGCAGGGAAAATAGTGATTTGGCCAAAAGATCCTATCTAAAAAAATATGGCTGGCCAAAACGTCTTAGGACAAAACGTCCTGGCCAAAACATCCGTTGGCCAAAACACCCGCAAAATAAGTACTTGAACCGATCCCGCTTGACTAATCAATAGTTCTGTTATGGCATATGCAACCGGGACAGGTCCCATGTTCGAGAATTATGATACAGGCATGTATTGGTAAACGTAAATAAATACATACCAGGCACAGGACCTATATTTTGCTCCGATACAATTATTTTAAACATGCAGACTATTGGTATATATTTGAAATCCCTACTCCATATTAAATGTGTTCATTACAGTTTCCGTTTATTTCAAAATAAGCCTTTTATTATATGCTTTTAACAATGCACAATGTTGATTCATTGGGATAAAACGTCGTTTTCAACAATTGTTCAGTCAAATTACGGCGGCCAATTCACATCTCTCAACACTGCAGACAATCATGCTTAAGGACACCCAACGTTATGGAATTTGCTAAATGTATATATATAGATCAGCACGCATATTCATGCTATCCAATGTAGTTGTACATAGTTTGAAGGAATTTCTAATTGATAAGAAGTACGCAATGCTGAATTAGATTTGCCTGCGTGAATACGCATAGTGGTTTCGATCTACACTTCACTGAATACGTTAAAAAATATATATAGAACTTTGATCATATATGCTTTGTGTTATCGTTTTACATTGTTCTTATATCTTTTGGATTTTTAAAATGGATATACATGTAGATAACATTTACATATTTTTATTGAAAATGGCAAAATGTAATTTTTAAGCCGAATCTTATAGAATGTATGTGTATATGTATGTAATTTGCTTGCAAAATAACGATGTTATTTAAACGATAAAACAAACTGTCAGATTACCAGCTGGTTAGTCGGGTCAATGTCACCGTCCTTCATTCAGCCCGAAAACCAACATAAACAATATCACACGTTTTCATCTGTCACGTGCTTTATAAAGAGTTTTGAGTAGGGAGTCATAATCAAAGACAAGTAGAAGTCGCTACCTTTTCATTGTTCTCTCTTCTCTCCATAACTACATCATAAATCGACTCCTATATGCGTTTAAAGACTTCTGGTTCGGATGAATGGAAATGGGTTACACTATGAAATATAGTAACACAAATTAAAAGCCAATGAAAAGAGGGAACGTCAACTAAACATTTAAACTCGAGGGAGCTTGAGAAAGAACGTAATTATTATTGAAATTAAATTGCAGGTTGAATTTCTTTGATTAAAGGTGATATCCGGAGGATTTTATTTACAAATTTTATAAAAATATATGACAATTTAAACCAAAATAAACTGTTTTAATAACCAAAAATAGACGAATTATGTTTTTATTCACATTTATCGAATTGCAAATTTCTAGTCCCAAACAAATACCACATGGCTTACTTCCCTTGAATTTGGCTGCAATAGAGAAACTCCCCTTTGAATTGTGACGTCATAGATCGTCTCGAGATTAGTTAGTAAACAAGGTGAATGTAAACGACAGGAAAACATGGATTTTTTGGTAGACAGTGATCAATCAAACATTGAAATTAACTAATCTGAACCTATAATACACTATTTGTATGAACCATTTAAACAATTTGCCTCTGGAGATCCAAGAAGCGCCGGAAAAAGCGAGTCTTAGTTCGATGTAGACATCGGGGATGAAATTCCAGACGTTTCAATAGTGTAAGATTTTTATTTTCTGATGCATATTATGCTCGAACATTATAAGTGAAGGATTTATACAAAACGTATTAGATTTTATGTGTAAAGTTATTAGACGACGAGTATGTGCTGCTGTGTTTTAAATTAAAATTAATGACGACGACACAAATAAAAAAGGCCGGCCGAAGGATTTCTTATTTAATGTAAGGTCTTTCATATATGTTATATCGAGACATCATAAAAGGCGTTAATCATAATGTTAATGTGTAAAATATATTTCTGTCCCTAAGGCTATTTTTGCCTACGGCCAGCAAGAAAAATGTATTAATATGTTCCTTTCCCGTATGATTCTCGATCCGAACACATTTGAAATCGTGTACGCGACGGTGTAAAACAAGTCTGTGTTCATGAAGTTGTA
The DNA here is from genome assembly GCA_031761405.1 of Serripes groenlandicus. NCBI lineage: Eukaryota > Metazoa > Mollusca > Bivalvia > Cardiida > Cardiidae > Serripes > Serripes groenlandicus. The sequence continues at coordinate 120,628,194 of JASEVX010000003.1, read as the reverse complement.
ATGACTGATTATAGTTTTAAACATTGAATGATTGAACATTTCAAACGGAGAAATTGATAATTTTGAGTAGCATCTCCTTTTTTTCAACATTGATCACCTAATGACACCCTCTATTTAATTGTTCGATTCCTTCATAAAAGTCACTTTCAGAGCTGAATAAACAAAATATATATGAATAATCCATATTGTATTTCCTTTTAAATTCCAGATGCCTGTTTGAACTGTATTTACATGACAACGTTCACAGAGGCAAAATGCTGTAAAATATCAAATATGAGACAGCAAATCAGAGGGTAAACACAACATGATGGGTTCATTGTGAACTGTCTCAATGTGCATATTTTAGAAATAGCTTATTTTGATCACGTTCTGGAATCTGGACCCTTGGAGGAGAATGCATGTGTAAGATGTTTTTCAAATAAGATATTCTGTTACTTACATAGTCTTATAAATATGAATGCTATGTTTCAATTTCTGTCAACTCAAGTCATAACAAGGGAAGGAGAGTCTTTGATGACGTTCCACAATGTGACTTTTTATTCTTTGATCTATTTTAAAGTCTGTGTCAGCAACATGTTACACAGTGTTTGTGTTATAATTTCTTTTTTTCTGCGAGGGTTAAATAATTATAACCATTTTTCGAGAATAATCCAGTTGAAAATGCTGGAAAGGATTAACTTTATTAAGGGTAATGGTTATTAGTGATTCTCTTTGCTTCAGGTTTATTATTACACAGAAATAATACCGGTAGTCATAAACTAATCCTATTCCTGATTTGGGTATGCACACCTTTTGCTAAAAGCTGTTATGGCTGGATAACAGGCCATTACATGTTAATATTTGAAATAAAGTTAATTAAATGTGAGGAATGGTAAAATTACAAATTTTTCGAAATGTGTCTTCTGCATAAGGAAATTGGTTAATATTCTGTTTATGCATGACAGTCAATTAACTTAAGTGGTCTACTGCAACCCTTTTTAATTTCATAGCTGTTAATTGCCTGATTTTTTTTTACTTTAAGACTATCGCCTCACAGCATATGGACGTTTCATCAGATAGACTTCTTGGGAAGAGAGTTAGGAAAGTGTTCCCCGCATGACTGTGCAGTAACGGCCATTCAGAATGCTTTTCCATTGCAAGAATATTGTGGATTAAGCTACCTAGTGTAAAGCAAATGATTGATTGATTGATTGGGGTTCAACGCCGTTTTTAACAATTTCTCAGTTATATCACGGCGGCCAGTTCACCTCATGCATTTTCTCACACCAGTACTCCACACAACAATCTTCCCAAGCAACTGGCTGCTTTTCCACATAGACTTAGCTCACTGGTGGAAGACGAATAACGCATGTCGCATTCACTTTTGTCAATCGTCAGAAAGAAAGTTGGCCGAGCCGGGATTCGATCTCACAACCCCTGGATTGTAAGGCCGCGTCGCTACCGACTGAGCTATCGGGGCTCGGCAAAGCAAATGATAAGCCAAAGAATATACTGAGAACTTCCTTAATTATTACATGGACATTGTTTATTTTCTTGTTGTTCATGTGTTATAAACAATACCAGTTCAGTTGCATTTACACATCATTCATGGGACCGCCTTGGTGGTTTCGAGATCGAGCCTCCAACTCGGGTACAGGAGGTTGCAGGTTTGATCCCCGGTTGGGTCGTACCCAGGCCTTTAAAATATGGTAGTAATGGCTGCTCAGGGTCTCAGCGTTCAATTAGTGAATTACGATCGACTGACTGGCCTCGCCTTGCAGAACAATCGATCTGGCGAGCAACTATTTTAAAAAGTAAACAATCGCTCGTGATGCATATGCCTGCAAAAAATAATTATTTGGAAAGTAGAGTAAACAATATAGAATAGTCTACATAATGTATAATAAAAAATTAATACATACCCACTCGTATTTTGCCGCGGGGGATCCGCGGAAGAAATACCGGCCACTCCCATTTAACATTTTCTGCGATCCCTCTAATGCGGGCGAATTAACGGCGGCGGATGATCATTTGATCGATAGCTCCCTCAACCCCGGGGCGTGCGTATTTTTTGGAAAACCCCATTGAGCTGTACTGTGATCGTATAACCAAAACAAAACCTGTATAAAACCCATTATCAATGCCAGAGCCCATGTTTAGTTGCTATGAATTGATTTTCTGTATAGCGATAACATCGATCTAATTCGATAACGCCAATACAACGCTGATTTGGCATCCATTGAACCTATTAAGGAAGCACTGATGCAACGCATCAGTCCTCGAGAAGCTTGCAGAGTTGATTCAGAACTGGCATGTTAAGATGTGAAATATCACGAATAAGAATCACTAAATAAAATTACTGGCTAGCAAAGCTCTGAAACAATTGGTTGTCATACACACTACTGAATTAATCATTGAATATTTTTAGTTTCAGTAAACGTATACCATACACTAAATACTTTACAGTATAAAGGTAACTAGATAACACACATTTATATGGGAAAGAAAATTGAGCCAATACGTATACATGTATTTCTTTTTCTGTTTAAGAACCAGCCTTTGGTATGTTCGCACTAGTAGCTTTCGACGGAGACAATGTAACCCTATCTTGTACAGATAGTCCAAGCGTTTACCCAGGATGGACAGGGCCAAACCTTACTGGCAGCATAGTTACCTACAGTTACGTAATGGGTTCAGCTATAAACCCTTATCTGGGAGAGAAGAACAACAGACTTACCTGGGACCCTCAAAACAACAAGAGTCTTATTATACGGAATGTAATCAGGAACGACAACGGTGTGTATACATGTGATGGTTGGAGTAATAAACACGAGCTCTACATGATCTACAATGTATCGGTTAGAGGTAAGTTTTATTTAACAATTGATTGTGTGTGATACTACAACGGCGTGTTTTTACTTTTATGATTTCATGAAGTTCTCTGTATCGGTAACATAAAAGCTTTTAGGTATGCATTCATGCCGATTTATAAAAAGTGTCATAATAGCTATCACTGACATCAGTTCAAAGTACAGATTACATATCTATTCGAATTTAATTAATATGTGTATTGAGTTATGATCCTACAACTTGATATATCACAGACTTGCTAAATAAGATAAACATCACAACCCAATGATTCTGATGTGATTCGTAGCAAACATTTGATGTACGTTGGCCTCTGTTTTGCTTAAAGGACTGCCCTGCATAAGCTATATGCCTCCATGTTGCTAAATATAAGGCAACGCAGAGGCAACACGGAGGCAACATGTCTGCAACATAAGACGCCTTTGTTTTCGTATGAAGCAAGAACTTTTCCAACATTATTAACAGTCCGGAACTGGTCAAATTCAATTATGTTGAACATATCAAATATATTACCTTCGACGCCGTTAAAACCGTGTGCAACCATGACCACCTTTGGGTGCAAACATGTTCTCGTCATTTAACAGTGTGTATGTCCATTCAATGCCATTGTATTGCAGATGGAGTATTGACAATACTTAAATGGATGGGCGTGGACGTTAAGTCAGTAAACTCCCTTATATGGCCGTCTCGCCAATAACAAATGATCCATACTGATCGTGGTCTATATCTTGAATTCTTAAACGGTATTAAGCTGGCATATTCAAAGATTTGAAATGGGATTGTTTTCATTTGAATAGTTGTGAAAAAGCAGTCATTGTTTAAATAAATAGTTGCTGGTGGATATTGCATGATGGGTTGAGGATTATCACAAAAGCTGTGCTGATATTGATTAAATTGTATGTATTTATCTACAGTGTAATTTTTCCCCTACTGAGATTTGAACTCAGAACTCCTGGCTAGACCAGGTGTTTTACCAGTTAAAACTATAAGCTCTCAAAATGTAGCTAAACACATTTAATTTACGATCAAATTGTCCTCAAAGAAAGTCACATTTAGTAAATGCCTCATGTTCTTTACCAAAAAAAGGAATTCCTAATAAATCAGAGCTTGTGATAGTTTAATTGTAATTTAAACAAGAGCCCCAAATGTCACAAAATACGACTGTCCTGTTTTTTTGAGACCAAGTTTAGTGATAATTGGTTGTACGTCAGGCAAATTTAGAGAGCGAACACTGTTAGTACAGTTTTGGCCATTCCGAGGGACATAAGTGTGTAGTGACTAAGATAACATGGTAAGTTATTGAACCTGACCAAGATATTCTGCCCATCAACATATTGTCTAAATTTGGTGATGATCGGATAAAGGCTTCACAAGTTATTTAGCTGACAAGACCAATTTTAGGTAATTTCTATAATAAAAGGGTGATAACTCTCGATTGACTGAAACGATATGGCTAGTTATCAAACTTGTCCGAGATATTATGCCAATACACATTCTGACAAAAGTTGGTGTTGATTGGTCAAAGGCTTCTAAAGTTATTGAGCTGACAAGACAAATTATAGGTAATTTCTATAAATAAAGGGCAATAACTCTCGATTGACTGAAGCGATATGGCTAGTTATCCATTTTGTCCGAGATTTTATGCCAATACACTTTCTGACCAAAATTGATGATGATTGGCCAAAGGCTTCTTAAGTGATTGAGCTGACAAGATCAATTTTAGGTAATTTCTATAATTAAAGGGCGATAACTCTCGATATAGCTAGTTATCAAACGTGCACGAGATATTATAGTAATACACATTCTGACCAAATTTGATGATGATTGGACAAAGGCTTCTTAAGTTATTGAGCTGACAAAATACTGGATGCCGCCCGCCTGTAGGCCTCAGGTAAAACTATAATACGTTCCGTTAAAAACAGCGTATAAAAACCTAACAAATTATGCTTTTCTAACATTGAATTGTTATCTTACAACACTATAATATTCTTATTACTGATTAGACTTATGCAACCATCTCCCTTATATCATCTCATGTATTTGCTATGTAAAACATGAGTATAAGAAGTTGTTCAAATGCATTTACCAGTAGAATAAGCCATGTTTTTCAAGGATTGAAATAATTTAATCAATATTTGAATAGGATGAACAATTGGGCCAAATTATTTTTAAATCAGGCCAGTATTTTCAAAACAAATGTATTTCCATTGCAAAGAGGATAAGCATTAAAGAACATTCTTATGAAGGTGGATTGCAATGGACAAAGTGGTACAGATGGAGACATTGTTTAACACTTTCCCACTTGTAAATGACATTTGGAATCACTGTGGCAAAGGGAGATAACGCTCATAGTGAATATTTCATCCTTTTGCAAGTTTAGCTTTTATCCAAAGAGATTTTCCATATTTTGGCCTAGCTTTTTTTAATGCTGTCTTTGGGAAAGGGATATGAGTTCAGAACAAGCTTTAGACCCTAGTTTGGAAGAAACAAATAACTAAGTTTAACCCTTTCCCTCATATGGACGTTTTCTGATGCCTCTGCAGCAGACGGCTTTTTGAATACTGTTACAGTGACAAAAGAAGAAATTGCTCAAAATGACCAATTTCTCCTTTTGCCACAATGTTTTCCTCTTTAAGTCATAGGTTGTCCATTCAATTATAGAGATTTTCTATCTTTTGACAAAATACGTTCAAAGTCATCTGCTGCAGAATTGTCGTATGACGGAAAGGGTTAATCATATTGAGCAATTATTTCAACTCTTTATCAATAATTTTAGTTTCATTTAAAGAGATTTTCCATTTGTTTTGCTTAGATGTTTTCAAAATGGTCTGTTGCATATTTATTTTATGTGAGAATGGATTTAGGTTAATATATTTTATTTAAACTGATATTCCATTCTAATTTGGGGCTACACCCCTAAACTCCTGCTTCATCATTAATTCAATTATACTGTGCAAAGACAAAAAAAACAAAAACTTTGTAACAAAGAACAATAGGTGACTAGGTCAAACTGAATAGACTTTGTGGCAACATAATATATAAACAATGTTTTTATGCCTGTTATAACCATATTCAAGAATGCAAATCTTTTGAGTGGACATGCACAGTACATTTCACTTATATGAATCAATAACATCTTTTCACAATTGAAGGTTATAATTTCATGCTAATCTAGTTTAACTGCCAATTTATCAAAGAATAATTTAAACAGACATCATCAATTTAATGCTTTGAATCTTTCCCTCATATGACAAATCCGCAGTAGAAGACTTTGAAAATGTCTACTAAAATATAAGGAACATCTCTATAATTGTTAAAACCTATATAGAATGAAGATAATTTGCCACACATTGGTCAACATCAGCCCCTGTGAATGAATGTTAAAATATTTAATTTCATGTTGCCAGACGCATCCTAAACTTTTTATCAACTGAAAACAACATCAGGGGCTGCGCCCCCGAACCCCTGCAATTTCAATCTGAAAGAACAAGTTTAGTTGCACACATTAAAAACAAAAATTGTTTACATCTTATTAGAAACCAGCATGTACATTCCAGCTTGCAAAAATCCTTGATTGTATTGACTGTGTAGTGGACATGCAGTACTAACATTATATGTTTAAAGTTAACCTATATGAATCCATAAAATCTTGTCGTAATTGAAAGTAGCAACAGAGTTAAGTAAATTCTGATTGAGAAGAAACTTTTTTCACCAGTGTGCCTATAACACAGTGGACGGCCTCGGCAGTGTTTTGGTAGAACGTCTGCCTTTGGTGTGGGTAGTCCCACATTTATTTGGACTGGGATGCGGGAGGTCGCGAGTCCGATCCCCAGTCGGGTCAAGCCAAAACCTTAAAAAATGGTAGTTGTGACTGCCATTCTTGATGCTCAGGGTTGCGGGGTTAGCATTACAACTGACTGGCTGGTGTGAGGGTGAATGGACCAAAAGTACTGGTAACTTACCCAGTACACGCCATCAGATAACTAGAGAATTGTTGAAGGCGGTGTAAAAAAATAAAACATTTAAATACACGCCAAACAATGACACAGTTAAGAGACATAGCCAGTACAAGAAGTAGCAATGCCATAAAGCCAAAGTGTAACTGTACGGTGTCAGGTAAAATTTACTACTTGTCATAATGACTGTTCATTGGTTCAAACCAGTACAAATGGGCAACTTGGATAGGGAATTGTCTTTTCTACAGATCTGCCAAGGTTCATTAGATTCTACACATTCACACGGATGGACCCACCAATTGATCACTTATAATTGATAAGCTGATCCATCGGTTAAATGAATAAAAATTGGTATTAACTACTAAATATAAAGAAATGTTATCTTTATCCATAAAGAAGTAACAATAACAAAATCTAAACCATCACTATAATGTCTTCCTCAAGGCGACGCAAGATTACAACATATATGAACAGAGAATATCTTCAGTGGTTCTACTTATCAGCAGATGAACGAAAGACGAAACATACTGTTCACATTCAAGTGCGTAAAACATTGGGTACGAAACGGAATCCTTGTTTCATTTTAAGCATTAAGAAGCATTGGACATGTCCGACATGGAAAGAATGTTGCGAGGTGCTTATAAAAACTATTTATATAATCATACTTGTGAGGATGCAGCTCAAACTTACATGATAGCTCGGCAAAACACTCCGAGTCTGCACATTTTGGTTGTCTTTACAAGCATGTTAAACACGAACGGCAACTCTAATGTAACGGGAACATTGCAAATAATGATCATGTTTCGCACAAGTATGGTTTCGTGACACAAAGATTAAACAAAACAACATGACTCCCATTGGGCCTAGCAATAAACATATAATGTGACAAATTTGCCTAAGAATAAACTGAGTGACCACGATTTGTGACAAATGTGCCATGATCAACAGTTTTGAATGAATCACGCTAGCACCAGCTTACCTGACGGTCGTTGACTTTCAGCAGTTATGGACAGTTTAACGCAATAAATCCATTGAACAGATATCTAAATGATAAAATGACGGGTGTTTCCTGTATTTTGTTACCAACGAACGCATATCGGATCTACTAGATCGAAAAATGTAATCGAGTCGATACGGGCCAGAGGTCAAGAATCCGCCATTTTTAACGTGGTTAATGAGAATCTTGAAAGTTGAATGCGCTTAGTGACATTGTCGTCATTTTTATGGAATTGTTCTCTGAACAGAATCTTCGATACATGTTCAATGATGTAAACATTTGATATACAGTCTGAATTCGGAAAATCGAAAATCGGGACCGAGTAGCCCCGAATTGCCCATTGATTTCGTTTTGTAACAAGGAAAAATAGCACCATAGTATATGTGACCTTTGACCCTGACCGTAAGAAGTTTCTAACCGAAACTTTATTATAGGTTATTGCACATGTTTGCGAAACGTTTGTATTGGCAAAATGCAATAACAGTTGTATCGTATATCGATAAAATTTAGTTTAAAAAATTCAACTCGAAAACAAATCGTTGAAAAAATTGATACTAATATATATGTAACGCTTTTTGTAACAGTGGCTTACATTCAGAAAAGTATTTTCTTTTTTTGGGTTTCGCTTTAGATGTCCATGTGCCCCCACTGTTTGATATGGAAAACTAGCATTTTTTGCAATTAACAATTCACATCGGATAATGATACAATAAGCAGAACACCTATATACAAAAAAATATTTTGCCTATGTATCAAAACAGTTATTTAATCCCTCTTGATGTAGTTCTGGAACGCTTCAGTATGGAAACAGTTCCGTCCTTAACCAACACTGAACAAGCATCTTATTGCAAACCCAACAAAACATTTTATTCTACAAAAATACTGCAACACAAATGATCGGATGTGAATGCATTAACAGTTACGAAAGGGCACATCTTGTGTGACTGCAGATTGCTTCCGTGCCAAATACAGTCTTTCCACAGCGGTATCCTGGTGTATTGATATCGCATGAAAAACAAATGTAACTGCATCCGTCGGTATCATCACGTTAAGGCTTTAACTGAGCCACAACATTTGTATAATTGTTTTGACGTCGCTGCCAAATTCAGCGAAGAATGCAAGTCACCAAATATTTGAATTTGACTGTTTTAGTATGATTAAGAGAGGAAAGTGTGCACATAAGCAAAAAGTCACACAATGTACGATCATTTCGAGCCAGGTACCAAACACATTTGATTGTCGACTTAATTTAACAGAAAACGTTAACTATTGTGTGCTGAAAAAACAAATTAATTTGTACATATTGATGTTGTAGAAGAAATTCGATATTTATAAATAAAAAATGTGGAGATGTTGATTATAGAAGGCGTATACAATAAAAAGATTGATTACAGAACGGTACCGTTTTAATGCTATATAATCGCTGCGTATATCTAGAAACTCAACCTTTGGACAACAGCTATTTCAAATATGGACTTAACAAATATTCCTTTCAAATGCATTGCATGAATAATTAACTCGAGTTTCAGCATACTTATGTTGTTTATGTACATTGAAGTAACGTTATAAGAGTAAACATAACGTTTTGCACATGATACTGAACGTATACAATAAATACAATATGTTTGTTTTTTTCCTTTTAACATCGCATACATATGTGTTGGAACAAGTACTTAATCTAGCTACCTGCATGATTGGGACATGAATGGTTAATTTGAAAATGTGCATCTGTTTAATTGACAAGTGCTGATAATCAGTCGCTTAGATAGACGATGTCAGCTTAGTCCAATACAATTGGATGTCATAATCATGATATTTATCAGTTTAGCTATCATTGTTCTTGTTCTGAAAAACATCAGTTTTAGGTAATTTCACTAAAACCTTGATACAATATTGTAAAGTGTCGTTCTTGTTTAAATGTGTAAACATATCGCGCTATTTTACTACTACACATCTCCAATGTTATACGAACTCGTAGATAATACATCACGTATCATACGACGTACCCTTTTAACTCATACTAAGTAACTACAGCTTTATTAACATACTTTAGTTAAAACTAAACAAGAATATACTGGTAGTCGAATTAAATATAAACTAGTTCACATACATGAGTATGTGAATGTTGATGTGCACCGTTTATTTATACAGTGAGACCTCAACAACCGAAAATATCCAATAAAGAAATCCTAGATGATGGAACTAATATTATAAGAGGAACAATGGATCAACATGTGACGCTTACATGTACATCTACGGGTGGATTTCCAAAACCTAAACTAAAATGGTTCCGAGACAACAACCAAACTCAACATTTAAACTCCAATATGACATATGTTATAGACGCGGATGGTAACTACATTGTTGAACAGACATACATATTCACACCGACAATACATGACGATAGGGTCTTGTACTTATGTCAATCCTTCTTTGATTCTCCACAACATTTTTATCAAGAAGATGAAGTAAAACTGTTTTTAAATCGTAAGTTTTCTTTTCAAATATGTTAACACATTTATATGTCCATGGAAATAAGCAAAGATTCAAAATGTGAATATTATATATTAAACAAATACATTTTGATGATAAATGAGTAAATGCTCATGGTAAAAACATAGTCATCAATAGTCTAATTAACATATTAAATTGTTTCCATTAATTGACACATAACTAGTTTCTTAGTTAAGTTCAAAGGAGACGGCTGATTTAGCATAATGACTGAATTGTATCAGAGCTGCGTTTGCTAAACACGATCAGACAATGAAGTTCGTTATATTTTGTAGTAAAGCCGATGTCGCTGTTGATAACAACATATACTGTGGAAGAAGGAATTTCCACAAAGGCTGTAGTATGCACAGCAAGTCAATACAGACCAAACACTGCTGTATTATGGTTACAGATAGATGGGAATAATATTACTAGCGTTCCAGACATAAGAATCACAAAAGATGTTACAACCGAAACGTTTACTATAGTGGCATTGTTTAAGTTGGTTATGAACAGACACAATACTGGTCAAAGTGTGTCGTGCCATATAACACACGATACACTACAGATACCACAAACGGTTACCGGTACGATACAAGTTTACTGTAAGTTTGATGTTTTGTTAAATGCTGTTGTCCATATCACACATAAAGTGCCTCTTTGATAACTTGTATTAAATGCAACTCAACGTACACCGTATTTTGTATGTTCAAAGAGGAACATTATGCGGTGATAAGATATTGTAAAATAAAGGTGCAATGCTGCTTTGAACAGGGCTACATGTCTATAGTTAAATGTTTCAGTACATTCCACAAGAGTTTAACCTGGTCAGGACTAAAGTAAAAAACACTCCTACAATATTGCTTAAATGGTCTGGGTTTATATCGTCAGACACCCTACTCTTGAGGCGGAAGGCAATATCCCTCTTTCGTTGTGTCCAAATGATCAACTGACTGTAAATGTAATACACATACTGTTTAGGATCCCATATCTCGTAGTTGTACAAAGTCGTAGGTACGTTCAATAGTTTGAACATCAATTGTTATCAAATATAGCTTAATACCAGTAGTACGAACAATAACTCTTTCAGATGCACCCGACGTAGAAGTAACTACTACCAATGTAACAGTTTTCGAAACAGCTGTACTTACATGCAAGCCCTCTGGATTACCTGCTGTATATACCTATAGAAATTGGAGACACACCTGGCCAGGCCACGGAACAGTTACGCATACTAGAACGTTAGGGAATCATCAAACATTAACACTGGCATCGTTAACATACGAACATTCCGGTGTTTACCATTGTACCGCCAGCAATGGGGTCAATGGTAGTTTAAATCATAATGCAGGCCACGGGGCAACATTTCTGGAAGTAGGAAGTGAGTTACTTGTGCACCAATTGCAATATATAAAGACTTGAATTTGTCACATTATTATCACTATTTGTCTCTGTGTGACTTGCCATTATTATACTTAAACATTTTTCACCAACTTGTAATTTCTAGATAGTTTATATAGTATGATACTTACTTGTTTTCATCAATATTCGTCTATCAATACTGCTGTCTATACAGCAAGTAGGATGTTCCCAATATATATTTGTCAATGCAGACACTGGCAAAACCTTGGTGATCTGTAATACAGCATGCACTCGTGTTCTACACATCCAACCTAAAGTAACTTCAGGAATTATTCTGCAACATCTGTACTATGTGACTGTAGTCATGCGTAGACAATAAGTACACCCGCACATGCAAATAATTACAATGTGTTCATCATATTTATTATTAAACGGTAGAAGGATGTTTTAACCTGTCAGCTTGAAAGAAAGCTGGAAATGATATTATGCTTTTAATTTTGGTTAGAATATATGAAATAGCTAGGTAGGATTATAGTTCCCTGCTTCATTAATTGTTTGTATTACAAGTACCCAATAGTTTAAAACCATCGTCCACTAAACGAAGACTGTACCAGGCAATCATTGTACATGTATTTCTTTATTTTGGAATGCTTTCTGAAAAAATATATGAAGCGTTATAAACTAATTTTATTTTGTTTACCATCAAACTGTATTTCTTCAATGTCAAACAAAAACAGTAGAACAAAAATATGACGTCATCACGGACAACCGGAAGTCAAACATTGTTGCACATTCGGTAGCAAAGCGGTAACATGTGCTTTTATAAATATTTTTTACGTTATCTTGTATACACATTATTTTCGATATTCTTATTTTATGTTTAGAGTCATGGTCCCCTTTAAGCCAACGCTTGCGATATTGTGATCGTTGATTTTGTTATATTTCATTTTTAATGTATCATTCATATCAATATATTTTTCTCATTACATTACTTTAACAAGAAATTCATATTCCGACCATGTTTCGAGGGCTTAACGGAGTTTACAACATTATTTCAGTTATATCAAGGCAACGGTTTTTGTATTCGTATTTCTTTCTAGGTATACACACCAGTTCTAGGCTAGGAAATGTGCAGATCTCAAGGGCATTCCACCCTGACCGCCGCGACTATGGAATATCTTTACTATGTTGACACTTATTAAATATAAGTTTACAAAAGGACGATTGCAGCATTTAAGTGACAGGTGTACATATATACGTATATATGTACACCTGTCACTTAAATATAAATTAAATAAGGGATCAATAATCATTTGAACTCTATATCAACTTGCTGTGCATTTGTAATATTTTTATTTCATTTTCAGCGTTCCCAATCATATTAACACCAAGCCCAATACATACCTCTGCGACATTTCAAACTGATACTAGCGTAACCATACATTTCTATAGTAACCGACGAAACAACATGGTGGAATGCTCACGAAACTCTACTAAATTCAATTGTGCCTCGTTTCTGGAAGATGTTAATATATCGTTACCAGTATTTGATTCCATTGTACGAGCAAAAGGATTGGCTGCACAAATATTACTGTCGATTCAGGAAAACAGTCATTTTGGGACGTTTACGGTGACAATAAGTAATGATGTTGGTGCATCGACGATAGATGTAGACGTCGTAGAGTCAGGTTTGTGTTTGATACATGAGTTAAATGTAATGGGATGATTATGTTTGAGATCATGCAAACGATAAGTTGTCTCATTATTGTCTCATCATCTCAGCATTATTTTATTATTATTATTAAAATAATGAGTGTATGCATTTTTGTACTTTGCATGTGTGCGTGCGTGCGTTTGTGAGTCTGTCCGTGTGTGTGTGTGTGTGTGTGTGTGTGTGCGCGCATTGCAACAATAACTTTGACGATGGAGTACATGGGCATTGCCTGGTTTCCGATCATATAACTATATAATAAATATAATTATAACTAAATTGTATTAGTAGTAATCGTTTTAGTAGAGGTAGTACTAGTAGTAGTAGTAGTACTTTATTATACTTACTATTCGTATTATTACTATTACCATGGCAGAAGACACACACACCATACACACAGAACAGACTCCCAACGTTGCGTTGATTTTGGGGGCATTTGGAAGTGCTGTAGCAGTTATAGTCTGTATCACAGTTGTTGTTGTATTTGTGCTACGGAAAAGAAGATCCACAGGTAATTAGTACTGGGAGCTACTTTAAAACGTCTTTGTTGATTATGATAAGATGATACATTTAGTTTCGCGCTTCATGTCGGTGTGTTTGTTCAAAATTATATGCACCATCTTATGAACGTTTGATGTCATCTAGAGTATCCAATAACCATGTTATGTCATTGATTCAGTCCTTGTCATGTGTGTTTTATATCTGAATTAGGATATATGTTTTAAAGTTTTCAACGGTGATTTGAAGTGTTACAGACATCTGTATTATTTCGAAAGTTCGAAAACATATCTAGATTTGCATGTATTTATTTAAGAAAATTATTAAACGGGCAACTTTAATTAAATGGTTTAAACTGCACATTCGGGAATTGTGATATGCTGTCAATGATCCGGTCCTCTTCGTCCTGACAAATTAGCCGACATGTATATAACATTATTTTTTATTATGAATGTCATTTCTTTTCTATTTTCATGGGGTCACTTATATTCCTCTTTTGTCATAATGTCTCTCTAATTTATGATAAAATATGCTATTTTCTTAGCATTGTGAGTATATGTGAATAAATAATACATGCTAATTTTGCAGTAGAACTAGAACTGGACTAAAGTTAACGTGATACATTTCACTTTTATTTTGCAGAACAAACTCGACGAAATACATCCTTGAACAGGTAAATTAATAGAATTGTGTACTGTATTATTCTCTAAAATTATATATCCTTAGAGAATGAAAGTAATGGCACCTTACATGAATCATGAATCGTTGGTAGCAGTTTAGAAATCTCATTATATCAGAGTTTTAGCAAACGAGACGAATAATCAGTCGACCAGTCCGTATTGAAAATATGAAACATGGCCAATTTTATTAGCAGTAATTTCGTGAAAAGCAATATTTTGTATGCATATTCATTTTGTATCAATATACCCGACACTATGTGCTATATAATCTTGGTCATCGGCATCAATAGTGCAGCATGATAAGACATAAGAAAACTTCAAGGTATTGTGCGAGGCCTCCGCTTATAAGCCTACATCTGTGATGGTATTTACCATTGTAGTGGACACCTCCTGTGTCCATATTGTTTACCACCAACACTTTTCTAACACATAACAACACTCGGATATGGGCTGTTCCTTGAAACAAACATGGCAAGTATTGTTGTTCGTTTTAATTGACATGCAAATAAACGAAAAAAGATAATAACGGTAGGTATTAGTCGTTTGTAAAGTAACAAATTATTCATGTTTTTACTTTTTTCAGGGGTATTAACCAATCACCTGAGAGTGTTATACCTACTATAGCAGGTAGAATCTTTAATATTTGTTCACAAGTATAGATTATTTTCATTCATATATACATTTATTATATGCCTGTACAACTTTTCCGGTGGAAATACATGCAGATTGACATGCGAAGTTCAGACACGACGGATTGAACTTCCGTATCGCACCTGGTGTAAATACAAGATTGTAACGCCAGACAGTGCACGAACTACTTTTAGCGTGATTTCCGTTTTGAATCTGCGCTACGTAGTAAAATATGCAGACAACCAGTACTATTTAGGAAAATTGTTTCTATTGTGTGTATCGAAAACCTAGCGTCAAATTGAATAAAACCCGCAAATAAAGATTAAGTTCTTATTTTCTTCCACACAATAATGGAAATTTATTTTGATAATGTTATTGGGCGGGACCTACGTATTAGCATACTTTCTAGGCGCGTGGCCTAAGTATTGTAGTAAATATTCATCCGACATTCATTTTTTCATTTCAAGATTACAAAATTGTATCCTCAATAAAAAAAATATGGAATCTGTATATTTGTTAGTTTTTTCGCTCTTCATAGATCGTAGGTATATAATAAAAGGAATATTACGTTGCTGGAGCGATAAATGTGTTTGTATTGCACAACTCGTAGCGTGGGAAAATCCATACTTTTCACGACCTTCATTCTCCTAAGATATCGATTTTTCCATGCTAGTTGTAGTGCAATACGAACTCGTTTATCGCTCCCGCAACGTAATATTCCGAATAAATTTCTTTTTATTTCAAAATTCATATTATATTAAAAAAAAAAAAAACGACTGCTTCTGTTTCCTTTCAGACCTTGAAATGGAGCCAAGACAAAGTGACAACTATAATGTAGAGACGTATGTATACAATGGTATATCCACGAAATAAACGCAAGACCAGTCTATACATGCTGATTTAACTTAACATTGAATTAATAGATTACCTTTGTACTGACGAATTCCTTCTAGGTTATTTCTTATTAGCTAATATTTGACGTTGGACATCCCCGTCAAGCCTTCTATGTACTGACACTTTAAGCATTAAGGATATCATATACGAGAAGAATTCAACATATTGACACATAACTTGATGCTTTTTGAATAGTTTACGTACGGATCAATGAATACTCATGAGTTTATGAAAATAATTACTCGAGGTATTTGTAGATCGGTAGAGGAATACAACTATCGTTATATTTCCGATTTAATGCGTAGTTATCACATTGTGTATTTACAGGAATGTTTATGAAGAATTAATGGTAAACAACGACAATACCCTCGAATATGAAAGTTTATCGATTGGTTTGTATCTAATTTGTTTCCTAAAATAGTCTTAATTCTACGAATTTATTAAAGATATGTTTACCACCGGACAAAATATGTCATAAGTATAACACAGAGGCCGGTCACACATAAAGACAGAACATTACATAAATGGCTCTTTAGTGAAATAAGTACATGAGTAATAGTATATAACCTTCAGATTATTTAATACCATTACACAATGAAAAGTGACAAAATGACTTGTATTACAATTACCTACACGTTATATTGTCCTTTAAAGAGGTATGCTTATCGAATTGAAATGATCTTTTTACATGAAATGAAAATTGAAATGAAAATTGATATTGATAACAAAATACAACAGATTGAATCTGACAAGTTAAATAATCAGACTTTATGTTAAATAAATTTTATTAAGATATTTAAAGAATATTAATACATTTCAGGGTATCAAGGAACAACTTTGAGTGACGTAGCATATGAAAACCTTCAAATTAAAGCATGAATTTTAGTATAATTGAATTTTTACCAGAACTTATCTATTCCGATAGTAACATATATCTTTATTAAATGCTATTCATTAATGTAAACATACCCTCTCGCTGTCCACCCCTGTCTTTCAAATAATGTTGCAATACTTTTATTTGCTTGATGGTCGACAGAGATATCAATTTGACCACGCCCCTAGCAGTCAATACACATTCATGTCTCGCTACTGTAACATATGTTCCTATTATTAAAAAATAAGCATAACTGTTAAGAGAGTATAAATAACAATTATACAAATTTCGATATGTGTTTCTTTTGAAGGTATATAATGAAAGGAAAATTATGTTGCCGTAGCGATTCTTGGGATTGTATTGGATTACTCTTTTCGTGGAATTATCTATATCTCACTCAACCTTCGGTCTCGCCAGATATTATCCTTAAACGCTCATTGTAGTCCAATGCAAACCTAGGAATTGCTGCTGCAACACAATATTCTCCATATGTAAACACAAACATATAAACTTACGAAGACATATTAATTATGTTGATGAAATAACGTGACAGAAATATACATTTGGTTAACATAAGTATTGGTGGGTTTTTTCTCATCGTTTTGATTTGATTTGATTTTCATGTATTTTATATAACTTCTTAAAATGTTGTTTTCTCAGTTTGCGCGCTTTAAATAGCAACGTTGCCCCTAATGGTATTGTTTGTGTTTCATTTAATGAGAAAAATAGTGCGTAGCCAATATTTGCCTTAAATAAAACTATCTCAGATTTTCATATATTGGACAATCGAAAAGACGGTGCAAATCATTTGGACCAACACACAAATGTTATTTGCTGCACACCACGTCTCAAGTTTATGTCGATTCCAAAATGTGGGTGTGTTATTAATTTCTGAATGCCACCGTGGTATAAAACAATCTACAAATATATTTTAAGTATATTTAAAACATGTGTTCATTGCTTGCTTCTTGGTTAATCCAAATATTTCCCAGCCCATAATTAGAAAATACGTCCTTTATACAAGTTGTCCAATTTAGTGTACCTACGTTATCAAATTAGTTAAGCATTGGACAACAATGTTTATTGGCATCATGTGTTATCTATGTGTATTCTGTTAATCAAACGATTATTTAAAATGTCGTGTACAACATGTATAACATGTAACGACATCAATCATTTGATTTCTTTGTAAAACCATTTTTTCATTTCGTTTGACGAACCCTCCATTTCTAAAGCTCAGCTTCTAAGTTGTGTCGATGTTTAATTTCATTCCGACGAATGACACACACTATGAAGCTGAACGTAACAGATCCAAACTAGATTAAGCGTCAACAGACATGGGCAATTTAATTGTATTTAGATTATGAAAAACACATGTGCTCTAATTACAATATATGAACAATTCACTCTTGTTATGATTGTTCGCATTAGACCTGGCTTTTGCCTTTGCTGTATCCAAGTAAATCAAAGATTTCGGAAGGGCACAGCATTATTGCCAGAACAAGTATATTCATTGTATATATATCCAGAAAATCTACCAATTAAAGTATGAATACTGTAAGAACAGTATACACCTATTAATGATAAACCAAACCGGTTGTGCTCGGTATCTTTAGAATTATCAGTTACAGGAAACGCACCAGAATATGTTATTATTGCTTTCAAAATATCCCAGCGAAATAATATAATATTGCAATCTAAGATTCAGGAGATCGTTTATAGCTCAATACCATTATCGATGCGATCATAACCAAATGTTGATTATTCAGGGACAACATATGCTAACACGAGAATGGTATCAGTAAAAAACAAAAGTATAATTATTTAAATGTTAAATTTATGTATATTCGCTCTCCTGTCGTAAGTGGAAGGTGATTTTTAGTTGGATTATATTTTGACAATAATATATCTAAGAATTATTTAGCCACACTGATTTCCGCCATTGAATATTTTGAAGATTTGATAAATGTTTGTACGTTTATATTCTTGGTTTGCTCGTAAGCCATTATGGCTTGTAGTAAAATGATTATTATGATTTGTACGGTTTAGTGTGGGATGGCCTCGACCCCACTATTACGAGGATAATGAAATATTCTATCATATACATTGGCTGTTATTAAAATACAATATAATACAATCGTCGAATTCGTTTACTATTCCAAAGTCAGACATATTTGTGTTACCAACAACGCATAACGCTTAATAAATAAATAAAAGTACTACAACAAACAATGTCCAAGTAATGTATGTCCATAACCATGGAATTACATGAATGTGACACTGATTGTATTGTGCCAATGACATGGGCTTTGTCAAGTATATGCTATTGACTTGGCCTCGACCTTCAACCTTTTAAACAGTATGGCATTTTTTCACCTCACTATACATACAGGTTGTAACCGTTAATGATCAGTTTACCAAAGCGAAGATATGCTTGTCTTCCTGAATCGATGGCTTCTTATAGAAAAGGGTATAACAAAGTATGCACTTTGTAGATACGGTCGGAAAAATCTGCACTTACGCGAAAATGTACATTTAAAACAGAATATGATCGTGTCCTACCTACTTGTCTGTACGTTGCACGGCCCCCTTTATCTTGTTTTTCATGTATGGTTTCAACACCCTCTCTGACTCCTTGTAAAATAAGTGTTTTTTCTGCTGTATAACCTATGAGCTCGCCCTATTTTAATGTTGTCTGAGTCAAGATCTATTTCTGTTGAAATATGACCACTTGTCTTAGTTTCTGATTGTTTCCTTGTATCAATCTGATCCTCCTTCATTTAAAAGCAAAATCTCTCTCTCTCTCCCTCGCTCTCTCTCTGTCTCTACCTCTCCCTTCCCTCTCCCCCTCTCTCTCTCCCCCAGAACTATCTCACCAATCACGTCACCTGTCCCATCACTACTGTCTCTGGATCCTATTAACGATACTTGAAATGATGTCACTGTCCGACTGACATCTTGAATCGTTGTTATTAAAAAAAAGTATAGCAATTTTCCGACTTCTCATAGTCGCTGTAATCTAAATTCCTATGACGGTACAACTCTAATGCCTTCAGTTACTTCAGTTATTCTGGACATGTACTCTACGTCACACATACAATCTTCGTTCTGCAAACTTCTGCGTTTGGAACATCAATCTTCTGGCTATTACCATAGCAACTAGCCATAGACATAACACGGCTAAAAATATAACAAATAATCCAGTCTTATAATTAAATCAAGAATGTTCCGTAAACTAAAATCCCTACCATTTTTACAATCCTATGGTAAACACACATCTCTATGCATCGCTTCTCTAAAATACTATCTATTTAATTTTCCCACATTCACTCTAACTTTTACATACAAATCTATCTTCAACAATATCATACGTACACATGGTCTCGCTCTTGACGGACTCCATTTCTGTGACATCCATTTACTTCTTGAACCATAGCAATTCTCTAAACAATCAATAAACTAACAATCATCTCAAACCGGTCTTTACATAACACAATGTAAGTTTGCACGGATTCCATTTTTAATTATGCCGAGAAAAACCCTTGCACAATATATAAGATTTTAGCATACTCATCTGCCATGTGAAATGGTCACACCATATAAGCTCCAACCCCAACTGAGAGAATGTTTGAGTAACTTATATAGTAACACTCAACCTTGTAAAACCTGAATCTCATGATGACAGGCAAAATTCACAAGTAGCTCGCAACTTAGCAACTTAGGAAACCACACCCAACTGTCAATACATGTATAGGCCAAGTTAAATAGCAACATTGTGTATCGTAATTAACCCGTTTAAAACCTTCGAGGGGATTTTTTTGTTATAAAGAGTAGGAATGAATTGCAAACAAAACAGCTTGTCAGTAAAGACATTTGTTAAAAGGCATTTCATGTTTGAACAATGTGATAGAGGACCCAACAGAAACATCCCTGTAAAGTTTGGTTCATATTGGGTCAGTAGTTTAGGGCGATGTCGTTTGAAGCTAAAAGTTAATTTTACCCCTTTTCTGATGCCGCATGGCAGCTTTTGTTTTCTTAATAATCAATATGGCTTGAATACTTAACATAAGACGAAAACTTTATTTGTTGTCATTTCTGATGTCGTATGGCGGACTGATTGAGACGAGAAGAATTTTTAAATTATGTCATTTGTCGCCTTTTATGATGCAGTAGCAACCTAGGTTTATATATTTTAACAATTTTGAAAGAGGGCCCCCCCCCCCCCCACCCCCATAACAAGAGTAATATTCCTATTCAGTGACAATCGGATTTGGAGGAGAAGAATTTAAAGATTGGCCATTTTACCACTTTTTGATGCCGCAGCAACCAACGTTTTTCACATAATCATTTTGAAAGAGGACCACCAAAGGATTAGCTTGGCTGAAATTGGTCAAATGGGTTAGAAGGAAATGTTGTGTTTAAAGCTAAGATTTAACGCCGATGACAATGATTGACAGAGAGTGATCAGAAAATTCACATTGAGCCATATAGGCTCAGGTGATCTAAAAATGGACGGAAACATAAAACCTTAAATAAATTACACTGAAATAGTGAAAAAGGAATAAGATTGTTATCTCGAAGGTAGGGGAGGTGGCGGATCAATCCCTTGCCGGGTCAAGCCAAATGCTTTTAAGATGGTAGTAATGGATTTGCCTAAATGGTACTCAGGATTGTGGGCTTAGCATTATGCCTATGCCACTGATATCAGGAAAAATTGAGGAGTAAAACTGGTAACTAACCCTGGAAATGTCATGATATAACTAAAACTTTGTTGGAAACAGCATAAAGCATCTTACAAACAAACATACCAAGATGCAACAATTCTGCAGCAGACGAAAAAAAAATGGCAAAAATATGGACAGTATCTATAAATGAAAGAATATTTTTTAAAATGATCAGTATGAGCTATTTCTCAGTTTACAACTATGTTTTCAAATGTTGACTGATGCATCCTTATGAAATTTTTCTTTCAATAAGGGAAAGGATTAAACTATTTTGATATACCTATGGTTATGTCTTAATTGATACAGGTTTTAATCTTTTGAAAATATCAAAACACCGGAATAAAATGTGTGCACACAAATATTCCTTTATCTTGTGACATTATTAAAACAATCAGAGTAAAGGAGAATTTCAAAACATGCACAATCGTTTTTAACTGTGTCCTTTTCCGTCTGTTTGCAAACACAATTGTAAGAGGAGAGGCGACAAAGTTTGTCTGTATCAAGGAAATGCTATAACATAAAGATCAGTTTTGAAAGTTTTGGGAAAGTCAGCTAGAACTTAGTGTGCAAGTTTACCAAATAATAGCATCCCTAGCACTTTATAAATAAATTAACGATTTAATAATTAATTACATCGGCTCTTGGCCTATTCATGGGTGAAGCTGATCGTATAAACATATCTGCTGGGGTTTTGGATTACACCTTTAGGAGCAGAGGTGACAGGGCTTTAGGAAGGGGCTGGTGACTGACGTCCAAGTCTGCGTCATAGGTGACCTCATCCCTGTTGTCATGGTGATGACTAGATCTGTGTTTGTGGCCCCTCCTCTTCCTTACGC
Organism: Serripes groenlandicus; assembly: GCA_031761405.1. Lineage (NCBI taxonomy): Eukaryota > Metazoa > Mollusca > Bivalvia > Cardiida > Cardiidae > Serripes > Serripes groenlandicus. The sequence goes on along the minus strand of JASEVX010000003.1, from coordinate 120,605,695 downwards.
AAAACAATTATAAACAAAACATAAAGAGCATGCTTTGGCCACAAAAAAGGATTTATAAGTAATTTACTAGACAATAATAATGTTAATGTCATGTTTCTTGCATTATTAACAGAAAATAATGAAGTAAAGACTTTCAGAAAATCAAGGAATACATTGATAATGAACGAGGTTAAAACATGAGGGCCAAGATGGTCCTTAATCGATCACATGCATTATGGTAAAGAAGCAAATAGATCAGCCCTTTTCTAATTCCACCTGGCGACTGCCGATTTCAACCAGTCAATATGACTGGAACAAATTATGTAATGGGTCACATTTCTGCTAAACCCTTTCCCTATTAGAGACGATTTCTGAGGCCTTTGCAACGGACGATTTAGGAAAAAATTGTCGCAAAATGAACAATTGCTCTTTATGAGAAAGTTATCCTTTTGCCACTATGTTTGATAAATAATTATACTTTGAATAAATGAGTCAATATCTCATGTATAGGGGTCTTTCATGTTGATACCACTTTTTTGCGGGAAACGACGTCGCTCCATTGACGTTACGCCAAGATGAAGTGTTACGATACAGTCAAAATTTAGGTTCGGGCATAAGAAGACTAATGCGGTCATCATTTTGACGAATGGGAAACCATATTTCTTACAGAGTTCCATTTATGTTTAACTTTTCGTACACATGTTAATTCCCACATAACACAGCACTTTAATGCTCTTAAATATCGATTTAAAAAAATAATGATTAAAAAGACAATAATTTTCAATCCGTGTTTTTCGTCTCATTTTATACATACCTAAAGTATCGATTTAAAAAAAGATTAAACAGACGACAATAATTTTCAATACGTTTTTTTTCCGCCTCATTTCATACACACCCAAAATGGCGGCTCCCATGGATTTGGCCATTTTCATTTCAGAAAGCTTCATGAATTAATGAAAAAAAAAATCTCACACCTGTTACCTATGAACGAAAAAAACTTTTTATGGTTTTTTTTTCGTATAAATATAACATAAGTATATTTTAGCTTGAACATTTAAAAAACTGGGAAGTATCGGCGAAATAACAGTTTATATTTAACTTAATATTTGAGGACACGAAACATGAGACAATATACCATATTCATACATATTTCCAAATAGAAATGTGAATAATTAAATGTATGTTTTGGTTTCATCATCACGCTATACAGTTACAATCCTCCATTTCTAACTCAAGCTATGTGAAATCTGGGTCGATGAGTAACCCCACCATCTCATTTAATGCCCCCACATACATGCATGTAAGGGTTACTAAACCATACCGATAGTGATCCACTTCTTCCTCATTGTCATACTGATATCTGTTCATGCTTCTCGGCGAGGAAGTCATTGGTGCGATAATGTGGATAGTCATGTGATCCTGGGATGTTACAAGGTCTCTCGCTGTTGACTTCTGATACCTTGATAATGAAGTGTTGAAGTGCTGGCTTCCATTAAATATGTACATGGATATCTTTGTTACACTGTAAAACACGAAATAAACAAGAGTACAAGTTGAGAGATGTAAGTGACATGAATCTGATTGAAAAAATGAATTGCACATACTTTTAAATGTTATCTGATGTATAGGAATCATGGATCGTCGTATCACGGAAAGGGTTAATAGAATTATCATACTAATGTATTCACTTAATGTTGTTTAAACAGCCTTAACCCAGCACATGTCACTAACAATAATTGTAACAATTTCCAATATGTTTCATATGACGCTTTCCCGCATACAACAAATACGCAGAAAATTGCTAGGAAAAAAACTTAGAAACCACATGTGAGAACTATAATAATTAAATAGAGATGATATATTTGTGACAAAAAATGTCTGCAGCAGATGTACCAAATAGTATCTGCATGTGGGGAATGGTTAATCTTTTTTCCTGTGATTATAATAAGACATCGTAATGAATGTTGAACATTGCATACTACCTTCTATTCATTTTCTCATTTAACACCGGTACATGGATAGATATATTTGTCTTCAGGAAACCAGTATCTGCAACACATTGTTAGAGCTTAAGCTTCTACAGAGCCCCATATAAGATACGATGCTTAAAGTCCATTCTCTATTCCAATATATGTAGATTAGGGATATTCACATACCTGACTCAATGAGACAACATATGTCTTTCTTTGTCAAGAAGAGATATATAAACTGGGAGTCATAACAGATGTGGATACCGACATTATCTAGATTTTGGCTTTCTTTTATGCATATGATTTCTATTTCTATTTCTACAAGTCTAGATTAGATCAGAAAATCAGGGAAATTAAACGTTAAAGTCTGTCTGAATAGGAGTTTATAATTTTTAGATTTGCGCACAGAGAACTGATAGTGTGTGTTAATTAGCTCGACTATTCGAAGAATATGAGAGCTTTACTACTCGCCCCGGCGTCGTCGTCGGCGTCCGGTTAAAGTTTCAGGGCAAGTTGGCATTTTCATTCATAAGTATTTGTGGTTGGGCTTTCATATTTATAATATTTATTAAAGTTACATCTTATACCTTTCTTCACATTGAATGCTGAAGATGCTGATCTTGACCTTCTTTTTGGGGTAAAAAACATGATTTTGGGTGATTAAAGTTTTAGGGCAAGTTGGAATTTTATTTTATTTTTTAATGTTTCTCAATAAGTACTTGTGCTAGGTCTTTCATATTTGGAATATAATTACATCTAATACCTTTCTTCATATTGTAAGCTTAAGATGCTGAATGTAACCTTCTTTTTGGGGTAAAAAACATGATTTTGGGTAGTTTAAGGTTTGGGGCAAGTTGGAATTTCATTGTTTTGTTTAATTGTTCTCAATAAGTACTTGTGCTACGGCTTTCACATTTGGAATATTATCACATATAATACCTTTCTTCATATTGTATGTTGAAGATGCTGAGTGTGACCTTTTGGAGTAAAAAACATGATTTTTGTTGATTTTGAGAATTTGAGATAAATTCATAATTTTTGGTTACATTCCTTTCTAATTGTGATCATTCATTTATCATATGTAATTCTGCAACATATCAAACAGGTTTTGGTGTCAAACATTTGAAAAAAAACTTTGTTTAAGGTTTTGCTATTTTTAGACTCGGTCAGTTTTAACATTTGCCTTTAACTCAACGTTAACGTTTCGTTTTTAGCTCGACTGTGCGTGAGGATTTTACTACTCGCCCCGGTGTCAGTAGCCGGTTAATGTTTTAAGGCAAGCTGGCATTTTCATTTATAACTCCAATACCCTTCATTCAAATCACTTCATAATTCACACATTTGTTAAATTTAGACCATCAATCAATTAGGTTACATAACTCCATTCTATCATAAATATGAATAACCTGAATAGATAAAACACCAGTAGAATAACATAATGTCTAGGGAAAAAAATAATGCATACCCCTGTTGTAGACCCTGAATGAACAGACAGTTGCACTGTTTTGACTGTCAAAGGCAGCATAACTCACACCATACAATCCCCATCCAACTAAAGTACCTGCGAAGTCAACTCTCATTTCATGAATAATGTTAAAGAGAATCTCTATTACAACCCTTTAAATGGTTGTGTACTAAAAACAACATGTCCATCTTTGTACTAGGATAATGCCATAGCTATGATGGCATATTACTGCCGTAAGATAACGAGTTACTCTTTTGTACACTATTTACAGGTTATCTAGTTGGGGTTTGCGAATGTCACTTAATAAGTAACATAATAACTGGTTTTCTGGAAAAGATTCGTGTTACCACTTATTTTATGTTTTCGAAACGTAAGACTGAAAACAGGTATGGAAGTGCCCGGAAATGCCTCCCGTTACATTTTCATGCTGTGAACTCTAATAGGTTATCTAGTTATGGTTTGCGAATATTCAGATGATATTCGTGTTGCTAGTTATAAATAAATATATGTATACGCCAATTAACTTACATCTGAAATCCTATCTAGTTAAGTACTTATTAGTTCACATAATAACTGGTTAACTAGATAAGATTCGTATTGACAGTTAAGAAAAAAATACTCATACGGCATCAGTGGCGGATCCAGGAAATAAGGGAGAGGTAAGGGGCATTGAATGTTTTACATGTTCATTGAAATGACACGTTTTAGGGGATTGATCCATGTTAAGCCTTCGTTAACGAGTACTTTTTATCATCTGATAAATTGAGCACAGTTATAATGACAACTATTTACATCTATATTTTACTTTTTCTAGTTATTTAAAACAAAACTGGATATCAGTGTCATGCCTTGTTTGAAACAAATTAAATAATGCTTATAAAATTAACAAATTCGTTTAATTACCAGACGAATATTTAAAGTGTGCTGTTGTGTTGAACCTATACTAGAACAAAAGTGAAATGCTCTGTTGCTACGATTATTATACAGTAAACTAATTCAATACAAACTAATATTAAATGCAAGTCGTAGGGGTCCGTTTAGCATGACTTAATCAATGGTTACAGCTGTCTCAACACAACTGAAAATAGATTTCTTTTTCCAATATGTTTTCATAAACCATAGGTGCACTAAATGCAGTGGTTTTTATTTTCTTAAATTGACAATCCTTTTGTTTGAATCAGCATGTTGCAGAGGTTGCAGAAGGCGTTTACATTAATCATATGATAAAATATTTCTACAAAAATGACAAATTAATGATGCAACGTATTTCTCAGAAAAAAACCACACGACTTGACCTGGATACGAACCAGATTATATCTTATGCGAAAGGATTCTTAAGCCAGGTGCGTTACCAACACACAGTTATCACAACATTCGAATTTCCGCTCGATTTGCCACGCAATAAACGCATGATCTATAACTGGCAACACGAATCTTATCTAGTTACCCAGTTATTATTTATGGTGGCATATTATTGACGTGATATAATCAGTTAATGTTGTGTACAATTTTAACTGGTTATCTTGTTGGGGTTTGCGAATTTCACTTAATAAGTATTTATAATTTATAACTATTCATGACCACATCATGCATCCATTATATTCCTCACATTATCGTTTGAACTATCAACGACCTCATCTTTTGTTTTTTTAAACCGATACTAAAGATCATTTAAGTGTTGTGCTATTTTCGTGTTAATTAACATTGTACAAAAAAGTTAAAAAATAAATGGAACTCTGTACAAAATATGTTTCTCCCGTTCGTTTAAAACAATGACGGCAAACGACAGCATAAGCGACATGACGTCATTTCCGTAACACTTCATCTTGGCGTAACGTCAAATGGAGCGACGTCGTTTCCCGCAAAAAAGTCATATCAACATGAAAGACCCCAAATTCCTATACATGAGCTATAGACTCACTCATACAAAGTCTAAATATTCATCAAACATTGTGGCAAAAGGATAACTTTCTCATAATGAGCAATTGTTCTTTTGGCGACAATCATGTCCTAAGTCGTCTGCTATTAAAGGGTCAGAAATCGTCTCTAATAGTGAAAGGGTTTAGCAGAAATGTTAACCCTTATATAATTTGTTTCTGTCATATTAACTGGTCGAAAAAGGCAGTCGACAGGTGGCATCAGAAAATGGCTAATATATTTTCTTCTTGCAGTTGATCAATAAAGGATCATCTTGGCCTTCATGTTTTAACCTCGTTCATGATAAATGTATTCCTTGATTTTCTGAAAGTCTTTACTGTATTATTTTCTGTTTGTAATAATAGACGACAGCAATACGAATTCCGAACATGTTTTGATCATGCAAAAAACATGGCAGTAAATTTGTTATCGTCTAGTCAATTACTTATAAATCATTTTGTATGGTCAAAGTATGCTCTTTAATTTTTGTTTATAATTATCTTACGTTTTTTCGTAAAAAGGTAGCATCTATAGATATGTTAATTATAAAATAACATCATCATGCAAACATTATACTCCTCACAGTTTCATTAGAACTGTCAATGAATTCATCATGCAGCCATTATTTTGTTCACAGTTGCATTAGCACTATAAAATGACCTCATCATAAAGCCATTATAATCCTTACAGTCTCATTGGAAATATCAATGACCTCATCATGCACCCATTATACTCCTCAGTCTCATTAGAACTATCTATGACCTCATCATACAGCCATTATACTCATCACAGTCTCGTTATAACTAGCAATGATTGCATTATGCAGCCATTATATTCCTCACAGTAACATTGGAACTATCAATGACCTCAAACGTGCAGCCATTATACTCCTCAAAGTCTCATTAGAACTATCAATGACCTCATCATGCAACTATTATATTCCTAGCAGTCTCATTATAGATATCAATGACCTTATCATGTAGCCATTATATTCACCACAGAGTGATTAGAACTATCAATGACCTCATCATACAGCCATTATACTCCATACAGTCTCATTAGAAATATCAATGACCTCATCATGCAGCCATTATACTCCTCAGTCTCATTAGAACTATCAATGACCTCATCATACAGCTATTATACTCATCACAGTCTCGTTATAACTAGCAATGATTGCATTATGCAGCCATTATATTCCTCACAGTAACATTTGAACTATCAATGACCTCAAACGTGCAGCCATTATACTCCTCAAAGTCTCATTAGAACTATCAATGACCTCATCATGCAACCATTATATTCCTAACAGTCTCATTATAGATATCAATGACCTTATCATGTAGCCATTATATTCACCACAGAGCGATTAGAACTATCAATGACCTCATCATTCAGCTATTATATTCCTCACAGTCTCTTTAGAACTATCATTGACATCATCATGCAGCCATTATATTGCACACAGTCACATTAGAGATATCAATTACATCATCATGCAGACATTATACTCCACACATTCGCATTAGAACTATCAATGACCTCATCACGCAGCCATTATTTTCCCCACAGTTGCATAATAACTATAAAATGACCTCATCCTGCAGCCTTTATAATCCTCAAGGTCTCATTATAACTATCAATGCCATCATCCTGCAGCCTTTATAATCCTCACGGTCTCATTATAACTATCAATGACATCATCCTGCAGCCTTTATAATCCTCAAGGTCTCATTATAACTATCAATGACATCATCCTGCAACCTTTATAATCCTCACGGTCTCATTATAAGTATCAATGACATCATCCTGCAGCCTTTATGATCCTCATGGTCTCACTATAACGATCAATGACATCATCATGCAGCCATTATAATGCTAACAGTCTCATTATATCTATAAATGACATCATCCTGCAGCCATTATAATCCTCAAGGTCTCATTATAACTATCAATGACATCATCCTGCAGCCTTTATTATCATCACGGTATCATTATATCTATCAATGACATCATCATGCAGCCTTTATAATCCTCACGGTCTCATTATAACTATCAATGACATCATCCTGCAGCATTTATAATCCTCACGGTCTCATCATAACTTTCAATGACATCATCCTGCAGCCTTTATAATCCTCACGGTCTCATTATAACTATCAATGACATCATCCTGCAGCCTTTATAATCCTCACGGTCTCATTATAACTATCAATGACATCATCCTGCAGCCTTTATAATCCTCACGGTCTCATTATAACTATCAATGACATCATCATGCAGCCATTATATTCCTCAGAGTCTCGTTAGAACTATCAACGAGACTGTGATGAGTAAACATTTTCAGATTGTTTCAAATTAAGAGGCAAACTGTCCCAAAGACTAGCACCTGAATATTTAAAACTTCTTTTATATAACTCATTTCTGTATGAAGGTAACTAGAGAAAGAGATTTGATTGCGACCTTAAACTGCTAGAGAAGAATTCCTTTATTGTTTTCTACCCTTTTGAAAATTGATAACCATTTTAAGTCGGAGGTCAATGTTTAGGTTATTTATACCAAATGCGGTTTTCCAAAGATGCATGAGTTTACCAAATATGGTAACTCTGAATGAATTGGTATAGGAATTATGTCCAGGACAAGGTTGATTAGCATGACGGAAGGATGGGTGGAAGGCCATAATAACAATAATTCATTAAGCCTATAGTAAACCCCAGGGCTCTCAGTGGAGGACTAATAAGGTTAAATATAATCCTTTAGAATTGAGGTGTGTGAAGTTAGCGCGTAGATCGTAGATCGTAGCCCAACCAAAAAATGTAGTTGGCCGTAGATCGTAGCTCAACCACTTAGAGAACATTGCAAATTGGTTGATCTGGGTCGTAGATCGTAGCTCAATCACTTAGAGAACATTGCGAATTGGCTGACCTGGGTCGTAGATAGTAGCTCAACCACTAGAAAAACATTGCGAATTGGCTGACCTGGGTCGTAGATAGTAGCTCAACCTCTAGAAAAACATTGCGAATTGGCTGATATGGGTCGTAGATCGTAGCCCAACCACTTTAAAACCATTCTGAATTGGCTGACCTGGGTCATAGATCGTAGCTCAACCACTTGAACACATTACGAATTGGCTGATCTGGGTCGTAGATCGTAGCTCAACCACTTGAAAAAAAAAATGTAATTGTCTGACCTGGGTCAGCCAATACGACCCAGGTCAGCCAACTACATTTTTTGGTTGAGCTACGATCTACGATCTACGCGCTAACTTTACACACCTTTAGAGTTGTTTGTGCCCGAACACTGTCTATATCTTGATAGAATAGGCTTTTCTAACAATTGTTTACAGACCATATTTTACAGGATAGCATTTTATACTCTTTTAGAAATGCATTTTGAACTTCCATAACATATTATGCGTTGTTCACACCAAATAAAAACCTACATTTGGAACAAACCAGTAAAGCTACAGATCAGACTGTGTGGACATGCAGTCAAATATGGAGCTTTTATGCTTACACTTCAGTCAACGAAGAATCCTGGAAACCTCTTATGAACAAGAAATGATTATACAAGTATGCAATTTGATCACAAGCGGCTGCTTTCAAACCCTTCAAAGGTTATGGATTTCATTTGACTTGCCTCAAATATTTTGAGGAAATCACAGGGACAATGGTTTAAAATGTGAACCTGGAGGTAGCTAGCTAAATGTCTTAAATCCAACCTATAAATATAAGCCTACCAAATACCCTGTTAACAATCAACATGCCAAAGACAAAATAGAATGTACAAATCAATATTTATTACAATCTGAAGTATTAAAAAGAATTACGCGTAATTATATGTCACGTTGTCCCACTCTTTAACTATCAATACAAGTGTGTTCAAAATGTAACAAGTCCAAAATACAAGAAATTAGAAAACAAAAACACTATATGACGCAAATGCATCACATTATTGAATCATTATAGTATTATTATTATTATTATTATTATTTTATTTATAAGTGCAAAATCTGAAATCTTTCTATCAAAAAAGGAGGAAGATATGTCCAATCCTCAAAATATATTATAAGCCATCAACATTCATGTTTTTAATCCCCAAAATAAGATCACACTCAGCATTTTCAGTTTCCAATACGATGGATAGCATAGGATGCAACTACGATCTAAGTTTTAAAGCCAAAGCAGTAGTAGTTATTGAGAACAAGTAAAAACATGAAACATAAACGTTGAGCTAAACGCAATTGTTAAATATGACTGGGTTAAAGATACCAAGAAATAAAAATAAAAAATATCCAAATATATGACGCTTAAATCTGTTTGATATGTTGAAGTTCTATAGAAATAAATATATGTGCAAAATTTAGAATCATTCCAACAAAATATGAGGATGCTAAGTTCAATTATCAAAATCCACTTAAATTCATGTTTTTTACTTAAAAAAGAAGGCCACACTATCCTATTTAGCAAACAATGTGACTTAAGGTATTATATGTAAACATGATCCAAGCACTAGCACAAGTTATTGAGAAACAGTTAAAAAACAAAACGTTACGTTCAGCTAAACGCAATTGTTGAAGATGACAAAGTTGAAAATACAAAAACAAGCAGCACACTTGATATGTTGAAGTACTTTATATATAAGATGTATGCGTAACATTTGAAAGCATTCTAACTAAAAATGAAGAAAGTATGCCTCATTATCGAAATCCCCTAAAAAACACAAAAGTTCACGTTTTTTACCCCCCCAAAAAAGTCAAACTTAGCATCCTCAGCACACAATGTGAAAAAGAGTATAAGTTGCAACTATGATCAAAGTTTGACAGCTCTGGCAAAAGTACTTATTGATAAAAAGCAAAATACGAAACTTTAACGTTGAGCTAAACGCAAGTGTTTGACGACTGTTCCGCCGTCGCCGTTGCCGTCAACGCCGCCATAAAAGCTACACATTACTCTTGCTTTCGCTACTTCGTTGCGGCGATACAAACATACTGTCTATCTGAAAATTTATAATAAAGGCATATCTACTGGCTGTTGTGATTTGCACTTCAAAGTGATACTATGTACAATGTACAAGTTTGACCAATTCTGGGTACATGTACTTCGATTTTTCTAATTAATCAAAATGACACCCACATAATAAAGAATAATGTGTAAATTAAATGTATGGTGTTAGTGTATACGTTCAGGCTTCTACTTAGACTATCATCTACATTCCTTATTAGGCATTGAGGTATTCCATAATAAAAGCCAATTAACACTAATTTAAGGCTATAGTCTCCAGTTGGCAATATCTATAAGTGAGGCTGAAGAACAAATCTCTATCCAGCATATAACTTTATGACATTTAATGAAGTTCATATATATAGGATCATTTGATATTTGCTCTACACTTAACTAACATCTGAGTAGAAAGCCATCTATGCAAATAAGTTAAGAGAAGGTATTGACAAGTTTCTCGAACGTATTAATTGTCGTTTGGGATCAGATTGCACACTTATCGCAATTTACACTTTGGTTTGTTTTTACGTGCTGATGGTTTAGAGCTCCTGCAGAAAATAATTTTTGAAAATATTATGTCAAATTTAGAAATTGCTAATAGTGAGCAATTTCGTCTTTTCTACTCTTTTCAATATAAAAATTTACAGAAATTTGTATTATTTTGTCAAGATTTTGTAAAGTCATCGGATGCAGATTTCTTGTATGTGGGAAAGGGAGGGTTAAACCTTGCGGAGAAATAATTCAAATTGTTCATGGACCATAATTATATTCTCTCTGTCTTTCTTGCCTTTTTTTCAGACATTTTTTTTTGTTTATGTATAATTTTATAAAAGTCATGAACAAGAATGTCTGGTAAAGGATAATGTGGAATTAAAGTGAATGTTGTTACTACAAAGTATGGCTTCTATGAACTTACTTTTTCAGCACATTACTGCATAATAAAGGGAGGGTATATATGAACATGTTACAAATTGTGTAACAGTATCCTGCAGGGGAACAAAGTACCAAATATTATCCTATATTATAATGTCTTAATGACTATAAAAGTATCTAGGCAAACACACGGTAAAGCTCTATAAACATAGGTATAATTACAGAAAAGAGTTGAACACGTTGTGGCAAATGGAGAAATTTGTCGAGGTGTCAGAAAACGTCTATTTGTGGGAAGGGGCTAAAAGGATCTGCACATATATTGCGATTGTATTCATGCTGAAGGTGTTGAAAAATGTGAGAATAAAGTTTCCTAATTTATTTGTTTTTTCTATTTCAAGTATTTTGCAATTGTTGGTAAAAAGACAGACATTTAAAACAATGTTGAACATAATTATGTATGAACACTGAATCTCAATCCATCTGAGAAATGCTGTTTTTATGAACATTGATTAATTAAGCTTGCAAATTGAATATAGTAGGCAGCTTATCATCAGCAGCTAGGCATAAAAAACAATTATTACAGCTCTGTAAGAACTCATTTAACCTTTTCCCACATACAACAATTCTGCAGTAGACAACTTTCAAAACTGATTGACAAAAACATGAAACATTTCAATAATGAAAGTTTTACTACTAAATAGAGTTGAAAACATTATGGCAAAAGGAGAAATTGCTTGTTTTAAGCAATTTTTTCTTTTACCGTAATGCTTTCAAAAGTCGTCTGCTGCAGATCCGTCACAATGCGTCTACAAGTGGGAAAGGGTTAAAAACGAAACATCTTAGTAATGAATGATGTACTACCAGTATATGAGGCATCTGCAGCACACATATTTCGAAAACATTGCGATAAAAGGAGAAGTTGCTAAAAATGAGCATGCTCTTTTTGTCACAATGTTTACAATTGTACTCAATTATGATACTTTTATTTACAGATATTTTTCACAATTTACTAACCCTTTCCATTATAAAGACGCATTAATATACAGTTTCTCACACTTTTTTGAAAACATTCTCTCAAAAGGAGAATTGTTTGCAACAATTTCAATTCAATCTAATAGTATACTTTCATTTACAGAGGTTTTTCATATTTTGTTGGTAATGTATTCAAAGTAGTCTGCTTCAGATTGCTTATCTGTGAGAAAGAGCACTATATAAGGGGGTTTTGACTGAAGGGAGTTTATGAGTCTCCAATTTGATGTCGAATCAAATAATGAAAGTTCAATCATTTATCTTGACACTGAACACATTTTATTATACTTTCAAAGCTGGAACATACAGATGCTATATTACAACCTAATAGATAGACCCTTAATGTAATAACAACATTTTCCTCAAACAGACATGTAAGCAAAATATTCTGAAGTAAAATTTCAAGTAGGAAAGCAACTAAATAGTAAAGGTAACACATCTCAATATAACAATGTCTGAGCTTCCATTGTTAAATGATACATGTATACACTATTTATGAAAAGTTTCATAGGCTAATTTAAGAATGGTGCAGACCAAGATGTACAGGTTCATCGGAATCTTCTCAAATTGTTATTGCCTTTTTGGTTATTTGTGCAGAAGTGGAGCTAAACGTTTTACATAGCCAACATATTTCAAACTTGAATTTAAAAGGCTATACAATATTTAACCCTTTCCCACATACAGCAAATATGCAACAAAAATGTGAAAAAATCTATTTAGATAATAGTACAATAATTGAGTATTGTTGAAAACACTCTGGCAAAAGGAGAAATTGCTGATTTTGAGCAATTTCTCTTTTTGTTACAGTGTTTTTAAAAGTTGTTTGCTGCAGAGGGGTCAGAAATAATCTGTATGTGGGAAAGGGCTAAAGCCATACATGTTGTCATATAGTAACACAGACACATGTAATGGAACTATTGCCAGTCAAAGCATAGGACAATATGTTGTACATACCTGGTTCCTCGTAAATTGCCACTGGCAATGAACTCTTGGTCAGCCAATGCACCATTAATGTACAGGGTTAGTTCCCCTAAGTCACTCTCCCACACTAAAGCAACATGCCACCAATAAACATCTGCTATATTTGTTGGATAAATGAAGTCCTGACAAAAAATGAAATTCACCTGTTCACCTGCTCACCGACATAGATAGCTTAAATTGTACAAATTAATAAAGACAAAGCAAGCCCATTAGCAATTTTGCAAGTGAAGAATAAACTAGATGCCACGGTATCACCCATACTACAATAACTGTATTATATTCTATTGATATACTATGTCAGCAGACTCTTCTGCAGATTTTTGAAAACATTGTGGGGACAGACAGACTTGCTTTTTATTTGATTTATTGTTATTTCATATTTTGGACCATCTTTTGTGTTGTAATAATTTCCACCATTATTGCATACCAGGTCATCACAAGACTGTGTTTTTATCTCACAACTAGATCCAGTGTAGCCTGGTATTAGATATGAAATTTTCCATAATTAAAATTGCTATTTCAAGGACCTTGCCATGTTGAAAATATTCTAATCAAAATAATAAAGAAAAACGAAGGCAATTAATGCCCTGCAACGCTCAAGACTATCATCGCTCTGTAATATGTGTTCGTATATAATAGATAAAGATCATTCATAAGCAACGAAGACGTTTTTTGAAAACATTATGGAAAATAGGGAAATTACTCATAATGAACAATTTCTCGAATTGCTACAACGTTTTCGACTCTATTTATTGAGAATTTCCATTTTTTTGTCAGGATGCTTTCATAGTCCTCTGCTGTAAATTTCTTGTATGTGGTAATTGATTAAAGGGTTAAGAAGTTCATATAGCTTGAAACCTATTAACAAATTTGTAAACTTAGCCTAGTATGATTAACATTCTGATATATGAATAAGTCAAACATGTGCTCTGCAGATCTTTCCTAAATGCAGCCTATTGACCTGGTTTGACCCGAAAGGACCAACAGTTGATGTTTGTCACATTGACCAATGGTGTTTCAGTCTATATAGATGTGGAAAATAAGCAAGAAGCCTGTATATACATGTTGTGTGGAGTACTGGTATAAGACAGACAAGGGTAGGTGAAATGGCCGCCGAGATATGACTGCAATATATTTGAAAACGGCGTTAAAAAATCAAACAATTAAGTAACCTTTTTAGTTTCATCAGTATTGAGTCAAAAATGCAGTCTCTAAAGGGTCGAACAGATCTGATCATGATTTTCACACGTCTACAATATACACACTTCAATGGGTTATATCACCATAGTATATTAGCCGTTAATCTTTGGTGATACGGTAGAGTTGTGTACCTAATTTCTTCATAACTAACTACACTTATATGTTTAAGATCATGTCTTGATGAGAAATTAATTATCATCTGTATTAGGAAAGACGCAAACACTGCTTTTTCTAAATCCTCCGCAGGAACCGACTATTGAACACATTAAGAAAGAACAAAAGAAGTACATATGAATTAAACAACACTGGCTATTGTTCTGATCAAAATTCTTACCTTGCTCACAATCAAATGTAAAACTGGTGATTGTGAAGGAACATGTACTGTTAGGGCTTGAACATGAATTCGCCCTATCAAAGAGGTCATACTTTACAGAGCAGGTACCACCAATATAACTGCTCGGACAGCTGATATAGAAATAAGAGTAAAGAAACTGGATCTGGGTCTGCACTGGGGTTTGAAATTTGTACCACATGCAGACACTATGTTAACACACTTATCTCTATCAGGCAACTATTGAGTACACAGTGATTTAAAACATTTAAAAATTAGGTGATCCTTCATTTAAAAATATATATATATATCTATTACGGTTATGCCAAGGTGTTTACAAAGTTGTCTATGTAAAAGCATGTGTATTGTTGGCTTTGAGCAATCTAATGTAAGTTTATACCACATACTTTAACTAATACGGTCAAAGTGACACTGACAGACACATAGACAAACACACACTCTAACACACCTGGTGGACAGGCAACTTTTGCAAAGGCTACAAAGGCAGGTGAAAGTGACAGACAGATACAATCACACACTCACACTCGCAAACATCGGTTGGAGGGACAACCAATTGAAAAGCAAACGCAGGTGACACTGACGGACAGTTAGACATACACACGATCACACACCAGATGGACAGACGGTCAATTAAAAGGCTATACAGTCATGTGACACTGACAGAAAGATAGACACACATACTCTACTGGCAGGCAGGCAGGCAGGCAGGCAGGCATAGACGGACATACATATATACACAAACATAAAGACAAACATACAGATATACATATATTCACATAGGCATAAATTCAGAGACACATGAGTAAATGCAGATATGCATACATAGGGATAGACACACATACTGATAGAGACAAGATGATAGACATACATGATGTTAGGCATACATAGACAGATAGACATACAATTACATAAACATATAGACTTACAAACGCGTAGACAGATAAACATACAGATTGAAACGCACACATGGATGTATATGCATACAGACACATAGGCAGATTGAAAGTTACATATAAACATACACATAGAGACATAAATACAGATAGACATACACTCAGATAGACATAAATTGATGTAGGCACAAATTCAGAGATACGTGGATAAATGCAGATACACATACATACATGATGATAAGCATACATAGACAGATAGACATACAAGTACATAGACAGGTGTACTTACAAACGCATAGACAGATATACATACAGATTTAACTTCACATGGATGTACATACATACAGGCACCAGGACAGATTGACAGTTACACCAATAGGTAAACGGAGAGATAGACGAACATTCATGTACATAGAGACATAAATGCAGATGGACATAACTTCAGATATGCTTGCATTCAGAGACACAAGAATAGATGCAGATATCCATTAATAGTGATAGACATACATACTGATAGACACTCGTGATGATAGACATACATGATGATAGGCATACACAGACAGATAGACTTACAAACGCGGAGACAGATAAGCATACAGACTTGCATACAGACAAACAGGCAGATTGACAGTTACACCAACAGATAGACGGACATACATATCTACATAAACACAAAGACATACGTACAGATAGATATACGCTCGGATAAACATACATTCAGATAGGCATACATTCAGAGACACATGAATAAACACAGATATAAATACATAGTGATAGACATACATAATGATAGACACACATGAGGATAGACATACATAGACAGATAAACATACACATACTTAGACAGATAGACATACATAAACATACACAAGCATATAGTCAGATTGGCCCTTAAAAGATTCAACTAAATTGTATATATAAACATTCATTTGGCAGAAAGTACACCAGTGTGATACCCAAATGGATCGCAAATGTGCGTATTCCACTTTCGTTCCGCCTCGCAAACGTTCAAGAGTAGCCCGATCCTAGGTTGTTGTGGCATTTGATCGTAGAAGAAGCTCTCCTCTCTCCAACCATACCATTGGTTCGGCTTAGATCACTATATTCAAGAAAAAGACCAGGGCCCATTCACATACGGTCTCACACAAGTGCTAATTAACTTTAGTGTAAATCACATCGCATTGCAAATCTTCATATAAACAGACAGACAGTGGACAGACAAACGCACACAAACAGACACACATACACACACACACACACACACACACATACACACACACACACACACACACACACATACACACACACACATACACACACACACACATACACACACGCACACAGACAGACAGGCAGGCAGACAGTTAGGCAGGCAAGCAGACAGATCCCCCACCCCCGTAACAGCTACTTGTCTTATATGTAATACATATTTAGAAGTTAAATTGCAATAGTGTTACTACACTGTCTGATCTACACGATTTACAATGTTCACATACTCCATCCATGACTTGAGACACCAGCTTAGTTACCGAAATATAGTATTACAGAGAGACATACAATCAGATAGACATAAATTTATATGATATACATGAATAAGAGATAGACATGAATACATACGTATAGACATATACAGTGAAACACATACATGATGATAGACATATATAGACAGATAGACATACACCTACATAGACAGATAGACATACAAACACATAGACAGATAAACATACACACGTATAAATATGCATACAGACGTACAGGCAGATTGACAGTTAGACCAACAGATAGACGTAGAAATAGACGGACATACATATATACATAGACATACACTCAGATAGACATACATTGAGATAAGCATAACTTCAGAGACACATGCATCAATTCAGATATACATACATACATACATACATACATACATACATACATACATACATACATACATACATACATACATACATACATACATACATACATACATACATACATACATACATACATACATACATACATACATAGTGATAGACATACACAATGATAAAGACACAATGATAGACATACATGATGACAGACATGCATAGACAATAATACATACTAACACATATAAATACATGCATACAGGCAGATTGACAGTTACACCAAGAGAAAGACGGAGAGATAGACGAACATACATATATACATACACACATAAAGACATGAATACAGATATGAATACACTCAGATAGACATACATTCAGATAGGCATACCTTCAGAGTCACATGAATAAATGCAGATATACATACATAATGATAGAGACAAGATAATAGACATCCATGATGATAGGCATACATAGACAGATAGACATACAAATACATAGACGGATACACATGAGTAAATGCAGATAAACATACCTAGTGATATACATACATAGTGATAGAGACACGATGACAGACATACATGATGATAGGCATACATATACAGATCGAAATAAAAATACATAAACAGATATACTTACAAACACATGGACAGATAAACATACAGGTTGACCTTCACATGGATGTACATGCATACAGACAAACAGGCAGATTGACAGTTAGACCAACAGATAGACGTAGAAATAGACGGACATACATATATACATAGACATACACTCAGATAGACATACATTGAGATAAGCATAACTTCAGAGACACATGCATCAATTCAGATATACATACATACATACATACATACATACATACATACATACATACATACATACATACATACATACATACATACATACATACATACATACATACATACATACATACATACATACATACATACATACATACATACATACATAGTGATAGACATACACAATGATAAAGACACAATGATAGACATACATGATGACAGACATGCATAGACAATAATACATACTAACACATATAAATACATGCATACAGGCAGATTGACAGTTACACCAAGAGAAAGACGGAGAGATAGACGAACATACATATATACATACACACATAAAGACATGAATACAGATATGAATACACTCAGATAGACATACATTCAGATAGGCATACCTTCAGAGTCACATGAATAAATGCAGATATACATACATAATGATAGAGACAAGATAATAGACATCCATGATGATAGGCATACATAGACAGATAGACATACAAATACATAGACGGATACACATGAGTAAATGCAGATAAACATACCTAGTGATATACATACATAGTGATAGAGACACGATGACAGACATACATGATGATAGGCATACATATACAGATCGAAATAAAAATACATAAACAGATATACTTACAAACACATGGACAGATAAACATACAGGTTGACCTTCACATGGATGTACATGCATACAGACAAACAGGCAGATTGACAGTTGCACCAACAGATAGACGGAGAGATAGACGGACGTACATACATACATATACACATAAACATAGAGTCATAAATACAGATAGACATACACTCAGATATACATACATTCAGAAAGGCATACATTCAGAGACACATGAATACATACAGATACACATACCTAATGATAGAGACACGATGATAGACATATATAGACAGATAGACATACACATTAAACCAATTAAACATAAACCAATTGTCATCGTCTAATATGTTTCGTATGCACATATTATAATGTAAATCTTTTCAATGACGCTTATATTCCGTTCTGTTCTGTTCTGTTATGTCTTGACACAGTGATATGACGGAAACATTATGGAAAGTGACACAAAACACCATTGAAAAGAAACACGCTAACCTGTAGTAGTTTGGAAAGTGGCATAAAACATCGTTGAAAAAAAGGTATAACCTGCCAGTATATATAAACAATCATTTAGGAGAAAGTACACCAGTGTGATACCCAAATGGATCGCAAATGTGCGTATTCCGTTTTCGTTCCGCCTCGCAAACGTTCAAAAGTAACCCGATCCTAAGTTGTTTTGGCATTTGATGGTAGAAGGAACTCTCCTCTATCCAACCGTACCACTGGTTCGGCTTGGATCACTGTATTGAAGAAAAAGACAAGCCCAGTCGAATATGTTCACATGACGGGCTCACACTAGTGCTAATTAACTTTAGTGTAAATCAAATCGCCGCATTGCAAATCTGCATATAAACACACAAACACACACACATACTTGCAAGCACCTCCAATAGAGAACATACGACATTTCACATCCAAATGGAGACATCATTTTCTAATGTGTTATTTTGAAAAACAATGACGGCTTGATGTCACATGGATTGAATGTTACATGTTAAGGGGTTTTAAAAATATGTAAATTATGTTTTGATTTGTTTGTTAAAATGCCATCAACTGAGGACATTGACACACCAGCCAACCTCCAACCAAGGACATTCTGTATTTTGCCTCCAAATGAGGACAACTAAAAGAAATACTGTGATAGTTTGTAAAATGGGGCTGTTAACAACATGTTTGTAGTTAATTTACCGAAACATAAAAATTACAAAAATATGGACTTCTTCCGGAGGTCACGCACTGGCTACACACTCGACCCGTGTGACCTACAAGTGAGGTCTGCGGTTTTTAGACATCTTATTTTTTGTTTTGAGACAAACTATGAATTTTGAGACGTAATAGGACATATCTGCAGAATGTTAGATCATAATTTCCTCAAAATGGGATATATTTTTTTTAAAGAGAAAACAACATTGCAAGGAAAGGAGTGGTTATAACATTTTGCCAATTGAGAACGTCCTCAGTTGGCAGTAGTGTCATTAGTCGTTGCTGTTATGTCTAACAACTGTCTTCAGTTGGCGGCACATGCAAGATCACTCATTGTGAATTTTATGTATTTATAAAAAAAATTAATGCATAGATTTTAAAAACAAAAGGAAACGGAAAAATGCTTTATATTATTTGTTCAAACGACTGTGGAATAATATGAATTAGAAGATATCCTAAACTCTCTGCGGTGTACCGAACATACTTCAGGTGTTGCTACCATTATCCGGTACCGTGAAATATGAAGATACCAACTTCAAAATATCGGCAAATGTGCAAATTTTTCAATGGATTGCTTTTGATTTCACTGATTTTGAAAATATTATCGTCAATTTTCATTATTCGTCCCATCAAATTCACGGGCAATCTACCAAAACAGTGGAATGTTTAATAATGTTCCTTAAATTGTCAAAAATGAAGAGAGTGTCATCAATGGACAAAGGGAATACTTACCGAAGCGGTTTAAATCTTAGGAGCCTTAACCTTAGTCCCTGTCGAGATACCCTGCAGTGTGACAACAGAAATGTATATTATATAAAAAAAAAATAGCAAGAATAGTATGTATATTTATTACTTTACTCATATATTGCCGTGCCAAATGATATATAAGGGAGACCACTACTCAACCCTTAGATGGGACAGATTAGTTTGGAGAAACCACTATTTATCATATTGCCTCCCTTTAATTGGTATTTTTGCTATGTGCTCATATCAACAATCTACTAGCGTAAACGCATTGGCTCGAATCTTGTGACCATATATTTTACATATTTGGGGTTTAATAAAAAGTAACATCTCAGCCATCCCAAGTAGATGTCGATATACCGGTATTACTGGACTCAAATCACAATGCAGTTCTTAAAAAGTGCCTAAAGCGAGGGCGATATATGGTAGCTGATCTTACTGTTGGCAAAGGCACTGGTAGTAAAGCAAGTAGTCTCACACTTTCAGAGGGAATACTCATAAGAGCTGATGTACACTTGGACACTACGGCGGTTTGATATTAACGGGTGTTTGTTTCATAATTGATGACAGAAGCATTTCCTATCTACTTATAGAACAGAAAGTCATTTTCTTTTTTCAAACGAGTCACGAATTTGATAAAGTTCGTCTGCAAAAATAAAGGAAAATAATCTATCCCCTGCAATATCCAGTCATTAGTTAGGTAAACCGATTTTGAGACAGTTCGGCAATGTATTTAACTGTATAGACCACTTCGTTAATAAAAGCGTAAAGGCTTCAGAGTTACTGGTGATTTACACCGTTTTAAAGAAGTTTTCATTTATACGTTTTCCTATGTAAGTTACCAATACTTCTGGTCCTTTTATGCTGACATCAGTGAATCAGTCTTAATAATAACCCTACACTAATAAGGGTCAAGTGAAATAAATTACTTTCACTTTCTTTCGGCGTCGAACTTCCAACCCCACTCACCAGATGCGTCACTACAATGCCGGGGAGGTATGTTAGGAACTGTCATGTCCAAACTTAACTTCAGTCATTTGTTTATTTGAGAAAACGCAAGAATTATCTACTGCGTACAGTGTGTTCCTTAGTGAATATCTCTTGTATAATGTGTTGAGTTCAAACGCATTTTCTTTTTTCAAACGAGTCACGAATTTGATAAAGTTCGTCTGCAAAAATAAAAGAAAATAATCAATCCCCTGCAATATCCAGTCATTAGTTAGGTAAACCGATTTGGAGACAGTTCGGCAATGCATTTAACTGTATAGACCACTTCGTTAATAAAAGCCCTAACCCTAACCCTAACCCTATCCCGAATCCTAACCCTCGCCCTGGCTGGTGAGTCCGATTGTATTTGATTACAAATGTAACAGCGTTAATAGATGCTTTGAAACGTATTTTATTCCTTTTATCGGTTGTAGAGCGTATCATTTTTAGATTGAAAATGAAAAGAATAGCATATATGTAATTAACTTATACAACCTATCATACAAAATGTATTTATACATGAAATAAAGCAAAGCAAACACGGTTACATCAACATATAAACATTTAGTAAGAACGTTTGTTTTTTTAAACTGTATACTGATAATGTTTTATCAGTTGTAAAACGTATAATTTTCAAATTGATAATGTAAACGTTTCAGAAAGCTAGCATCCAGGAATGTTGTGTACCGGTAACTGTGAATGTTGTAAACAGTAAGAAAGACGTCTATTACAGGGGCCATCACAAACCCTCTGAATAAACGATTGCTTTAAGGCTTTATTAATGAAAGTTATGCAGATAATTTATAAACTTACTCAATTTAAGATGTAATCTAGAAAAAGAAAGTTAGTAAAATAATATCTCGGCATATTTTCTAGACAGAAATATTTACCACTGACTGCCTAAAAGTCTTCGATACGATCCCCAGCAGTTGAAGCCGTGTTATATATCACTACAGTTAGGCATTATATATTCGCCTTCGCATATTATTTTCCTTAAGAACAGTATTAGGAAGTTTTACAGTTTCCTATTACTCATAGTGATCAACATTGAGGCCTTATACCTACCCTTTTTCATATAATGTCAGTTACCTTCTTAAACATGTGCTCAAGTTTATTATGTTCTGTCGACATAGTATGAATGCATTTATCAGCATCATATGTCATCAAGTTAATGATGTCCACGTTATGTTGATGACTGAAGTTGCCCAATACTGCTGTTCACAATACGTATCTATTCTTTCCAATGACTAAATGCCAAGTTCTGTTTTCAGAGAGCGGTAAGTTTTTAAGTCGTAAATTTGAAAGCTCCACATGAACAGCTCGGCAGCTATCAGATTTATCAAGTTTATATTGTTGCTGCTTATGACAGTTGCTTCCTTCCTTCATGAAATCTTGAATGATAAGCTTAACACGCTTAGTACAATGTTCACCCGCTATAGTAAAACCACTCTCAGTCATGAAGGTCAGGTTTCGCTCAGTATTGCATTCCATAAGGAGAATTAACGACTCTTCATCTTAAGACTTCTTCTGTATCAAATTAACAGAGACATTGAGTTTAACTGCCCGTCATACAATAATAGGTCTCCTTGTCGGTGTTGTCTCCTGTACATAGTAACCCGTATTAGGAACAGGAAAGGGGTTTTCCTTGCTTAGTCGACCACAAAGAAAGTGGATTTAATATACGTGAAATATAAATGAAAGACATAGCTAGAAACAAATACTTGTCACCTTGGCACAAGCATACTGTGTAATTACAAAACTTTGAATCATGACTTACATTTTGAGTAAAATATAAACATCTTCAGTTGTTGAAATGTTGTATGTGGGAAAGGTTATGAAAGAAATAATCTCATACCTCTTACCTATGAAGGAAAAAGACTATTTACGTTTGTTTCCGTATAATGTCAGTTACCTTCTTAAACATGCACATGTTAATTATGTTCTGTCGACATAGTAGAATGCATTTATAAGCAATCGATGTCATCACTTTAATGATGTCCACGTTATATCGGACATATGAATATGCCTGACTGTTTGATATTTGGAATCTAGATATCAGTATACATGCATTTCCGTAAAGGTCAATTGCATATACAATCAACATGCCAGTACATGGATTAGAGTACATTTGTCTGGATGAAATAAAGCACTGCAGCCTCAGCGTGCAGTGATTGATTTGACTTAATTTAAATCTCGTTAAGTGTATGTCCAGCAGAATAATTTTCGAAACAATTCAACAATAGCTGATAAACAGTTCACAGTATCGTGCATCGGGATTAAGTTCCCATAACCTTTGATAAAACACATCTGAAGCAGCAGACGACTTTGAGATCATCTGAACAAAAGTATGGAATATCTCACTAAATGAAAGTAAAATTACTGAAAGAGGTTGAAAACATTGTGGCAAAAGGAGAAATTGCTCTTTTTGATCAGTTTATTCCTTTGCCTAAATGTTTTCAAAGGACGTTAGATGCTGAGGCGTCAGAAAGTATATACTTAAGGGAAAGAAGTATGCATTGTAATTACCCTATTACATAATAGAATCAAACCTATATCAATGGATATATATCTTAACATACATCGCATGTACATAATTGAAGCTAGTATGTCAATTGTCAGATTGTTCTCGTCAATTCATCATTCCTCGTTAACTAACCGTTAGGCATGAGCAACCCTTGGGTTTTAAGAAAAGTCAATGCATCCACGCTGTGTTGTCTGGATCTATATTATTCGCCAATACGTCAGAGAATGGTTCAATAACCTTTTGTTAAGGATTGACTTTTACGATCCGTTAAATGGATGCGCAGTGGGGGGCCGCCATTTTGGATATGTTTAAAATGCGGCCGGTCCGACGTATAAACACAGTTTGAAAAATATTGTCGTCTAGTCAATCATCATTAATTCTAAATCGATGTTTAAGGTAATAAAAGAACTGCGTAATTTCGTGTGAACTAACAATTTTAAGAAAAAGCGAAAAAAGCCTGGAACTGAGAATGAAAAATTTTGTTCCAGTTTGTCAAAATAACCGACTAGTACCGTACTAATCAATGTGATCTAGACGCACGACATTTACAGTAAAGCGCTTTATAGACACCACGAAAAATTGCTCTTTGAAGCCTTAAATGTTACTGTATCCCGAATAAGGACGGCTTGAGACGTATCTGGTGAAATATTTAAATAGAAACAACTCCAATGTATCGTCTAAAGTGTTGGTAAGTAGGCCTAACATTATATTGTAGAGATGTCGACAGTCTTCGCGAAAATCTTCAGTCATGACTGTCGGACAACAAATTCTTCGAACTGACAAATATTCAAACACATTCTCATTTTCAACCATCTGATTATTTGGGAAGTATGCAATAAGATATAGTGAAAGAGAGTGGGATACATTTAAATTAAATCGTGGTACTGTGGCAAATATACAGTGTAGCGAATCCGACTTGTTATAGTTAACCAAAGTTGTGTCCCTTTGTTTAATTGGATCCATTTGTATAAACATAAGTCAGTTCAACAAAAAGGAAAAATTAATTCTGGTTAGTACTGGTTTAAATATCTTATAAACTAAAGCCTTGAGATTTTTCAGAATCAGATACATGCATATATGGTCATTGCTCACAATGCATACCCAGCCTGTTGTTTATTTTGTTTATAATTTACTCTTTCCTACATACAATAAAGCTGCAGCAGACGACTTTGAAGTTATCAAGTCCGAAAGATAGAAAATCTCGAAATGATAGTATGAATATTGGATAGAGTTTAAATCATTGTGACAAATGGAGAAATTGCTCATCATGAGCAATTTCTCCATTTTCCACTATGATTTCAAAAGTTGTCTGCTTCAGAGGCGTCAGAAAGCGTCTACATGAGGGAAACGGTTAAAGCCTTAGTAAATTGTTAAAGTAAATGCACCAGAAGCTTATTAAAACATCGAGTAAGTACATTGTCAATGTCCGTGAACAGGTGGTAGTAATCTAGATTCCGCTAACCAATTGTTCAAAATAGCTAAATTATAGCTATCGCTTGAGTCTACAGCAGTACATTAAGAAGCAAAAACCAAATGAAAAGTATTTGTAGACAAAGACCATGGCTGTATTCATATTAAACTAACTAACCGAACACTAGGTCATGGGCTATTATAAGCTATTATTAAACTGGTTGATCCAGTTAACAAAATCCTAGTGTAAATACTGGTGTATTGCTATTGCGATAGAGAGGGAGACCCGTGTTATCGTCAAGTTTTTTTTATAAATTGTCTATTAGTAATATATCTATTTACATTTGAAACTTATTTTCAACAATTGAGTATATGATGGGTAAATCAACAATTTCTCTCATGTCACATTCATTATGTATTAAAATCCCTCAAGGGGCTTTGAATTGTTCCCAACTTCACATGTAATCACATGAGTGTGGTATTTCAATGGTTAGATATTAATATTTTTCTGATTATGTAAGATATGATTCAACATTGTGTAATCACACAGGAAACTTGTTATACTTGTGCCAAAATGACAAACATTTGTTTCTAGATATGTTTTTTATTTATATTTCAGGTATATTCAGGCCACTTAATTTGTGTTCGACCAAGCAAGAAGAACCAATTTCCTCTCCCTGATATGGGTTATTTTAAATAGTAGACAACACCAGTAAGAAGACCTTGTAAGACGGGCAATTGAACTCAATGTCCCTGTACAGCTCGATTCAGAAAAAGATGAAGAGGCGTTAATTCCCATCATGAAATGCAATACTGAGTCAAACCTGTCCTACACAGGCTACATTGGACCTCGTTTAGTGACCACTTATATACACATTACTAAGAATTCAGAAATTTCTAAATTAGTTTTTGCTTGGTGATAAAATCATGGCTGTGAGTGGTTTCACTATAGCCGGTGATTTTTGTGCTAACATTCTAGATTTCATGAAGGGAAGGAAACAATTTTCATAAGCAGAGATAATAGAAACTTGATAGATCTGACAGCTACTGAGCGTATTCATGTCGTGCTGGCAAATTTGTGATTAAAAAACTCTGAAAACAGAGCTTGGCATATAGTCATTGGAAAGAATAAATACTATTCTTTTAAGGTCAGCAGTATTCAGAGAATCAATGATTGAAGAGGACACTTTAGATAATATAATTCTGATTAACACTGAAAGTGTTTCGTTTTTTATTCATGGACTCGTAATCATATGAAATAAATCCAATCATAGCTGTTATCATTTAACACATGAAGCAAATTCTTAAAAAAATTGTAGCATATTTAGCATTTTCTCACATAAATCAGACTACAGCAGACCTATTTGAAAACAACTCTGCAAAAACCTGTGCAACATCTATCAAAGGCCATGTAATAATTGTATACAATAGAAAACATTATGACAAAAAGAGAAATTACTTGTCAGGATTTTCTGATTTTACAACAATGTTATTTAAAGTTATAACTTCATCATTTTAAGTCATCTGCATGTGGGACAGAGTTAAACATGCACTTATACATGCTTGAACATATAGCTTTGGGGAAAAATATTTTATATTGTGACAAATGATAATTTGATGTTATTCCTGAAAAGAAAATATTTTTGGAAAGGAAAAAATTCATCATTATCAGCATGTTCTCCTTTTCCAGCTGAGCCCCGGTAGCCCAGTCGGTAGCGACGCAGGCTGTCAATCCTGGGGTTGTGAGATCGAATCCCGGCTCGGCCAACTTTCTTTCCGACGATTGACAAAAGTCAATGCGACATGCGTCATTCGTCTTCCACCAATGGGCTAAGTCTATGTGGAAAAGCAGCCAGTTGCTTGGGAAGATTGTTGTGTGGAGTACTGGTGTGAGAAAACAGGAAATGCATGAGTAGGTGAACTGGCCGCCGTGATATAACTGAGAAATTGTTAAAAACGGCGTTAAACATCAATCAATCAATTCTCTTTTTCCAACAATTTTCGAGAAAAAATTGGAATGCATCTCCTAATATAATATCTGTCCATAGAAAACTTTAAGGATTCAAGAATTTTTTCTAATAGGATGAATTTCTCCTTGCCTACAATTATTCAAGAAGTTGTCTGCTACTCTTCCACAGCTAGGCATTACAAGTTTTGAGCATTTTAATTTAACCTGTTACCTTAAAGTAAATTTTGTACATGTAAATTATTTTTAGATTCTTTCTTAGTTAACCCTTTCCCACATACAGACGGTAAATCAGAAGTAGTCTGTTAGTGGTAAAGGGTTAACCATTTTCTACATGTAGTTGCTTTCTGACGCCTCTGCAGCAGACTAATTTTGAAAACATTTTTGCAAATGGAGAAATTGCTCAAAATTGGCAATTTCTCCTTTTGCCACAATGTTTTCATCTCTATTAAATTAATTGAGATTTTCAGTATTTTTAGCCCACCTATGCACGAAGTGCAAGGTGAGCTTTTGTGATCGCTCACCGTCCGTCTTCGTCGTCCTCCGTCCGTTTACATTTTCCTACAAACGACTTCTCCTCCTAAACCAATTAACCAAATTCAAAATAATTTTAAAGGAATGTTCCTTGGATGGATCTCTTTCAAACTTATTCAAAGAATTCTATTCCATGCAGAACTTTGGTTGCCACGGCAACAAAGAAGGGGAAATTAACCAAAACTTAAAAAATCTTCTTGTCTGAAAGTAGAAGGCCCATGCTTTTGATATTTGGTATGTAGCATCATCTAGTAAATCTCTACCAAGATTGTTCAAATTATAGCCCTGGGGTCAAAAATGACCCCGGGGGTCACTTGTTTTACATAGACTCATATACAGAAACAACTTTAAAAATGTTCTTGTCTAAAAGTAGAAGGCCCAGGCCTTTGATATTTGGTATGTAGCATCACTGTGGACCTCTACCAAGATTGTTCAAATTATAGCCCTGGGGTAAAAAATGACCCCATCCCGGGCGTCACTTGTTTTACAGAGACTCATTTAGGGGAAAAACTTTAAAAATCTTCTTGTCTAAAAGTAGAGGGGCCTGGCCTTTGATACTTGGTATGTAGCATCATCTAGTGAACCTCTACCAAGATTGTTCAAATTATAGCCATGGGGTAAAAAATGACCCCTCCCTCTGGTAACTTGTTTTACATAAATAGGGAAAAAACTTGTTCAAATTATAGCACTGGGTTCAAAAATGAGCCCTCCCTGGGGGTCACTTGTTTTTCATAGACTCATATAGGGGGAACAAACACTGAAAACTTTTTAAGTTTGATTAAATCAGGTGAGCGATATAGGACTATTATGGTCCTCTTGTTAATTATACATGTACATACATACCTTATAGTGCTTTCTCTTTACTTAACCCTTTCCAACCTGAAACAAATCTGCAGCAAACCACTTTGAAAACATTTTGGTTTTATTTTTGAATATGTATTATAATAGAAAAGTGTAATTATTTGATAGAGTAAACAAATTGTGACAAAGGGGGAAATTGTTCATCATGAACAATATGTCCTTTTGTCACAATGTTTTTCAAAAAAAAAAAAATCTTATGCAGAGGTGGCAGAAAGCATCTACATGTCGAAAAGGATTAATCCTTAACCACTTATAGACTACTTCTGATGTATCCAATGAAATGAACACATAAATTTCTCATGATGAATATTTTTTATTTTCCAACTAAGATTTGCAATAAATCTCAGAATTGCAATTTCTTATATTAAGATTTATCATGCTTTACTCAAGACTATGATCATTTTTAAGTAATCACCTTCAAATTCCTTGTATGTGAAAATGGGTTAATAAATGCTTCTCTTATGCCATTTTATCATAAATATTAGGTTATTTTTCAAAGCTTTGTGTGTAAAATATTTTCTTTCACAATATCTACAACAATTAAAGTTAAGATTTGAGCTTTAATGTTACACTTTTACTTTTCAGCTCACTTGTGCATGAAGTGCTCAATGTGAGCAATTGTGATCCCATTTTGTCCTGCGTCTGTCCGTCGTCAACAATTGCCTTGTTAACACTCTACAGGCTACGTTCTGCATCAGATCTTCTTGAAAGTATATCAGAACATTTATCTCTATCAGATCTTGGACAAGTTAGAATATGGGTCATATTTGGTAAGAAACTAGGTCACTAGGCCAAATTGAAAGGAAATCGTGTTTACACTCTGGATGCTGCATTTTTAACTTCAGCATGTTCAAACCTTTTCAGATGTTTGTCTTGATGATATGTAGTCCCTATTTCAAATATTGGTCATGTCTTTTTAAAAACTAGGTCACTAGGACAAATTGAAGGAAAATCGAGTTAACAGTGTAGAATTTTTGCGTCAGCATCTTCAAATTTTGTCAGAATATTTCTCTGAATAATATCTAGTTCAAGGTCGAATATGAGTCATGCCTGATCAAAAACTAGGTCACTGGGCCAAATTGAAGGAAAAAGTTGTTAAACCTCCGGAAGCCGCATTTCTACTATGAGAGCAAGTCGAAACTTTGTCAGAAGGATTGTCTTGATGATATCTAGTCCATGTTCGAATATGGGTCATATCAGGTAAAACAAAAAATAGGTCACTAGGCCAAATACAGGAACATCTTGTTAACACTGGAGGTTGCATTTTGAATCTTTTGTCAGAATAATTGTCTTGATGAGTTTTGCATTAGAAATCATTCAGGTGAGCGATCTAGGGCCATAATGGCCCTCTTGTTTAAAGGTCAATTTCAAACCAAAGGCTCAAGGTGTTATATTGTGATCACTCACTGTACGGCGTACGTCAAACGGTCAAATATTCTCTGAAACTGCTGATGCGATATTAACCAAACTTGACATGAATGTTACTTTGGTGACCCTCATTAAAAATTGTTCAACAATTTATATTCTACCTATAAATTGGTTTGCTGCGGTTTCAGAATGGAGTGGAAATCATTAAAAAAATTTCAACAATTTATATTCTACCTATAAATTGGTTTGCTGCAGTTTCAGAATGGAGTGGAAATTGCAAAACTTTAAAAATTGTTCTCCTGTGAATCCGCTTCTTCGAATTCCAAGATGTCCTATGGGTGACCCTCTACAAAATGGTTCAAGACATATTGATTGGGTGAAAAGGGTAGTCACCAAGTGGCATCAGAAAAGGGCTGGAATAATCGTCTGTTTTAGGGATAGAATTAAACAGAAATGTGACCCCCTACAATATTTGTTCCAGCCTTTCAGACCGGGTTTAAAAGGTAGTCGCCAGACAAGGGCTGAAAAGAAGAAATTACCCAACGACCCCCGTCTAGTCAAATACTTTTAAAAATCGACTGTAATTGCCAAATTATGCTGTTTAATTTTAAGTGTTTTTTCGTAAATAGGTAGCACCTATAGATATATTACAACACCTTTACATATATAAATTAAAACGGTGAGTAAGGATGAACCTTTTAATATGGTGTGTTATGTGTTCATTTGTTAATAAATGAAACTCGACATTACCCATTTACCATATGTAGCAGTTTTCTGACGCCCTTACTTCAGGCGACTTGATATACATATGATCATACATTTTGAAATCATGTGCACAACTTGAAATGATAGGAACAGTGAACTACGAATTTCGTTTTCATGGTGCTCTGTTGCTGTTGGCAGAGGAGGTAGCAATCTACAAGACGTGTTTAGGGTGAAGTTTGTGAATTGTCTGTTGATTTACAAATGTTTGTATCATTCTCCTTATCTGAAATGGGCCCAGATACAAATGTGTGTTTTGAATAATCATCTAAATTGGCAGATAAACCGCAGGTTTGTGTCTTGCTAGTTCCTTTCATACACAATAAAAAACGTATAACACAACTAGCATACAGTTATACTTCTTATGGTACATTTTATAAGTTAGAGCAAATTCATATATATACAACAGAAAGTGTATACATGTTGATCCAAACAAAGATAATCTTCATTTTCCGATAGTTCGTTAATTTCAGATCAAGACAGTTCCTTAATTTTCTGATTGTTACATACTTCTCCTCTTAGGTTCTCCAAGAAGACTATTGTAAACAATATCATATTTTACAAACGGTAAACAAAGGAGTTATCACTTTTAAAAGCCTTGCACGTACATGTATGTTTTACATCACAATCGTGGGCTACGTTTGTCAAAAGCACGTTCAAATTTAAGGTGTACAAACGGGAAATTATCATGAGCAACTACTTATTTTCCTTGTTTCAATCAATGGGTTCTTCGCTGTAGAATCATTTAATCGGTACAAACATGGATATCAAAATAAAATTACGACATATTACTTTACTATAACAAGATTGTACCCTATTAAAAAAAGGACGTATTGCTTTCAATAAGTACTTTTGAAAACATCGTTTTACTTTCCTCCAATAATGGAGCATACGACAAGTATATAGCCTGTTTAATGTGTCTGCTGACTTTAGCTGTGTGGTTATAGCAACTATTACATATCGTATACTCATCGTATAAATTCGTTATTTTGATACCCCCTTGTATATAAATACTAGTTTTACAATAAACACATATCTTTAATACATTTACCGTTGATTATTTAAGTCAAATATATACATATTTGGAATTGTTTAATGCACAAATATACTTACAATAAGAATACTATATTGAGCTGTTTATTTAAATGACACTACTTACTTGTACATATTGGCATACTTTGACCTAATTCAACAACCTATACGTGTATATGATTATGACACATAGGAACATATTGCATAACAAGCACAGACGTTTTAAATAATAATAAAACCACGAGAAAAGAGGACACGTTTTAGTATGATCATGTTAACTCAATGATTATCATACAATCTTTATTATAACTTATCTGCCATGTGGCCCCAAAACAAAATAATAAACACTCCCTCTCATCTTTCTGAACAAATGGTGGCAAGGTCAGCACGTTTTAGCACATATATAATGAAAAAAGTCCTTCAGAGTTGCATCATTTAAAATTTGATTTGGAATTTTCCCCGATGGTAAACAAAATAGTACGATATTAAGAAAAGCATGATTCTCCTATACATGTATGTGCTTATTTACAATAATACCTGGGTACACATACATAAACAAAGCATTAAATTCCCAAATATTTTTTCAAATTACTTTCAAAAAGCTATGTGCCCAAATCGACCAGTCTGACTGGTCAGTTTTTGAAGAATGAATATGCTTCTGGCCATTACAACCAATGGGCCTGTTATATTAGCACCGAGTATTTATTTTAGGTTACAATACACGAAATAAATTCCTTCTTTGTTTCCATGTAAATCGACCAGTTTCAGCCCTCAATTGTCATACTTTCTAAGAGTTTCTAATGTAGAACACCATATATCATTGAAAAGAGTTACATCTAAGCTTTAAAACAATTCAAAGAAAATGAGAGGTCATGTATTATGCAAGAAATAATTCACCAGGCGAAAATGGTTACCGTCATTTCGGACAAAATCGGGCCCGGACAAAACCGGTGTTTAGCATTCTCTACTTTCACTTTCAAACAAGGTAAACATACTAAAAGTGATCAAATCAAACATTTCCAGTGCATCCTATACATATTTACAATGAATTTAAATTCAATGACTTAAATGCAATGCATTCTGGTGACGGCATACACTCATTTCTACGCAAACACAGTTTTTGTAAGGACTATTTGGGTGTAGATCAGCATGACAGAGAATGTATTTGGCAATATATGTTGCGTATAACACTTTAATTCTAGGATTCCTCTCACACTCTCGGTAATGCAAAAGTGTTTAGGGGAGTGTGTCACCTCATCTGATTACTCGTAACGAGCAATCGGAACAGGTTGTTTATTTTCCGTTAAACCTTCTCCGTATTCATATTCATTTTAACGCATCTCAATGCAGGCATATTTAGGCATACATTGTTTTCAACTTAAAATTAAACCTGGCTTTTGCCTATAATTTACATTATCTTTTCATTAGAATAGGGAAACTATTTAAATGTCGTTCCTAAGAGATGTTTGCTCTACAGAGGTGTCGTTTTAAAGAGGTTATACTACACATGTAATTATAGGTGTAAAATATTACGGTGCATAGCAGATAAGATTGATTCGTAGGAATGACGGATAACAAAGATGCACATAGGCTAAACTTAGGCGAGTTATATAGATGTACTTGTCCGCTATCAATTTTGTGAGGCTATTATTAGAATGCACTTGAACTTAGTTTGAAGTGGCTGAGTTTACACTTTGAATAGTTATGATATGTTGTAAATAATGTTCGTCCAAATCATGGCGTCTTGTTCACCTACTCATTTATTTCCTGGTTTTCGCACACCAGCACTCCATACAACATAGTGTCATAGCCACTGGCTGCTGTTCCACATAGTTAATATGTTATATTAGCCTGTTGGTGGAAGAGGAATGACGCCTGTTACTGTGACTTTTGTCAAACGTCGAAACGAATGTTGGCCGAGTTAGGGTATAGAGGATGAATAATTTCGTGTATAACTATGATTATATGCAAGGTGATCATGTATAGAATAATGGTAATATATTACTATTTCTACGTTTTGTTGCTAAATATATCTAATTATCTAGTTTATTCATTGTTTTCCATGTAGTTGATGAAAGAAATGTGGTGAATTTAAACATATATGGACGTTATATCTAGTACACTAGTGGTTATCCGATGTGCCTATTATGTGCAATGTATCAACTACCATTGTCCGATTAAGCAGCAATTCGTACTTATGTAACGTGAATAGGCTGACATACCACTCAGTATGTGTATTCCTAGAGCGGGAAACGAACCACGAAATGGCATAACATCATTCTTATAAACAGACTGTTGCATAGTATAGGATAATTGCAGCCACATACAATTACTATAATTAGTGGAGCTCTGGTCAGTTATATACGAATGTGGACCTATTCATACTGTAGCTATATAAGTTCAAGGTATTTCAGATATTTAATATTAAACAAATAAATGAGCGAACAAATTGCATAGATTAGACACGATAGTTAGGCGATGACTTGTTTTCAATATAAGAGCCAAATATTTTGTTAGAACCAACGTGTAATAACAAACTGTAGATTGTTTGGGTGTTTAGTGTTTATTTTGTCTTTTATTAAATCACATAGCAAGTTACACCTACACAATTGTTAAATATCTACAGGGACCCATAGCAATAAACGAGATACAAAAGCGGCCATAGCCAAGGATTCTGATTGTATAGACACAAGGACATTATCAAAATCATGTCAGAGTAATATCATGTTTTGCTCTCTGTATTTAAGTAAAAACAATGATAGTCCATGTATAATAATTAACCACGAACAATACTACATGGATATGCATGTGCGGATATAACTGCTTAGCCAATATTATTAACGCAGGATACACTTAACATTATAAATCAGATAAATCGTGCTATCAATACACTATTGTAGTATCTGTTCCTCCTAGTGCTAAGTTACTGCAAAAGTCCCGATGGGTTATGCAGTAAATTACTGATTCAAAGTCCGTGATCTTGGGAGACCAGTATATCAATCAGTTCCATCAGTCGGTTTTGGTTTTATTGGGGTTTATAGCCGTTTTCAACATTATTTCAGTTATATCACGGCGACACTTCACTTATTCATGATCCCTGGGTAAACAAACCAGTACTAGGCTAGAAAATGTGCCTTGCCCAAGGGCAATCCACCATGATCGTAGTGTCGCGACTGGGGATCGAACCCGGGACACCCGGTTTCAAATCCCCGACGCTAACCACTCGACCACGGCGGATTCCTTCCATCAGTCGGTACTACTCGGCTAAATTCGAAAACGCGATGTCTTTATTTGAAATAGCCTATACAGAACTTTACTATCAGATTGGTTTGACAATCGCCACAATGCTAACAGAAACAACAACAACGAAAAATATTTACATAGTCGGTTTTGAACAACCCGTTGATATTTGTTTTCCTTACTGCAAACTAATTTACTCATATCCGTTATAGTTCCATCATTGATGCAGAGACGTGATTAATAATAATTGTGTCAGTGCTACTTTGGTACCGGATTGTTACTAATATTTGAGTTTTTTCGAGACATTATCTACATAGAGTTAAAATATGTAAATATTATCTTCGTCATGATTGGGCAGATAATAAATGTCATTGCGCGTTCTATCTGCCTTGCAAATAACTCTGATGATACTCAAATCTGAAAATTCCAAAAGGTTTCTATAAATAGCTTTACAAATAGTTTAAAGGACACACGATGTCAGTGTGTACTATACTTTTTATAAATTGAACAGTGTGGCAAATAGTGAAATTGTGCTCTTTGAGCATGTTTTGTGTTTGTTTTTGCACTCACATTATTCGAAGCAGTTTAACAACCTCAGATACATATAAATACACTGTGTTTATATGTCTCTGACAACCCTCAATCATGCAATGTGAAGGGACTAAATTGAACAGACCTGTTTAATATCGAACATCATTTAAACAAACACCAAACTAATGGATACTGTTTTCTCTTTTTTCTTGATAATTTAGTCATTTCTAAAGTGTAAAAAATATTTTATCTTAATATGGCCTAGCGACTTGGTAATGAACATGTGATTACTCGTACAATTTAGATTACAAATAGCCATTCTAATGAGCTAAAACGGTAGTCTATCGAGTATCAACTAGATTTTTCATAAATTTGGAATGGCCTAATTTTGAACACATCATGGGAATCCGCTGTGGTCCAGTGCTTAGCGTCGGGGATTTTGAAACCGGGTGTCCCGGGTTCGATCCCCAGTCGCGGCACCTCGGTCAAAGTGGAGTGCCCTTGGTCAAGGCACATTTTCTAGCCTAGTACTGGTTTGTTTACCCAGGGATCATGAATAAGTGAACTGTCGCCGTGATATAACTGAAATAATGTTGAAAGCGGCGTAAAACCCAAATAAATAAATAAATAAATAAATATGAACACATCATGACCAATTTCAGAACGTTACTAAAAAATCACCAAGACAACATTCTGGCAAACTAACATTATTCTACTGTCAAAAGATGCAGGGTTGGTACATTCTCAAATTTACCCGCACCAGAGTCATCGCAAGGCCTACACCGATATACTGCTTGTTACTTTGCAGGATTTTCCATACGATCGCCAATACAGTGCCATTGGCGCTTTGATTTCATAGTGTGTCACCAGTATTTATCAACATTTAAAGGTATCAAAGATTCATATTGTCTGTCCAATTTCGTATGTTTGCTTTTGTCGGACAAGTGCACAGTTACAAACATACTAACTGAAATATATACAGATAGATATTGTTATTTTAATCGTACTCTTCCTTGCAAATTGAATAGATACGAACTTATATAGACATGCATATAACTTCTGACATAAATATGAACCACATGCGATAAAGTCATAACGTACTTATACATTTTCAAATGCATTTATAAAGTACTGATCCTGAAAAGTTATGATTAAATTTAATTTGGTGTGAAATGATATGTGTTTGAAATGCACTTGTTTTCGCAGCAGCTTATTGCAAACATGTGAAGATCCTTTGTTTAAACTTATAGCGGATTCTACTGCGTTGACACACGGTTTGACTGGTTCTACACTGACTCTGAATGTTTGACGGTAGAATATTCTAAATTCAAATATGTTTGCTTTTATGCATATCCTTATTTGTAAAACGGGTAAGTAAATCGATATATTTTCCGCCCATAGGCAGCTTTCTGTATATAACTACAAGCTACTTAGACAGAAATATATATTATATAACAAAGAAAATAGCAAGAAAAGTATGTATATTTATTTTTATACTCATATATTGCCGTGCCAAATGATATATAAGGGAGACCACTACTCAACCCTTAGATGGGAGAGATTCGTTCGAAGAAAACACTATTTATCGGATTGCCTCCCTTTAACTGGTATTTTTCTTTTAGCCCACATATCAACAATTTACTACCGCCAATGCCTTGGTGCGAATCTGGGCACCGTCTATTTTACATATTTGGGGTTTAATAAAGTAACGACACAGTCAGCCAAGGAGATGTCGATATATCGGTATTACGGACATTCACATCAAAATGCATTCCTTAAAAGTGCATAAAGCGAGGACGATGAATAAAAATCCGACCCAAGCACCAGAGGCAACACTACAACGCTGAGGAGGTCTATTAAGAGATGTGATGTTCAAACTAAACTTCAGAAATGTGTTTATTTGAGAAAACGCAAGTTTTATCTACTGCATACTGTGTGTTCCTTAGTGAATATCTCTTATAAAATGTGTTGAGTTCAAAAACATTTTCTTTTTTTGAACGAGTCACAAACTTGATAAAGTTCGTCTGCTAAATTAAAAGTAAACAAGTAAATGTAGTATTGCTAGCAATACAAAAGTCCCCTACCGGACAAAGGACAGCTCATGGTGTATTGTATGTGCATTTTTTGACACAAATTTTTGATGCAGTCCTATCAAACATTTTTCATTTCGACCTTTGACCTGTAAGTGTGATCATGACCTTTGAGGTACAAGAACTGTGTCTTGTGCGCCGCATGTCAACTCATCACGGTAAATATGTGTGTCCAGTAATTTGGGAATTCTATGATGCATGGTATCTCATTTCGACCTTTGACCTCTGAGTGTGACATTGACCTTTGAGGTACATGCCTACATGTATGTCCTGTGTGCCACATGTCACCTCATCATGGTGAACATGTGTGCCCTGTAACTTGGGAATCATATGATACATGGTAGAGATGTGAGCCGGACAAGGTACAGTCCTATCAAACAGTACTCATTTTGACCTTTGACCTATACGTGTGACCTTGACCTTTTAGGTACAGGCCTGTGTCGTGTGCTTAAGATGTCACCTCATCATGGTGAACAAGTGTGCCCAGTAACTTTGGAATTCTATGTTGCATCGTTTCCCATTTCGACATTTGACCTCTAAGTGTGACATTGACCTTTGAAGTAAGGCCTGTGTCTTTTGTGCCACATGTCACCTCATCATTGGTGAACATGTGTACCCCGTCACTTGGTAATCCTATCATGCATGGTTGAAATGTGAGCCAGACAAGGTACAGTTCTGTGAAACAGTACTCATTATGACCTTTGACCTCTAAGTTTGACCTTCACCTTCACCTTTGCGGTACATGCATGGGTCTTGTGCTATATGGAATACTATGTTGCATGGTTAAGATGCGAGCCGGACAAGGTACAGTCCTCTCAAACAGTACTCATTTTGACCTTTGACCTCTAAGTTTGACCTTGACATGTGAGGTGCATTCCTGGGTATTGAACGCGACACGCCGACTCATCATGGTAGTATCTTGGAAATCCTATGATGGATGGGTAAGATGCGGGCCGAACAAGGTACAGTCCTACCAAACAGTACTCATTTTGACCTTTGACCTCTAAGTCTGACATTGACATTGCAGGTACAGGCCTGTGTTTTAGGCGCGACACGCAGCCTCATCATGATGAAAGTTTGTGTCAAGTTTCTTGGAAATCCTAAGATGCGGGCGAACAAGGCTAGGTGGGACTGACGGACTGACAGACTGACTTACTAACAGACAGACAGAATCGACCAAACCTATAGTCCCCAAACCGGTCTCTGACCGGTAGGGCACTAATAAGCTATACACAGCATTATCCAGTCATTAGTTAGATAATACGGATTTGGAGACAGTTGGGCGATCTTTTTATCTTCATAGACCACTTCGAAGATAAAAGCGAAAAGTTTCGTATTTCTCATATTGATCAACATTGAGGCCTTATACCTACCCTTTTTTCATATTATCTCAGTTACCTTCTTAAACATGCGCTGAAGTTTATTATGTTCTGTCGACATAGTAGAATGCATCTATAAGCATCATATGTCATCAACTTAATGATGCCTACGTTATGTCGGACATATGAACATGTCTGATAGAGTATTTACACATTTGGAAGATTGGTTCAGTTGACCTACTTAAAAAACAAACATTGTAAAACATGCTTTCTTTTGAAGTAATTTATATTTTCATTTGTTTGATAGAACAATGAAATCCCATTATTATCTTTTGCCAATTGTCCCGATGCTAAAGGATGAAGGAGATCTTCGAAAACCCTTAATCAGTACAACACGCGATAACTTTTGAAATGTTCACTCTTTTTAAATGCCGGGTCGGTTTAAATACGGAAGTAAAACTAACTTGCTATGGCCAATTATAATGACTGCACCACACAATTTCTTTTTGCTATTTTGGCCATACTTTCATTATTCTAGATGTATATACAAAACTTGAGATATGTATCACATTAAATTAAAGTTTGTTAAACGCTCAAATTGTCATTTATGTAAATCAACAAAAGTTCATCAAGAAATTAACAATTTGATAAGTATGGGTTTTATCAAATTGTGTTGTAGTCAAACCCCAAGTCGGGGAATTAACATTTTCGACATGCGCCAAGTAATACTTAATCGATATTGGGAAACGGGGGATTCCGGACATATTTTTCAGCTGATATGAATACATACCATCGGAAACAGACGAGCACCGGCGGTATTTCACGGAAAAAAATCTTTGATAATCAGTAAATTAGAATAGTCAATGTGATCCGGTAACAACGGGATAGGCTCGCCGTATAGTCTTAATTGTTCACTTCTTGCTCTTTGTCACATGTAGACGCTTCACATGCGCCTCTGCATCGGACGAATTGTCAAACATTGTCACAAAAAGACGATTTGATATTCAATAATTGTTCTTTCATTTAAAGAGACTTTCAATAGTTTTGGGGCTAGGTTTTTAACTCTTTAAGCGCCACTTATTGATAGAGGATTTTGCAAACAATACAGATTCAGTTGAATCAGCTCGAAACGAGCTGTCTCACCTGAAATCAGATTGTTTTTGCATCAAAGTTATCAAAATATTCCAAACATCTAATTATATGATAAAAGGATAAAAGGAGACGCCTGATTTTGAACATGGACGAGTATACTTTAAACATTTCGGCGCCGAAAGAGTTAAAGTCGTCTGTTTCAGAATTGTAATATGTGTGAAAGGGTTTCAGTTGTTTATCCAAAAGTACGGGTAACTAATATCTATAGGGGCAAAGATGAAGTTTAGGATTGTCACAGTGGAAAACACAATGAATAGTCAGTTGATGACCTTGGGTGTTTTATCAGATTACACTTTGAGGTTTTATTTTATTAAAACCATTCAACCGGGTTATGTTTACAGGAGTAGTGTTACCCAACAAACAAATAAAAGCTAGCTCTTGTTAGTCAATACAGGCGTAGTTGCACTCCACAAACTGCCATACCCCATTTCGCCTGAGGGGTTTCGGTTGTACGCGATATAAATATAACTAATTGTTTGTGAATGCAATAATACAAAACATACGTTATGTCACAATTGCGGCGTGTGCAAAATCGTTAAGGTATACTTGTAACGGTAGTCATCTGTTTTGGAACGGGGCCGAATGCTCGATTCCTAGTGATACCAGCGAGCCAGGTGGGTTGTTATTATGATTCTCTCCGATGTTTCAAATGTCAGGCTGGACTGGTTCTTGTATTAGGACGCCATTCCAATAGATCAACTTTACCTCTCTATTAGTGTAGTTGTTTTCTAAAGACCAAATCTGACTACTATTCAACCCTTTACCAAACGCAACAAAATCGTCAGCATTCGACTAAAATATCTAGTAGTAAATATGGAAAAGCTTCATGAATTAAAGCATAGTAGCTGAATAAAAGTTAGAATATTTGTGTAAAAACACATATATTGCTGAACATGAGAATCTTTTCTCCGTTTTCCCACTAACAAATCTGTGTTGACGGGCTGTCACAATATACCGATAAACCGGTATATCCCAATACAGTTGTCAACCAATACGTACCGCGATACAAAAGACACGTACCGGTATTTTGCGATATTTTCTTTCCAGTTCATCCGTTATTTTTTCCGTCATTCAATCGATAAAATGAAGCTTCGGTGTCAAATGTTGTGTCAATCAGACGATAAATAATAAGTTGATATCAAGTGCGCGTGACAATAGCTGAGTTTGTTCGCTAACTATGGTCGAGTGTATTTCGCGAAAACTTTAGAAATTTAGAATTTCAACTAACTTCGAATCAACTATTAAAGTGCAATTCCTATAAAGGTATTATCAATTTATTATACATGTTTTTACTTTTGCAACTCTCCTGGCAATAAATGCGCACAAGTGTAAAACCAAAACTAAACTATAAAATACGAACTCATCGGTTTTCATGTAGGACCTACTTGATTCACACGTCAATATTTCATAACGAATTATCGCACATCCTTGTCTGAATATTTAGTGAATAAACTCTAAACGGCATTAAACAAATAACAATAATATTATGGTGTTATATTTCATAATTAAATCACATCATCCTTACAAAATGGAGAGTCGGAACTTCTGAAGAACATTATTCCAAAAATCAAGGTAATTGAAACAAGTACGATCATATACAACAATGGCTGCGCCTATTGAACAGATGGTGTATGATAAAATACCAAATAAAAAAGCAAAATCTGATGTATGTGGCCATTGTTTGCTTAAAAGGGAAAAACATTCCTATACATTATTTGAAGGTATAGTGTTATGCAGACATTGCGATGCATCTGTTAAATACAGTGGTTGTACAACAAATTTAAACGAGCATGTCAATCGTCATCACCCAGTCTTGAAAACGAAAGTTAAAGTAGTTCCTACAGTTCTCAAGTTTTCTTTATTTTTTTCATTTCTTTCACTAAAATCAAGTGATTTCATCTTTTACATGTGCTGTTATTTCTTATTTGTGTATTAAAATGAAAATACATTGTTAAAAAGGGTTCCAAGTTGAAATAAGCATAGAATCCAATCAATCCATAAATAAAGCAATATATTGTGGTACGTATCGCAATACAGTTCCACTGTATTGCAATATATCGTGGTACGCTTCAAGCGTATCGTGACAGCCCTAGTTGACAGAGACCTATATAGATAGACACTGATATAATGAAATATGTGAGAACAGAAGCCACACTCCGACATCACAGCATAAGCACTAGTTTAGAACGAAAGTTGATGACATGCTGACAGCTACAGCAACAATGTTTAATTACTCATTTACTCTGAACAACTTGAACAACCTTGACAAAACCACGATGATGGTATATCTCGATGTTTAAAAGTAACTAAGTGTATTGCTAAGTATGGCATGGGACATAAGGTGTTGTGCAAATGTTTTCAACCCCCCAAAAAAACGTCTATTGTAGAGGTATGAGTAATGGTCTGTATGTGCGTAAGGGTTAATTCGTAACTCCTATCTTGTTTACTGTTTGTTTTCTGATGCGTGTTTAAACAACATTTATCCGCTATAGCAGGTCGCATATATAATATGCATTGCACTTTACCATACATTGTGAAGATCCTGTTCGTGTCGACACAAACAAAGTCAGTTTTCAATGACAATTACTGAAACATACTGTGTTTTAAGTTTGTATTGAATGCAGGGCAAACAAACAGAATTATAAACTATATGACCAGTAATCGATTGTTGAACGACTTGTCTACAATTGTTTTACTAAACGTTCTACCTGAAAAACAATTCATGCCGTACACAAGTAATATATTGAATTGTTAAGCCTTCTAATATTACATTGCTGCATGCATTTCTATAGGTCGGTTATTTAATGGATTGCCGTGTTCAATATCAGATTTCAGAATTGTCAATTATAAATGCGTGTAAAAGTAGACAGTCTATATATTGTTCAAAGTGCACACACGTTCATCCGTAGGTAGTTGTTAAATTGGGTTTATGGCGTTTATCAGTTACAGCACGCCAACTTAAAGTCTTATTCATGATCCCTGGTTGCCAACCAGTATTACACTAGGACATGTACATCCAGCAT
The DNA here is from genome assembly GCA_031761405.1 of Serripes groenlandicus. Lineage (NCBI taxonomy): Eukaryota > Metazoa > Mollusca > Bivalvia > Cardiida > Cardiidae > Serripes > Serripes groenlandicus. Next base: position 120,562,015 of record JASEVX010000003.1, on the reverse strand, counting down.
GGCCGCCGTAAGCGGAAACAGAACTTAGAAGTCCGGGCCATAATACCCTACGCTATTCACGGATAAACATAATCAAGTACCCACACTATAGGTAACTGTTTGACACCCCCCTCCCCAGACTAACCGATACAAACACCTGATTATCCAGACCATTGTGTAGTGAATATATAGCTGATGATATCAATACATTAACTGTAATAGCTTTATGTATTTACTATTGTTTTGTTTTTGAAATACCGTACTTTAAGATTGTAGCATTGTTGCTCAAGATAGTGTCATCAACCGTAATTAACCAACATCTCAATGTGGTTCCAAGATCTTTCATCTCGATTACGAGGGATTTGCGTTCGATTTGAGGTTATAGCGTAAACATGGCAGTAGCCTAAGAAATATGTAATATATGCTAATCGTGTGTCTGACTGTATACCGTACGATCAATGTAATCTGTGAAAATCGAACTCGTAAAACATTTTCCTCTTGCAATCACTGCCATCATCATAACATTAATGAGAGACACACCCGACTTTGTTTATAAAGTTCGATTGTTTAAAGTTGCGAGTGCTGTTTCATTGTTAAACAAATTGACAATGCAGCTAGGGAAAGATCGGACTATGAACAGAACTAAGGCTACCAGTGTCTGCCATATTGGCACGCAGAGTTGGTATTAAGGGCCATGATGTGGATTACCGTATCTGTTATCAGCATTGAACAAATGTCAAGTTCCATTATAACAATGTCAATACGTTTATACATGCCTTAAAACAGTGAAGGCTTAACAAAACAATGACATGTACTAGACCCTCCATTTATAGACAATAACTATATTCGTCCTTGAACACAATACTTTATGATTTATGATTTATCAATACAACAACACAAACATGGGCTGATTACACCGATAAAAGAGCGCGCACCAAGAATTGTGATCTTATTTGGTGTGCAGACGGTGAAGACTCAGACAGGTCAGTTCGTAATTACTGTATAACAATCGGTGTATCTTCCAATGGACCATAACTAATATATAAGTCTAGTCCTGCTCTTCTATCAAACGTAACGCCACCTTAAAGTGATGGCGACACTCTGAATAGAGACACGACAGCACCATCCTCCCTGACGGGGCTCACATAGCTTAGTATTGATAATTGAGCCGTTCAACGAGAAAACCAACATTATGGACTATGCGTAGTGTATGAACGCCCAACAGAATATGGTGGTTATGCCTCTATCACTGCGTACTTATTCCCGGTCTAAATGCGTCTACCCACAGTGAAGATTCGTGTGAACCTGTGGAGGTAATGCCTCTATCATTGCGTACTTATGAGTCGTGTCTTGCGATTCCCGGTCTAAATGCGTTTACCCACAGTGAAGATTCGTGTGAACCTGTGGAGGTAATGCCTCTATCATTGCGTACTTATGACTCGTGTGTTGCGATTCCCGGTCTAAATGCGTATACCCACAGTGAAGATTCGTGTGAACCTGTGGAGGTAATGCCTCCACCAATGCGTACTTATGAGTCGTGTGTTGCGATTCCCGGTCTAAATGCGTCTTCGTACAGTGAAGATTCGTGTGAACCTGTGCGAGGTCTCTTCAGATTCTTAAACGTCCGCCTATATGATGAATATATTCCACAATGTTTATTAACCGAATTGCGAGAAAATTAATATCGGATCAGCCTAAGCATGCCATGTAGGCTAACTTGGACAGACACTTTTCGCCTCCTGTGGATTTGTCTGATTCAGGAATCATTACTCTCTAACTCTTTCCCCCTGTGCCGGAATGTGCTGGCCCAGATTACACTGCGCGGACTGCGCAGGCAGATCTGTGTCGATACATTACGCAGAGTCCATTATGTTGGTTTTCTCGTGGAACGTCTCATAAACTAACATAAAACTAGAACTGTAACCCCATTAGATGTACGTCACTTTTAATGATGCGAACTTGGAGAGTGATCAAGACCCCCAAATAGTCAGACGCGCACGACCATTCGTGTATTTCTATACCATGCATCCAGACATCAATAAGGAAATTAAGCTTGTAGTTGAAATTATTCTTCGTGTGTAACAATGTCCGCCCATACTTATGATTTTCTTCCTGTTTACATTGAAGTTACATTGTTGAATTGATTGACTAAGGAATTTAAGTATTCTGAAACAATACATCTACTTAACTTATCTCCAGATCTATCATGATATATACATGTATATGAGTTCACGGAGAACACTATAATCTTCCCTGTTTTCAGCTGCAGTTTAAACAGTTATCACGAGCTCCGTCCGTATATGTTTTTATCCTTCTCCGGGAACAAAAGTAAAAGTGTCTCACAGACTGTGAATCAGACAGAGATAGAGCGATTCTATCAGACATTGAGTATATTCATGCTTATCTCATATCGTGGCTTTTACGATTTTTCATCGTGTCTGTTATAGGTATTACTCATGAACATTCACCAGATCCTGACGTCTGCACATCAATATGCATTCAGTACATTTAAACTGTGTGTTAATTGTCTTACGATCAGACCGCACAGAGGTGCATGCCGATCAGGGCCTTCGCTGGTCTTAAAGTCCCGAAGATCAGTGTATGTTGCCTGTACTAACTTCCTTTAAAATGCTCTAAACAAATTGCTGTGAATCTGGCAAAGATGGGAGTAAGAACATTTTGAATTAGACTAACTGTAAATTTTGAAATAGTTACTTGAAAACTTACCGTTTCCCACATATAGATACATGTTGACGCATTTACAGCAGACGACTTTTAAAAAACGTTGAGTCAAAAACGTGTGAACTTGCTTATAATGAACACTTTCTTTTGTTTCGTCAACGCATTTTTTAATTTCATTTATTGTGAGTTTCCATAGTTAAACCTAGATTTTTAAAAAATTGTCAGTCGCAGCTTTTGTTCATGTAGAAAAGGTTTAAGGAAGTTTATTATTACCTCCTTAACATTTTCCTCATTGTTTCTTACCAGAAATTCAGATTGCAGATATCGAGTATGACATGAAGTATATGTAAGGGTGGGTCCACACATGACTACCGCATTTCAAGGTTTTTTTCAGAGTATTCAATCAAGTATTTTAAGAAATCTTACGACTGCGTCCTGTTTTTCCACAACGTTTAGACTTCTGTCTTAACCCTTTCCCTTTCCCTTTCCCTAATATAGACGCTTTCTGACGCCTCTGTAGCAAACGAGCAATTACTCATTTTGTCACCATGTATTCAACATTATTCAATTATTGTACTTTCATGTAAAGGAAGTTTTCAAATGTGTTCGGGTATGTTTTGAAAGTCGTCTGCTGCTTGTTGCATGTGGGAAAGGGTTAAGTCGTCCATTAGCATGTCTAGACAACATACTCGTATTACTGGTAGTTAAATGGTATGGTTCGACAAAAAGGTATGACTCATCACTGTTAGCTGTATTATTACCTTCCTCATTGAACTCTGGAAACCCGATCTTTTACTTTACCTGATACAAATTGATGTATTCAATGTGACATATTATCTTATTTGTACTCGAAAAAACTTAAAATGAACAAAACATAGTAAGAAAAGGTCCTTTTCTGAAAACTCTCGTATATGTTGTTCTTACTTTATAGTATAAATGAGCCGTTCTACTAGAAAACCATCAGTATAGATTCTGCGTAATGTATCGAGCCACATCAGCCTGTGCTGTCGGGCATACACATTCCGTTTCAGAGGTATAGAGTAATAATTCCTGAAACAGAAAATCCAGAGGAGGCTAATATCGTCTGTGGTTTTCTCGTGGAACGGCTCAAATGTGTATAACATAGTAAGAAGCACTGGTAAAAGTATCATAAGAGCTAACAAAATGCTTAACTTTTTTTCTCACATTGTTTTAGTTCTTACGACACTGGTACCTATAAGTCAGTTTGTTACTCTGGTATCAGTGGCTAAACCGGACTAGTGTTAGTTACCTTTTACAACAGGCCAGTATAATACGTTTGAAGGCCGCCCAACAGTTGTAAGTACAACTGGATACATTTACATCTGTCTGGTATGAAGTCGTCAGGAAATATCGTGTCTATCGTAACTGAGTCACCCGACAAGACATGGCACCTGCTGGTGTTTTTAATGTCATGGCACATGTATTATCGACCAGACTGCATAATATCAGTATCAGTTTTCTTGTTGCATTATTTGTTTAAACAGCCCTGATGTGCACATAGTTTTGGGATGTTTATTAACCGGAAAGTAGATATCAATATACATGCATTTCCGTAAAATACTTGAAGTCCATTGAATATACAACCAACATGCAATCTTATGTTACATATGTTACATATGGGCATACACTACTCAATTGATGAAAGTACTTTTGTGTGGATAAAGAAAATCAATGCAGCATCAGCGCGATTGATTTGACTTCATTTAAATCAATTGTTTAGTGTATGTCCAGCAGAATTATTTGTGAAACAATTCAACAAGAACTGATGAATCGTGCGTCGAGATTAAGTTCCCCTAACCCTTTATAGTACTGATTGAGTTGATTTCAGTTTAAGATTTGTTTTTAACCCTTTCCCATATACAACAAATATGCAGCAGCAGACGATTTTGAGTTCATCGGAACACACGTATGGAATATCTCTATACATGAAAGTAAAACTACTTAAAAAACAATTGTGGAAAAAAGGAGAAATTGCTCGTCTTAAGGTCGATTTCCATGTGATGTTTCTCATTTAGTATACAATTTATCCTTTTTATCGATATGGAGACATCGTAATTCATACGTAGACATACAGGCAGTGGTTTTATCAAATGAAAACGAATTAAGATGTTCATCTTTAATATGCAAATGTTGTGATTATATCGTTTAAGGACCCATGTTTTAAGTTTTACAATGTCTTAAGAATGTTTACGAAATACGAGCCAATCTTAGATATGTTGACATGGTCTTGTTGAATTACATTCACGTTTAATGTATTGGACTATCGTTTCGTCCCACAAATTTATAATTTATAATTTTCTCCAACGCAATTCAGAAACACTACGCTTGCTTCGTTATGTTACTAGACAGACGAAAAACAGAGGTTACACAGAAAACGAAACAAAGAAAGCACACGAATTTACAACTAGATATGTATCTATATTATATCTAGCTAGTTAGCATGCATCACCGCTTTAACCGCATAAATTGTATTAAAGAACATCTATACTTATTGTTTTCTTCAACACATATAGTGTTATTTTCCAACACAAGTGCATTCGGAGCGATTCAATCCCTACAGTTTATAAGGTATATGGTATATGTATGTATATATCGTGTTACATTCACTGCAAGTGAGTTGTGTATTACCTCCTCTGCACACATGTTTTGAGGAATAACTTATGCGTTGACGTCCGGATAAATTTACCAACAGTATTGGTTATCTATCATAAACAGCGTGATATAACTGAAATAGTGTTTTAATTAATCGGAATAAAACACTTTTCATACAAAAATACACTATAATCGCGTATGCATTTTACGTGAATTGAGGTTAGGCATGGCGGTCAGGACAACTACAAATTTCCAAATATAATGAACATTAAGCCTAAAATCGCCGGCGTATTGGTCGGTTGGCAAATATTGATGTGGTGGATCATAAGAAAAATCATTTATGAACCTGTTTCTACCTGGGACCAGATCGTTTTAGCCGTTTTTTCTGTGGAAATTATTGCCCGAATCGAGCAAGGGGGTAAAATGCCGTTGCACACCTTGTCATTATTATTACACTATATGGACGTATAGAGGGGGCTAATTATAGTAACACGTGCGGGATTCCCCAAATTACCATTACGATCATTACGATGCGTATAGACAATATAGAGAGACTTCTTTAGTATTTAAAGGAGGTATTGTGTGATTTTTCGCATTTTTTGCTGTAATAGAAATTCGGACGCCTGTGATGCGAAACAGGAAGTAACGCTACACCCTCAGATTTATATATACACAGATTAAATCAGCGCATAACACGAATGTAAATTATGTTTTCCAACATGGAAACCCATTTTGACGTATCTGCAGCAGAATGCTTTTGTAAAATTGTCACAAAATGAGAACATTTTCATGATGAACAGTTTCTTCTTTCGACACATTGATTCACTCTCTGTTTATTTATCATACTTTCCTGTATCTTTACCATTTTTTATTTGTTACATAAGAAATATGCTCATGAGTAATAATTTCTCCCTTTGACACAATGTTTCCAGCTCTATTCAAGTATTATACTTCCATTTACAGACATATTCCATTTTTCACTTTACTACTGTAAACGTTGTCCGATGAAAATAGTGTTGCGTGTGGGGTAAGGATTACTAATCAATCCCAAACTTGAATCGGAACAATTGCTTTTAATGACGATAAGGTTTTTGCAATCAATTTGTTTTACAATCTTACAACCTGAAACCCCCTCTTTCTGTTATAAGTTTGGGTAGATGAAAATCTAACCCACCCATTGATTACCTGATCTGCATGTATGAACACTAGTTGTCGAAATATTAATTGCAGCCGGTCAACAGTACATACTCAGATAGGTCTACGAAAGTGCATATAGATCTACATCCTCACTACTGTCCAATGGTTGACTTTCCTTCAACTGAGCCTGTTTTGTATTTCTTGTGTATTCGATTTGAGCAGCGATATCCCCAAGTTTAACATTGTGTGTATCCCCGAGAACGGCTTGTAACAATCTAGAGGTAGTCATCGAGTGTGTCTAGGATGTCTTGATCTACAAGTAGTCATCGAGCGTGTCCCGGATGTTGCCTTGAAACGGTCTTTGTCAACAGGTCGTCATAGAGTGTGTCCCGGATTTGGCCTTTAAACCGTTTATGTATGCAGGTTGTCAGTGAGTGCGTCCTTGATGACGCTTTAAAACGGTCTATGTTTACAGGTCGTCAGTGAAGGCGTCCTTGATGATGCCTTAAAACGGTCTATGGATACAGGTCGTCATTGAGTGCGTCCTTGATGACGCTTTAAAACGTTCTATGTCGGTATATGTATACAGGTCGTCATCGAGTGCGTACCAGATTTTGCCTTAACACGGTTTATGTATACAAGTCGTTAGTGACTGTGACCCCGGTGACGCTTTAAAACGGTCTTTTAATAAAGGTAGTCATTGAGTGCGTCCTTGATGACGCATTAAAATGGCTTTTTCAGACAGGTTGTCATTGAGCGCGTCCTTGTTGACGCCTTAAAACGGTCTAGGTATACGGATCGTCATTGAGTGCGTCCTTTATGACGCCTTAAAGCGGCCTTTGTATACAGGCCGTCATTGAGTGCGTCCGTGTTGACGCCTTCAAACGGTCTAGGTATACGGGTCGTCAATGAGCGTGTCCTTGATGACGCTTTAAAACAGACTATTTATACAGGTCATCCTTAAGTGCGTCCTTGATGACGCCTTAAAAATGTATAGGTATACGGGTCGTCATTGAGTGCGTCCTTGATGACACCTTAAAACGGTCTAGGTATACAGGTCGTTATTGAGTGCGTTCTTGATGACGCCTTAAAACGGTCTAGGTATACGGGTCGTCATGAGTGCGTCCTTAATGACGCCTTAAAACGGTCTAGGTAATACAGGTCGTCAGTGAGTGCCTCCTTGAATACGCCTTAAAACGGTCTAGGTATACAGGTCGTCAGTGAGTGCCTTCCTTGATGACGCCTTATAACGGTCTAGATATACAGGTCGTCTATGAGTCCTTCCTTGATGACGCCTTAAAACGGTCTAGGTAATACAGGTCGTCATTGAGTGCGTCCTTGATGACGCCTTAAAACAGTCTAGGTATACGGGTCCTCATTGAGTGCGTCATTGATGACGCCTTAAACGGTCTAGGTATACAGGTCGTCTATGAGTTCTTCATTGATGACCCCTTAAAACGGTCTAGGTATACATGTCGTCATTGAGTTCGTCCTTGATGACGCCTTTAAACGGCCTTTGTATACAGGTTGTCATTGAGTGCGTCCTTGTTGACGCCTTCAAACGGTCTAGGTAGTACAGGTCGTCATTGATTGCGTCCTTGATGACGCCTTAAAACGGTCTAGGTAATACAGGTCGTCATTGAGTGCGTCCTTGATGACGCCTTAAACCGGTCTAGGTATATAGGTCGTCATTAACTGTCACCTTAATGACGCCGTAAAACGGTTTATGTATACAGGCCGACATTGCGTGTGTCCTTGATAACGCCTTAAGGCGGTCTATGTATACAGGTCGGCATGAGTGCGTCCTTGATGACATATTTCAACATTAAATGTTTATGTTTGGCCATAACTGTTCAAAAGAGGCTTCATTTGTGGTTTCAGACTAGATTGTGAACGGAGTATACATAGATCAGAGTATGTTAAAGCACACACTGGTCTAGATCTTCACGGGTTGCCAATTTCGGAACGTATTTTCGTAAGACTAGGCATTTAACTGTGTCGCCGGTTTTCAAAGTACATGCCCGTATATACTAGTGTATGTATCGTGTATGTTACTTGATTGACATCTGGACTCCATGAAACACTGGGGACAGTACTAGTTTGCTCAACTATGATACTATCAAGTTATTGATAATCAGGTTTCACCTGTCTCTCAATATTTTTAATTTGTCTTCGTGATCATTCGGCAGTAGAATCGGCCTTTTTCTTTTCTAAGCCAATATGTTCGTACAACGGGTGATTTTAATAAAGAGTCCGTCATAGCGCAGTAAAATTGAAAATAAAAACATTCCTTTTTAGAGATTCAAACCCATTAGAGCAGTATTAGTAACTCTGTACGCTAACGCGTTTTGAATTGGATATTGTATTGATCTTTGTCTCTAAAATCTAAATTTAGAACATAACGTCCCTTATGTTAACGAGTCTTCCTGATACCCATGACTAAGTAACTACCAATACTACAGGATAATTGTCATGTACAGTTTTTGGTTAAGAATCACCGTACACGTCTGGCAATTTCTTTCCCAAGATGTTTGCTATATCGATAATGTAAATAAGATATGAAACAAACACGAATGACAAAACAAAGCAAGGATATCAGTTTAAAATTATAATTATTAAAAAGCAATCCAACTACAACATGTGAACATAATATTGATACAAACAGACAATTTAAACAATAGTCATTTAAACAAATTTTATTCTGCTGCTTAATTCACACAATTAGTATCAATTTCTCAGGGCTTACTCATGAGTAGCATTGTTTTGTCAACGACGGATAAGTGACATTAGACTGCAAGCATATGCATGCTTGTCTTGTTTCACATCATGATAGATCGAGGGTAAAAGGGCAGGTGACATTAAACAGCATTACATATCCTGTTAAGTAAGACTTTACTCCAGAATTATGTAGAATGTCGACCAATGGTAGTCTGCATATGTGTGCTGACAAATCTCAGTCTACGCTGTTCGATACTCATCTAACCATATTAAGCAGACGATAAACATGTGACGAATTGTCAACAATCATGGACGATGATACCAGGTGTAGGAATAAAGTGGAGATACAAAATAATGAAACAGGCAAAATAAGTAAATGGTACAACACTAAACAGGAAGAAATCAGGGTAATAATGAGTATTGGTTTATCTTAGAGTTATATCTTTATTATTCCTAGAATGAAGTAAAGGCGCTAGGTGCACGTATGCACACCACTCACTAACTCCCTTATATTTAACTAGTATGCAAAACCGTACATCTGTCTTTCAATATGTTTTATTTTCAGTAAAAACCGTTTGCTAATTCAATAAACACTTTCCCGATTACGACTCCGAATACATCCTAGCACAACATATACAATGTCTACTAATGAAATTGTTATTATTGAGAAGAGTTCAAAACATTGTGATCAAAAGAGAAATTACTCATTACAAGCAATATCTCATTTTACCACAATGATTTAAAAAATTGTGTTTTGCTGAGGAGGCGTTAGAAAGTGTCCGTATGTGGGAGAGGATTACATTTACCTCTTAGAATGAGTTTCGTATGCTTATAACATATACATGTTAAAGGTTTGAAAGCGTTATAGGAAGGACAAGCTTGACTGGATTCAGAGACAAGAAGGAAACAACGGGTAGTTGCTCCTTCGTATATATCTCGTGTTACTTATCGAAACCCTTTGTTTTGATGCTCACAATGATTATTCAACTCATTCGGATCTTTTGGGTACCAACAACATATGTTTTGGATTTCAAATAAGGGTTTTGGAAAAAATACCATCCCCTCATCTAGAGCTGTGTTTGACAGTGTTCTGTGTTGGTTTTCGTTTCCATGTTCATACGTTTGCCTTTCAAACAAAGAACAAATGTACGCATGGTAGTTTTCAGACGCATATTCCAGCACTGCGGGTTTTCCAGGAATGCTATTTATAACCATTCTGAGAATTGTTAATATCGCAAACAGATCAATATTGCCTGGACGTTTCAAGATGCAGCTTGACAAAAGGAATACAACTATACAGAGTCCAGGTTGTAGAAATACATAGTAGCTAATAGGTATGAAAATAACAAGTAAAACTTGAAATAAAAAACACTCATGAATAAACACTTGTCACGTTAAATGTTAAATGACAAATCTTCAATATTTGATTAAATGACCTGGGTTAGGTTGGTTAATTTTATACGATTTTCTGTCGATAGTTCTTATATTAATTCTTGTGAAATGCGATATATATATTCTCGCCAAATATTACACAGTTAACACATTAAAGCCATACAGCTATTGTATTGTTTTGTAAATAATAAGTACTGCAATTCAGAATAGTCTGTTTTGAAAATGTTGGTTTCTAATATCTTGAAAATTAAATGCATCTTTCGGATACAATATTGATAATCTCGTGGGTAAAGGAGAAATAGAACAATCATGTTAAATCCCCAAAGTGTACATTAACCCTTCCCAACATAAAATATATCAGAAGCAGACAACTTTGAAAACATCAAGGCGAAACTATGTTCAATCCCTGTGACGATAAGATTAATCATTGACAATGGTTGAACACTTTGTCGTTAAAGGAGAAGTTCCTTATTACGAGCAATTTCTCATTTTGACACCATTTCTTCAGAAATCGTCTGCTGCCTGTCTACAGAGGCATTACAATGAGCATACATGAGGGAATTAAAATATAAACAATGGATTTCTTTTTAAAAACAACAGCTATAGCGCAGATAGTGAACAACATTCGATATGTTATTGATAAAACCAGCTTTTGAGGGCTTTTCCCAAGACGATTCTGTTTAATATACCGTATACATTTTATCATCAATAATTCACATTCCTTCCCCATGATGTTAAAACATCATAATAAAAGCACTAACTTAAGTTTTTTTTAAAGATAATACTGTTCACAACATATTTCAACCATCAAGACAGTATATGTCTGTCATACCATATAGCATCTAGTTATTATATAATTAGGAATGGAAACATAAAGTTAACTCATGTATTACAGTTATATCATTATCTGGTATTTAGATTGACATACAGTTATTTAGCACGATGTCAGTGAATAATGTAACGCATGGGATATAAAGTACAGGGATTTTAATTGAGCAACTTCTACATGTATACACAAGCATAACACACAACAACTATTAGCGTTCGAACGAACTTCCTCGTTATCCAAACGTAAGGCATGTGCAACCAGTGGAGACCAAGATCAGCCAACGCATCCACACTGTGTTGTCTGGATCTGCAATGTTCACCAATATCTCATAGAATGTTTCAAGAACCTTTAGTTAAGAAAAAACTATTTAGATCCTTAAAATGGATGCGTAAGTCGATGTTTGTCTACATCATTAACAAATAGGCTTATGTTGGTGTTCCTGTAGCAAATTGTTTTGTCAATATGTTTTCAGAATCGTCTGCTTGATATATGTTGCATATGGTAACAAAGTCGACCACTAGGCACAGTTTTAGCTTATCATGTTCCTCACCAAAGTACAAACAACTCTTTTACTGAATAGATAGGTTTTTTTTAGAATTATACAATAAATTAACACACCACCTATACATATATAAACAAAAACAGTGAGTAAGGATACACTTTTTAACATGGTTTATTATGTGTTCATGTGTTCATAAATAAAACTCGACATTACCCCATTTCCCATATGTAGCGGTTTTCTGACGCCTCTACTTCAGCCGACTTTGAAAACATCGTGGCAATAAAAGTCATTGCTCGTAATTAGCGATTTCTCCTTTTGTCAAAATGATTGATCAACTCATTAATTATACTGTCATTAATAGAAAGTAGTTTTCAAAGTCATCTGCTGCAGATTGTATGTAGTGGGAAAGGGTTAAACAGTACTCTGTTCATACACATTTCCAGAAATACGCCTCCAAAAGTTTTATACTTCGTCTTGTAATGTGACATAATAATCATATCCTACTTGCATATGCATTTCGCCAACGATCGCAGACAGCTTTTAATAAATTGTGGAAAAGGAGAAATTGTTCATGATGACAAAGATATCATTCAATGTATTTAATTTTTCTGCTGGAGATTCCAGATGTTTTCAAAGTAATCTATTGCACATATTTCGTATACAAGTTATATAAAGGCATCACAAATAATGATGTGGCTACCATCGTTTCGAAGGATATCAACGCTATCTATTATCAGTATAGCGTACACTTAACGGGTTTTAACTTGTTTGTTGGTTGTATGATTATTGTTTTATCACAGTTTTCCTAAAAAGTGAATGAATTAAATATGAGAGATACAGACACAGATGGAATTTCATATAAAAGCAGTCCAATCTTGATGTATGTGATCACAAAGTTTGAAATCTTGTGTAAATTTTGAATTAATAAGAACATGGAACTAATTGCATACTTATGTTTATTTCCTGGAGAATCCGGCAATTAATTGGTCTACTTGCATCACGGCATATCTCCTTACTTTAACCATGCTATTAAAATAAAGCCCCTGTGGCTGGGGTACGATCACTATTACGTGTAGCCACAGTATAATCCTTGCTTGACTTATACACTCCGCCTAAAAAGATCTTAACGATTGGATTCAGGGCAACTCGTCAGCTCCAGCATGTGGGGTGGTATTGAATTCAACCTTATATATGTTTTATATAATATAAATGTTTTATCTTGATGTAATTATAAGGTGTGTGGCCAATATAACCTTTCCTGTCCACCGCGATATGACCTTTGCTATTAAAACTAGCAGAATGATCTTATCCTTCTTACAACAGAGACATTATGGTATAGCTTTTTAATAGAATTGAAACAGGAGAAACTGCTGAATTTGTTTTCAAAACTTCAGCTGAGGATACATAAACTGCCGATGCAGTGGAACAAATGTAACATCATTTCTAATATCTAGTCAGAAGTCTTTTGTATTTCTCTTCTTAATAAAGGCGGAATATGAAAAGTGTGGTGCGACTGTCATGACAATCTGAATCGTCACTCTTATGGGTCGCCTTAAAGCAAAAGTTTATAACATAATGCAACAAAATAATACCACAGACTATATGACACACACTATGTTTCTATGGCATCATTACAAACATCAATAATCACAAGTAAAATGCAATGATTGTATAACACATACATACAGTCTTATCACTGGAAGTATGTCAAACTACTCCCTCGCTAATTTCAACACAAATGAGCACGAATCTTCGTGTTAAAATTTGAAGTAATTGATCAAATTACATGTATTCCTATCTTAAATTAACATTGTCTTAGATGGATGGTGTATGAACAATGAACAAATGACAAACATGAAACATAAACATCACAGGTAATAATGTATGTACATGTATGGATAGAAAGACTTGAATAACACAAGTTATAAAGATGGCTTCTTTGTAAAATAGCCAATGACTAAATCTATATATAAAGTATTATTATTATTATAAGTAGTAGTAGTAGTAGTATAAAATGCTGTTGGATATATCATTAACGACACGATTGGTTTAAACTATTCTGATTTATAGTATGAATGGTAACTAGTGTGTATCACAATTGAAGACAAGACAGCAACATACAGTTGTTTTGCTTTAAAAGAAGGGCAGCTTTTTGAAAACATAATGATCTTTTGAAAATTGAAAACATTAATTGTATCAATGAAAACACTCTTTGACTTAATATTTCGAAGCATAGACTGTTAGCCGATTGGTGGAATACGATCGACACTTGTCACAGTGTCTTTTGTCAAATATTCGCCGAGATGATGCTCGAATTTACATCCCCTGAATTGATACCTCGCGTCGCTACCTACTGAGCTACCCGGACTCGGCAACGTTAAACAGTCATGAAGAAGGTATAGCAGCGAACTAATGAATCAATGAGTGTGTTTATTGTTATAAATGTTTAAATCCCTACGGAATAGAACTTTATTTTTTTGTTATCTTGAATACATTTTCCATTGCATATGAACTATGTATATGAAGTTGAAATAAGAAAAAAACTACTTTAAATATTAAAACAAAACAATCTAGTTTATGAAAATCAATATATGCCAAATAAAACTGAAATAGATTATCTATTCTTTGTGCTCTAAAGTATCATGTCCAAGTGTATCTTTTTAAGATTTCCTCTTCTTCTTTTTCTTTTTCGTTTTTCTTTCCGTCGTTGGATTTTCGTTTTCATGGTGCTCTGTTGGCAGAGGAGGTAGAAATCTACCAGACATGATCGGGAGTGGTGTTGGTGGATTGTCTATTGATTTCCTACACATTTAAAAAAATATGATATTAAGTATAACACAACTCGTATACAGTTATACGTTTTATGGTAATTTTTATTAGTGAAATGAAAGAATACAAGTAAAAGCAAATTCATATACATCACAGTTAGTAACTGAAAACATGAGAAGTATGGAACTGCGCATTATAAAGCTGTTTAAACAAAAATAGTGTATCGTCTTATTACAATATGCAATTAAGCCGTAATTGAAGTAAACATGTACACGGTGCAGACGACTTGATGCGTCTAATGCAACAGACGAGTTTTGAAAGTGTTATAAATGTTGATCCAAACAGAGAAAAATCCTCATTTTCCGATATTTCGTTAATTGTATATCAAGACAAATCATTATTTTTCTTATTATTACATACTTCTCCTTGCAGTTTCTAAAAGAAGACTATTGTTAACTATATTATAGTTTACGAACTGTAAACAAAGGGGTTATCACCTTTATGAGCATTGCACGTACATGTATGATTTTTATCACAATCTTAGGCCTCGTTTGGCAAAAAACACGTTCAAATTTAAGGTGTACAAAAGGGAAATTATTATGAGCAACTACTTATTTTCCTTGTTTCTATCAAACGTTATTCGCTTTAGACCCATTTAATTGGTACAAACATGGATATCAGAATTAAAGTACGACAAAATATTTTTACTATTACAAGATTGTACACTATTCAAAAAGTATGACGGATAGTTTTCAATAAGAACATTTGAAAAGATCGTTATACTATCCTCAAATAATGGAGCATACGACATGTATATAGCCTGTTTAATGTGTCTGCTGACTTTAGCTGTGTGGTTATCGCAAATATTACATAATATGACTCATCGTATGAATTCGTTATCTTGATACCCCCCTGTATACATATTGTATATACTAGTTTTACTTTAAATACATTCACCGTTGATTATTTTACTGAAATAAAAACATATATGGAATTGTTTAATGCACAAGTGTTCTTACACCGTCAATATACTACATTAAGCTTGTACAGATTGGCAGAATATGACTTAATTCGTATACGTTTATATGATTATGACACATAAAAACATATTGCATAACAAACACATACTTTTTATAAAGAAACATGATCTCGAGAAAAGGTAACATTGTTAGTAATACTAATAATTATTATACAATTTTAAATTAACGAAGATTGCAAATTAATATTGCAAATGAATTTTATATGATTATTCAAATAGTAATTACATGCACTCCCTCCCATCTGGGTGAATAATTGATGTCAAGATCAACACATTTAAACACATATAATGTAAATAGGCCTTCATAGATTTGCATCATTTAACATTTTGTTTGGAATTGTGCCCGATGGTAAAAAAGAAATGGTACGATTGATGTAAGCATGATATTCCTATACATTTATGTGCGTATTTACAAATATACCATACATTAGAATAAAGCATAACATTCCAAAATATTGGAGACAATATAACCTTAATTCAAATTACTTCATAAAGCTATGTTCCCAAATCGACCAGTCTGACTGGTCCGTTTTTTAAGAATGAATATGCTTCTTGCTATTAAGACATATTGGTACAGAGCAATTCTTTTACACACGGGTCCTCGTCATGTAAAAATGAAACCTTAGTCTGTAATTTGTCAATGTTATTGTATTTTGCATTTTAAAGAAGAGAAGAATTCACGAACGGACAAGATAAATGATGTGCTTCTTTTTCTATGAGTTATGTAAAAGTCAAACGTTAATTGTAAACGTTTGTATGGTGCGACTGTATATATAAAATTGAGTACCAGCATACACACATCAAATACGTGCAAGGGCTCATTGTGTTATTAAATGCAACGTTATTTAACATTGTGAATCTATCAATTTAAAGGCTTATATACTCGTAATGTATATACTTAGTAGTCATTGTAAAATAATTGTAATACAATGATACTTGTTTTACCTCCGTATATAACTATGTCATGGTATAAGTATATATGTAAATTACTAGCGTATTTGCTTGGAAAAAAACCCCGCTTTAAACATAAACTTTGTTCCGTAACATTGTATTTGATTCTCTTATTTGAAAGTTTTGGTTTACCATCATGGATGCAATTGTGTTAACATTACTGGCAGAATGGAAAGCGGTGAATGGAGAGAGTTAGGATTGCCCGTGACGACCAATCTGGACTCTTCTTTGGCTATTTTCAAAGGTCTTGTATATGGAGTGCGGGAGAATACTGTAGTTCCATGGAGAAGGGGTTAAACAGTTTGGATTATAAACATGATATTATTTGTATTGTCTTTACCATACGGTTTGAATATATGTTTCGGGTAACACTTTATTTCACGGATTCCACTCACACAATGCAAAAGTGTTTAGGGTAGTGTATTACTTTATCTGGTTACGCGTATCGAGCAGTCGGAACAGTTCGTGATGTTACAGAGTTGTCATATTATGTATAACTTTACGATAAAATGATACATTTGTACCTCCTTATACAATTACATACTCACTATGTGTATATATGCTTATTACTGGGCCGGTGTTCTAATTAAACAATAATATTTAAATTGAATTGCTGTCTTTGTTTTGTTACATAACATTTATCATGTACAACAAAACAGTTCTAATAAATATGAGCCATTCCACGAGTAAACAAACATTGTGGACTCTGTGAAAAGTGTCGACCCGGATCAGGCTAAGCATGCCGCGCAGGCCGACCCGGACAGACACTTTTCGCCTACTGTGTATGTTCTGTTTTAGGACTCGTTACTCTATTCGTCTATTCCACTGAGACAGAACGTGTCAGCCCAAATTAGCCTGCGCGGATTGCATAGGCTGACCCGGGTCGATACATTACGCAGAGTCCATAATGTTTTTGCTTTTCTTGTGGAACGGCTCATATATAAAAGGGCATTTCTAACCACATCCTATAAGCTTAATGAATTAACCACACCCTTTAAGCTTTTAAAATAAAATATCCACTTCCAACATATACTGAAGTGTCCAAAAGCATTGATTATTTTCAGATACGATGAACCCTTTGCCACATACACCAACTATGCAACAGACGATTTTTGAAGTACCTAGACTAACCTGAACATAGTTTAAAGAAATGTTGTGCATTGGGAAATTAATCATTATGAGCAGATTCTCATTTTACAAAAACATTGACAAAGGCCGCCTACTGCATATTCCGCTGAATGAGTCTGCAGGTGGGAAAGGGTTGAAACAAAGTTGCATCATAATCCCCATAGTGTTGCTGAAAGGAGAGGTGGTACATGAGATGGTTGACTTACTTTTGACCCTTTTGTAAATAGAGAAGTATTTTGACGCATCTGCAACGGACAACTGTTTAAAACAACGACGCAAAATAAGCAATTTTTTTTTTTGCTAATAACGTAGATGTTTTAACAGTCTCTGCTGCATATTTGTTAAAAGTGGGAAAGGGAGGGTTAAGGAAAGCTTAATGTTTTTAAGATGAAGCCACGATAGTTTTTATTTAAATCTAGCATAGCAGTATTTTATAGTGTTTTGTTACAGCATATCACATGTTTATCTATTAAATTCATTTAATTAATACACGGTTAATGTTGACAGATAATAAAATAGCTTTGATTAATATTGCTATTTATTCTTGTTTGTTATCTCTCTAGGAATCCGCTGGTGTCGAGTGGTTAGCGTCAGGGATTTCGAAACCGGGTGTCCCGGGTTCGATCCCAAGTCGCGGCACTACGGTCATGGTGGAGTGCCCTTGGGCAAGGCTCATTTTCTAGCCTAGTACTGGTTTGTTTACCCAGGGATCATGAATAATTAAATTTAATTGCGCGCTAAATGACCTTAGCTGTCGATGCGCCATAAAACAATATACATTCATTCATTGTTATTTCTCTGTTCCTAATACCAAGCAAGAACATTAATTACATGACGAGGAAAGTCACATGACATAGGGAAGAGGCCAATTACTGCTTGTACATACATGTTTACAAACACATATGCGTCAAGTGAAAATGTACTTCGTTTCACCTGTAAACACTGAAGGATGCATACATACAGTCTCACAATAGCCGTCACTGAGCGTCATCCTTTCGAATAGGCTTTGATGTAACTTCGGACGACAAATTGATTCTATCACAACTGGTGTGTATTCAGATTTAACCAATATATTTAAGGAGGTTGTTAGCCTGATCAACCGATTATATTACACATTTAATAATAACTATCCAACACCCCTGTTCTACACATGCAATGTACATCCGAATACAACCCTGGTTAAATGCCGAAGCACCCGACTCTTTCATCCTTAATTTGAGAGTTAATAAGGCCAATATATAAGCTACCACGACACTATTACTTCTTTCATTGTCAAAGACATGCATATAGGTGTTGCTCTTTAAAGGTGAAACTGTTCTCCGTATTGAAACGTATTAACGCATCTCAATGCAGGCATATTTAGGCATATTTATTTCCGAGCAATTTCAACATCACATTGTTTTCAACTCAGTTCTAAATTAAACCTGCCTTTTGCCTATAATTTTCCATTATCTTTTCATTAGAAAAGGGAAACTATTAAAATCTCGTTCTTAAAATATGTTTGCTGTACGGAAGTGTCGTTTTTAAGAGGTTTTTGTCGTGTTTAAGAGTTTATACTACACATGCAAGTATAGGTGTAATATATTACGGTGAATAGTAGATAAGGTTGATTCGTAGGAATGATTGATAACAATGGGTCGGATAGGCTAAAGTTAGGCGAATTATATAGACGTATTCCTACGATAGCAATTGTGTGAGGCAATATTTCAAGTGAGGTTAATTCCTTATTGACCGTTGTATTATTTGAAATGCACTGAAACACAGTTTGAAGTCGCCGAGTTGACACTTTGAAAGGTGTTGCTCATGTGGCATTCAAGTAAAGTTTCTATTTGAATGCATGCAAATTTTAACCACATGGTTAGGGTTAGACTGTCTCTCTGAAAGGTTTATGAGCTATTGTCCAGGTGGCATTTAAGTGAAGTTGCCATTCGAATGCATGCAAAGGGTTACAACAACTCTCCCAAAAAGAACATTAAGCATAACAAATTTAACTGCTTTCTGCATACACAAAGCCGTAATGTATATAGCAATAATACCGAACTATTTCATGAACAGTAAGATACATACCATGGCTCTTTTACGTGTTTTCGGATTAATTGATAAAGAAGAGTTAGTACATAATTTAAACATACATTTATTTATGTTTGAAACAATGAAGCTATCTAACTATACCAAATCATACTTCATTTCTACGTGAAACCCAATTATGAAAAAACCCTGAGACATTATCAACTTATTTTTGCCTATGGTATATTTCAATTTTTGTGTAAACTATTTCAGATGATCGAAGTTGCTATAAACTGAAACATCATTAAGGTAAGTAAGAGGGCCATCCTTGTGTTTGTATATATATATATATATATATCATATCATTAATTATTAACATAATTTATATATAGTATTGGGAAATCTTGCGATTTAGGCATAATAAGGCATATCAACATAATGATGGCCAATGAATAAGTAGATCTGCTTCTGAAATTGCTAAAAAACAGCCATTATGTAAACGGTCATTATTACCATCCTGTCATTTTTACAATCAAAATCGAACATGTGTCATATAAGTGGTTTAACCATGTGTCACTACAATATAAGTGAAGAATGTGACACAGCGACTTTTAAACGAGAATCAGAGTAATTCTATTTTGATTTTTTAGTTTCAGAATCATATACACATTCTTACCAAATTTCAGCTAATGTGGGCATATCAAAGAGCATTATTATTTCTTTTTCAGATGTCTTAATAAAGACAATACAGTGAAAGATAAACACTACCTTGCTTTAAAAGCACATTTGGAGGTAGTTTTATAATTGAAACAGACAAAGCAAGTTTGGGTTGATTCGAGAGTTCTCCGCAAATTACTTATATATGTTGCCACCGAATACACAAATACTTATGCAGGACAAAAGTAATGCATAACATAAAATAACAGCATACACTAGCATCTGCAGCTCTATTTCAACAATCATTTATTGCGCAAGTCACCATCCGAAAACCAAATCTAAATGTAATATTCCGATTGGCATTATTTCATTCAAGTACATTCATTAACCATCGAAAATATACCAAATGGTACGGACTTGATGACTAAATAACAAAGCAGACAATTCTGAAGCACACTCACGGTTACTTCTGTTCCTTCATTTTGCACATGCCTTCTTCTGGATCGTTAATCTCACCATCGTTACCGTCTTTGTCGACTGATGTCGGACCTATGCATAATTGATATATACTGTTTAAACAATCATCTTTAATATCAATAAACGCATCTATTCGACCCTCCTTCATCTTTCTTGCTATAATTTTGGACATTAACAGAATATAAATGGAGCGATCATCTTTCAGAAAGGTGAGCCGTACTCTAGAAAACCAAGACTTACACCAATGTTAATAAGTATAGAAAACGACCAATAATTATATACATTCATTGCATTGTTTTGATTGATTGATTGATTCGGGCTTAGCGCCGTTTTCAACAATTGTTAAGTCAAATCAAGGCGACAAGTTCACCTACTCATGCGTTTCCTAGCTTGCTCAAACAAGTACTCCACACAACATACTTTTCAAGCAACTGGCTGCCTTTCCACGTAGACTGCTAGCCCATTAGTGAGCGACGAATGACGCTTGTCATAGTGACTTGTGTCGAACGTCGGAAAGAATGTTGGCCGAGCTCACAACTCCTGGATTTACAGCCCGCGTCGCTACCGAAATCAGACTTTGCGGATTCACAGAGTGACATTATCTTCACTGGCCGTCAATACTTTATTGTTTTGATGTTTTGTAGCGTTGTTCATTTATAATTCAGTCTATGTTTATTATCTATCACTCGCATGGAAATCGGTACTCATGAATTATCTACCAGGAACGATACAGAGCAGCCTGCGTTCCACTAAATGCATCATCAATATCCAGGAAACCTCACACTATGGATGTAAGAACAAACTAACTAAATAAGAGTGTAATTGGATCGTAAATGCCCGGTCCTCCGAAGGTCGATTTTTCACAAGGCATGATACACTTTAAGGATGATATTTAACCTATTTGCTTTAAACAGATAGCCTCACAATATCGGGGTCCATCATTTGATATGCGTTAAGTATAATGCATAGTTGTAACATGGATTATATAAGTAAAACATGGCTCCAAAACTATAAAACATTACTCTATGATAAGAATTTGTGTTCTGGCATACTCTTAGTAAGGAGCCAAATCACTCTTGAGATTGATAAATCAGAACTCATATATGGAGAACAGAGTTCATTTTGGAGCTAAGAGAACGTTTTTTCGGGCCATGGGGTTTCAAAGTTAAAGAAAATGCCCCGTTTATTGTAACGTGATGTTCCATGTTTTAAGGCAATTGTTATCCTTGCAGACACACTTAGTAAGTTGCAAATTCACAGCTTTACAAATTGAAATACCGTCCCAAGATTACTACATTTGATCCAGTGGACATTTTGACATTAGGTAATATTTGAAATAATTCATATATGATATTTATGATGAATATTTTTTTGAAATAATGATTAGATATAAAACAATCCTTAACACAGTAGCACATTGATTTTATTTTATTGATTCATTTACACCCAACTCTGAATAAATTAGTAAGTCGTCATTTAACGACCCATGTATTAAGCCTAGACTGGTCGCTATCATTGCGCCCAATTCACATAACCATGTTGATTGTATTTCGGTATTGTGTAATACACATACAAACTTAGGGTTGTCAATCTTCCGAAGGAAGTAGCATTTCATTGCTTTGCTCTGTTATGGAAAATCTCAAAATGAAGTGTTAACAAAGAAATACGATTTGTATTTAGTCAGCTGTCCCTATACCGCTGTTACAACGTGTGACAGGGTAATACCTATGAATGATTAGGACACAAATTGAAAATCTTACGTTTTAATTGTTTCTTTTTATAGTAAGCCGCCGCACCGCAGATTGCGAGGCCACTACCACCACCAACTGTTCCTCCTATTATTTTATTATTGTTTTTGGACAGTCCCTCGTTGTCATTGCCTTCAGTTTGAGTCGAAGCTACACATGGAAATAAAATAGAGCAAAATGTTATCAATTAACCTGTTATATATGACCTTAATTGGACCGTTTCTTATTATGTTGTTGTAAATGATGTAACTACATTAAAATAAATATATTGCTTTTTGTTAATACAATAACTATACAGAAGAAAGACTACGCTGATATTATCCAGTAACGTATTATCAATGGCGTTAAGAACAATTATTATTTCTTAGGTGATTTATATATAAATAACACAAATGTTTTTTTCTGTCTCCACATTATTCACAGGTAAGTAAAGAAAGATACCTCTTTACTATTTATTTGCAAATAGATGTGCATTGCCTCCGTTATGCCAATCAATTGTGTGGGTCACATATAGAAAACAAGTTGCTGTGCAAATAACAAACCTGATTTGCTTTATTCTGAATGTAACACTTGTTTATATCCACATGTACTCTGTATATTAAAGGAAAGGTTGATTGCGTAAACACTACCTTCTGTTAATAAAATACTTGACAACTATGCGGGTAAGCGCAACACAGTCGAGGAGCTGTCTAGAACACACATTGATTATATTTAAAACCGAATTGATAATATATGCATGTAGATGTTAATTTAAGTCCGGGATTGTGAGAAGCTGTAAAAATCTTGCATCCCTAAATTATAAGTAAGAGTAGTATCATTTGGAATTACTCGGTATGTCGATTGCCGAACATTTAAAATTAACTTGTAGTTACATATTTATATTTCGGATATATCACATGCTAAATATATGATACTTATGTCTTTGTGATTTATAATATGCGTATATTCGGAGAAAGTGCTCTACACCATCATATATGTAAACTTAATGTCAGCTACTTGTTCCAATTCAACAATGTGTTCAAGGATTCACAATTATCATATATTTTTTGATACAAATATCGAAAAAAATTATAAGATACTTTGAAAGTCGCCAGCTGCGGTTTTTATGTATGTTTGAAAATGCGAGTGCTGCCAAACAGCTATCAGTATTTGTAGAAGTTTGGAATATCTTGTATCTGCATAACGAAAACAAATACGTGTACATATGCAAACATGACTACACTTTTTTCGTTTTCAACACAAATATGTAATTTTAAATGACGTATTATTATGTTTTTTGCTTCATTTACTTTTAATTAACTAACAGCTTTTTAGACTAAAAGAACCCAAGAAGAAACCTCCCTAGTGAATTCAAAAGACATCCCGTACGTGTGTTCTGAGCAAAATTTAAAAAAATGTTTTTACAAGTAATAAAGGATGTTATAATCAATCAAAGCACTGAAAGTGCTCAAAGCAAAGGGGCTAACTGCGGATTACATTTGGACATGGATTTACCGATCCCAAAAGTCTAACTTGAACACGAAAAATACTGTACACACAGTATGGAAGTCTATCGATATACTCAACCTTGACATACATATGCGCGTCTGCTATCTGGATAGTTTCTGCTAAGCACACCTCCTGGTTTACAATGGATTTAAGCCGGATTTTTCTTTATGCAATTAACATTTCATATCAAAATCACACTTGCCTAACAATGATAAATATATCGAGTGTCAATTTTACTATCAGAGCAGAAATAAAATCCTGTGTTATCTACATTTTCTTCAGCGTGATATAACCGAAATATTATTAAAAGCGACGTAAAACATCATACAATCGAATTAATCAATTCCTTAAAGTGTTTCACAACGCGTAGGTGAAAAGTCTTAAATGCATTGCTTTTGAATTCATTTTGAAGGAGTTAGTTGCAGCGGTGTCAAATGACCAAATGCACCACTGATATAAGCAATGTATAGGACAAAAATGGAAAAAAATATTATAATATATTTTTATTTGCAAAAAAAGTCCGCCCAGACCGGAGTCTAACTACGTATTTATAAAATGATAAAAAGGTGATAAACGAGCTAGCGAATTAATTATATTTGAAGCATTTTATCTTTATAATCTAATAATTTAATTTTCTTTTGGAGTATATCACATCACTGGGATTTGAATATCTTATTCCGTATTCTGGGGTTGTTATGGTTAATTTCGGTTGACAATCTGATGTATTTACGCAGGAATCTAGAATGAAATACTCTACTACTTAGATATCTGATTAACGTTATTCGAAAGGATTTTTGGAAATTCCGATACCTAGGCTAACTTACACATTTACTGTATATGTTATATTTTGTCAACTATATATTTTATTATCATTTCAATAATTTGATTTTTTTTAGTATATATGTTATCATTGGGAATTGATTATCTGAATTTGTATATGAGTCGGAATCGAAAAGCTGCCTTAACTCCACTCGGTTTACAATATTTAGGAATCACCCATGAACTTAACGCGCGATCAAGTATGTTGAAAGCGTAGAAATACATTTTATTTTTTAATCATGTAATTCATATATTTTAAGATAAAATGTCTTTCGAGTTCTTTCTTTTGGGTAAGTGATGTCGAATCAAATATATTTTCCAATTTCATATGCCAACAAGTAACCGCATTTTGATTTTTAAACAGGAACTATTTGGTGGTACGAAATGACCGACATGGGTATTAGCTGGAAACAGTCCATTCATTGTTAAACAATATTCAACAGACCATCCACTTCTTTTGACATTATGTACGATCTGTAACTACAAAGACATCTGTCTGAACCCGGGATGGTGTTCAGAAATTCAGAAATTATGGAAAGCTGATATAGAAAGACAGATGTGAAGCAATTGAATGCCGATATTGTAAAACACTAGTCTAGATTCCAGTCTCAAAAAGATGACTCTCTTCGGATTTCGCCTACTATAGCAATTGGCTCTCACGAGCCCCTTGCTAGAAAATGAATCTTAACAAGGCACATTGCATGTCAGGACCATTCCGATGCTTTAAAAGAATCCACCCTGCAGCTAAACATCATTCAAGTAAGTATGAAAACATCTTGCAAAACAGTTAAATCTTAAGAAATGAAAAATGCACAATTGATTTTAATTCGAAAGCATTGAGAGAAGTATAATTGCACATTGTCAACAATTTGACCTTTTATCACAATGCTTTCAAAAATCATATGCTGTAATATCAAATGTCATCTTCATGTCATCTTCATAAGATAAACACAAATATAAGTTTCATACCTTATGGTGTATTGCATTTAACAGAAAGTTTTTTTTTATATAGATATACTTCTTCTGTATCACCAGTAATTAAAATAATCATAAGGTCAATTAAAATGTAGATTTATCTTTGATTGTGAACAATATCTGTATGACCCCATGGATATTTTTTCAGAACACAAGTGGGGCCCCTTTTCAAAAAATTATAGAAGCAACTTTGCCCAAATGTACACAAATGAAAAATGTATAAAATACCAAAATACAAAGTCTAACAAATTCTAAAAAAATGCCCCAAATATCTACTGCATGAATCAGAATTCACTGAAGATTGGGATTTTCCGCACAAATGGGGCAAGAACTGGTTGTATCTTCAGGACATGGAGCGTGATTAAAATAAGATTAAAGCTTGTTTCGCAATTGATGTAAAAAAGATAAGTTTAAAGTTATTGGATTAAAGGAATAATTCAGATATGATTGCACGGAGGTACAAACTGGTCTAAATCAAAACTGGAAAACTTGTTGCAGAGCCAAAAGCTTGGCTTTCTGACATAACTAATGTACATTGTACAACTAATGTATATTGTTTTCAATTCTGGTCTATTTTTTAAATATTAGGCTATATAAAATGAAAAAGTAGAAAAAGGTATAAATAGTGTTTGTAATCCCATTCTTTAATTATCATTTTATTTTATATAAACACACTCTTATATTGAGAGAAACCCATTTACTGATGGAATTACAGCTGTAATGACGATGACAGGAGATGAACTTCAGCTGATTACATATAATACTAATGGATTCATACAAGGTTATGTTTATATTGATGGATAAGTTTCATCAAAATCATATCAAGCTTGTTTTATCTAATTAAATGTGATATATAAAGAAAGTCCTGCTATTTGATTGCACAGTTTGCGTTTTTTATGATCACGTTTTGTCTGATGTCCTTCGGTCACACGCCATTAACAATTGCCTTGTGAACAATCTACAGGCAACATTGCACAACATCCAATATGGAAAGAAAGTTTATCAGAAAATCATCTCCATCAAGTCTTGGCCAAGTTATAGACTGGGCCTGTGAGGTAAAAAACTAGCTTTCAATGTCAATTTGAAGGACAATATTGAAAACACTCTGAGTACCTTGTTTTAAACTTAAGCATGTTGAAATGTTTTCAGAATAACTGTTTTGATGATATCTAGGTAAGTTTAAATATATTCGGTCATAAACTAGGTCATGTTGGGTCATAACCTAGGTCACTCCACCAAATTGAAGGAAAATCTTGTTAGTCTAGAAACAACACTTTGCCTTCATCAGCTTGACGCTTTGTCAGAATGTTTGTTTTGACAATATCTAGGCCTGGTAAGAATAAGGGTCATGGTGGGTCAAAAACTAGGTCACTAGACCAAATTAAACATTATTTTGAATGCTGCATTTTTAATTTTAACATGTTGAGATTTTGTCAGAATTGGTGTTTTGGTGAAATCTAGACTAAAATATAGGTCATGTTGGAAAAACAAGATGGCCATAATGGCCCTGGATCGCTCACCTGATTTATTTTTTTGGATTGGTTATGTAAGCACAATAACACATTTAAGACAAAAATAGAGGCTCAGAAGTTTAATTTTAATAATTTTCAAATCGGGCCAATACTTTTGGACAAGAAGATTGTTAAAGATTTAACAATGCACATATAAGGAAAACAAGCTTCGCCCCCTAGCGGCCATGTTTTTCAACGAATCGGACATATTTGAACAATCTTGGAAGAAGGTGCCCCAAGAAACATTTGTGCAAAATAATTTTCAAATCGGGCCAGTACTTTAGGACAAGAAGATTTCTTAAGATTTGGCAATTTTACCCTTTTCTGAAGCCGCAGCAACCAAAGTTCTACTTGGAATTAAATTTTATGAACAACTTTAAAAGAAGACCATTCCCGTGAAGTTATTTTGAAATATGTACATTGGTTTAGTAGGAGAAGTCATTTGTAGGAAATTGGTAACAGACGGACAGACGACGACGACGAAGGACGGTGAGTGCTCACAACATCTCACCTTGTACTTCGTGCTTAGGTAAGCTTAAAACAATAAAGTCAAAAGAAAACATTTGAGAAAAATCATGTAAACAAGCTTGACCTCAAGGTATGCTTCAGCATCTTGAAACTTTGTCAGAATGTGTGTCCTGATGATTATTGAAATC
Organism: Serripes groenlandicus; assembly: GCA_031761405.1. NCBI lineage: Eukaryota > Metazoa > Mollusca > Bivalvia > Cardiida > Cardiidae > Serripes > Serripes groenlandicus. The sequence continues at coordinate 120,533,938 of JASEVX010000003.1, read as the reverse complement.
TAGGCCAAGTTCAAATATTGGTCAAGTCGGGTCAAACATAAGGTCACTAGACCAAATTAAAGGAAAATCTTGTGTCAGCTATTCATTTAATGTTAGCATGTTGAAACTTTGGCAGAATGGATGTTTTGAACATTGCTTTTAACCCAGAAACTATGTCACTAAGCCTAATTGAAGGAAAAACTTTGTTTCACTATTGTTATTTTTTACCTTTCTGTATTGAATATGTGTATGTTCATGTGATGTAAACATTTCAAAGTCAATACAAATGAAGTTTGGATTGATGTTCTTAAGTCGTACATTTTGTTTATTGAAACTCAAAATATATTTTTTTGCCAGAATTGTATGAAAATGGATTTAGATTGGTTAAAGATGTACTGGATGAAAATGGAAATTTTATTAGCCTGAGCATCTATAAAAAATAATATGGGAACAAAATAAACTTCTTATCATTATATGGACTAAGAAATACAATAAACGCTTTCCTTACAAAGAAAACTTTTTTAAAAACAAAAAATACACTTATTGGTTATCATAATCCTTCGATAAATTGATACTTATATCTAATTTAACAAGAAAACATACTCAAAAATATGTATCTAATACATTGATAGATAATCAAGAAGTACCTACCAGTCAAGATAAATGGATGTTATTGTATCCAAATTCAAACATTAAATGTACAAAAGACACATATATCCAATGGTTTCAAACCAGAATAGTCCACAGAATATTGGCGACAAACTCTGTTATATAAAATGAAATTGGTAGAAACAAATTTTTGTTCTTTTTGTCAATCAAACAAAGACTCTCTTATACATCTTTTCTATGAATGCGAAAAGGCTAATCCTTTACTTAAAATTATCTTAGATAAAATTAGAGAACTACATTGTAGATCCGCCTATACAGATGACAAGCACAGACATAATTTAATAATTCCGTAAAAAACATTTTAAACTGGAATTTGTCTTTAGAAATACAGCTCTGTATATTTTTCTGTTAATCACAATTAATTGTACTTCAGAAAATGGTCTTAGAAACCGATTAAATCCTACATGGAATATTTACAATTCAACAACATCAGCCGAATCAGGCAGAGAAAGCTGGACAATGCGTTACAAAACCACTCTTAAATTCTGAGATGTATGTATGTTTATGTATGTGTATACGTGTGTGTATAACTGTGTGTGTATGTATATGCACGTATGTATGTGTGTATGCATAACACAGAGCGAAAATAGCATTTTTTTTTTGCTTTATTTTTCTCTTTTTGTTGTTGATTTGTCGCTTTATTGGACCTCCGTTTCCCGTAATATTTAATGTATAACTTTCTTAACACCTGTGGATCGGTTCGATTCACTGTCGAAGCGGTTATGGTGGAGTGCCCATTGTAGCCTAGCATGTACTGGTGTGTTTACCCAGAGTTCATAACTAACTTATGTAATTGATAAATTGATAATTATATTGAAAACAGCTTGAAATACAATTCTATATGGGAAACCCTAGAAATTGTATGTCTATTACACCAATGCGCATTTTTTTTTTATTTACTAACACATTTCTATATACTACTGATCACCACGACCTACCCATACCAATGCACGTGACTAATAAAGTTATATATATTAAAAAATCAAAAAACAAAAAACAAAAAAAATATGCACTTTGTTTGAAAAATAGTAAAGTTCTGAGAACTAATTCTGAGCTGGTATCAGTATTATATATATATATCATAGAACAGGCCGTTTGCGTCATATGCTTATCATATTCTTTACGAAGACAGAATGTGGACTAAGTATGAACTATTATACATCAAAAGTTATGTCTTCAAACTATTAAAGTATTTAACAGATATACAAATAGCTGGGTTTTCACGGGATGTTTCGTGTTTTTAGCTCACAGTTCCTCCTAAACCGCTTATCACAATTTGATGAAACCTCGCAGGATTGGACCTTGAGTCGTTTCCTTTCAAAAGTGTACACATGAATACATCCATACAGAACTGCGATTGCCATGGCAACCGAAATAATTTTTATTTGAAAATTTGAAAATCTTCCTGTCTGAAACCGTAACGCCTAGAGCTTAAACGTTTGGTGTGTATCATTGTCTACTGATCCTCTACCCAGAGTATTGAAAAAATGCCCCTGGGTTCAAAATTGGCCCCGCCCCGAGGGTCACCTGTTTTACATAGATACATAAATATACGGAAACACTTGCTCATATTGTCGGAAAGCGAAAAGCCTTGAGCTAAGATAATTGATGTGTAGCATTGACTAGTAGTCCTCTATCATTGTCCAATTAATGCCACTGGGATCAAAATTGGTCCCATCTCACGGGTCACTTCGTTTACATAGAGGTATATAGGGAACTACTTTGAAAGTCTTCTCGTCTGAAACCGAAAGGCCTACGGCTTAGATATTTGGAATATGGCTAGATTGTTCACAATTAGCCCCTGGCGTCAACATTGGCCCCGCCCTAGGGGAACATGTTTACATAGAGATTAATAGGGAAACTTTAAAGCTTAGATATTTCGTATACATGTAGCATTGTCCAATGGTCCTCTACCAAGATTGATCAAATTAGCCCCGGTCATAATTGCTTCAACCCTGGGTTACATAGAAATTATTGTATTTTGCCTTGTGGCAAGTTGAGCTATACTTGACATTTGTCTTCATGTATTAGCTTAACTTACCGCATTACAAATCATATTGTGTTACTTAGGTGAACGTTCCAAGTCCATAATGGCCCTCCTGTTAACTAGAAAAGTTTGAAGAGATCACAAAGGTCTCTAAGTATTGACAATCGACAAAATATACAACTACACCTATACAATAACTATTCCCGGTAATCCAAAAATTGAAAAACAGTTAACAGAACTCAGTTGATCAGATTCTTACCTTCAAACGTCACATTGATTGTTGTAGAAAATGGGTCTATTAACAGGAAGGTGACATTACACTCAAATATACCTTCATTTGATATCGTAGATACCCATATGATGTCGAAAAGAGATGAAACGTCATTGTTTTCCCTCAAAGTCTGATTACCATTGAACGTTTCCGTTGCCTGAAGGTAAAACATATTTAGAAAAAAGAATGGTCATTAAATGAACCAAGTGTTGCAGCACCAACAGCGAAAGCAAAAGCACTAGTAGAATTGGTATCATCTATTGAAAGAGTAAGCATAGATAGTGTGTCCGGAATTGGTAAAGCGTCTAAATTTCACAAGGGAGACAAAGTGGCTCCTACAAATGCGTACAATGTCTTCGTGTTATTTGTTTGTATATTTAAAGTAAACTAGAACACAACCACCGTCGACAAAGTTTCTGATTCATTCAATTTGATAATTTACTTATCCTCGAACTCCACTTAATGTTAGACCTCCCAGGGGTAGTTTAAGGGCAACATTTGAATCATTCAACAGCGAGTTTTTTTAGTTATGACCGCATATTTCTTACATTGGATTCATTTGAATAGAAGGCGCAACCGTTAGGAAACGGAACGAATGTTTCGAGGCCGAATGAATCCATTAACATTTATTTAAAGGAATAATAATATACTTTCAATGTGTTGTTAGTCAAACTAAATGCACTTATCAAGGTTTTCAAAGTATTCGCGATTAAAAAATGACGACCCCACATACACTTCGACGAATTTCTAATTGGCCACCTAGTTTTTATCATATTTTAGGAAAAGTATTCGGAGAAAAATACAAATAACCTAATATAAGTTTAATACAGTTTATTCCTAATATGTAAAACAAAACTTCATTGAAATTTGATCAAGGGAACAAACTTAACAGAGAGGGTTAATATGAACACCCTTAAAACAAAAAATGGAAGATTATATCACGTCGTATTTGATTTCGTTTTAATACTTTGTATGTCCACCAGCTGCGGCTATTACAGCAAGGCACCATGTACTCATTGATATAATGATAATGGTGTGGAATGGCCGCCCACATCTGATGAATAACACGCGTGAGCTCCCTGAAATTTGGTTGCAGTGGCCGGGCACGCACCTTGCGCTTCAATAGATGTAGTGTTCGCACGTTGTTTGCTGCAAGCTTTATGTGTGTGCTTACAGCCGCGTGACATGGTGCGTTTTATTACGACGCGTAACATACTTGTCTGATGGGGGGATGGGGGTGGGGGGGGGGGGTGCCGGCACGAATCATTCTGACGGCTTGAGCGCGTTCTGCAATGCTCATTCTTACCATATTTAATGTTTCTGATAAAAGACAATCCACGAAGAACACAATCCTACCAAATACGCCAACTATTATGCCGTGCACGAGGAACGCGAGCACATAAGCTATTTTCGCACCTACCGTTCCGCATGGATGATTTTTTACATGAATACGTGTTTCTTTCTGTAAATCGATAGATTGGTGTGTACAATACAAACATAACCAAACTTTAAATGTATTGATTGAATATTTCGCATAATATCATATTGTATATGTTTGCCAATTAGAAATTCGTCGAAGTTTATATATATATTTAACCCTTGGTCTATATCACTTGTTACTTATTTATCAATGTAAAGCAACTACAATTCAATAAAGGAACGTAACAATACAAATTGCAGGGTTTCAGCAGGATCATTGTTAAACTAAACACAATGAACTTTTCCTCTCCCAAAGATACGAAATGTCTGGAAGCTTATTTGGCTAAAACAATGAAACTGCTATCGTATCATTTGATTTTTGACAAACGTTTTCCTAAAATTGTTCATATTCCAATAAATGAAAGATCTTATTTCTTGTTGATGAATTTGAAACAGAAGTCATTTAGCATTTTGTAATGCCTAATCACAATCAAAAGAAACCACACGTTTATTAATTTAACTTAAATGTAAGAGTACATGATAAAGATGTCTTACACAAACAGAAGATACACAAATGGGAACCATGTTTAATCTTCCAAATTAATGTTTAGAAATTCAAAAATGTTGGTCTTGATTTGTCCCATTTTTTTTTACAGATAGTTATCCTAGGACTAGAAAAACTAAATTATGCACTCAAAGTTAAATTGTTAGTAAAGTTAGCGCTGGACTAGGCCTTATTCTAAATAAAACTATATTCATGCACCCAGCCTGCAGATCTATGTCTAAGCACCTAAACTATGCCAAAAAGCCATCAAGTACAAGTACAAGTTACTTACCAACGAAATTACGTTCTTACAAATCACTTGGTTAATGTTTGAAGTATTTGGGTACACTTTGATAGCAGTCAATGATAGTGTCAAGCCGGTATCCCTTATAATTGTGGCTGTCACACGTTCAGGTTTGACTGGAAAAAAAATAATTGGAAGTATTGTGTCGATACCATGCGCACTTTCCAAATGTTATATCCTGGTGTATGAACCGATGATAGTTAAAGTAAATAAATTTAACTTCAACATGATTCATTTTTAAATACAGACGTCTGGATCATAGTTACGACTTTTAATTTCGTTGGCAATTATTTCATTCACATATCTATATTATGAAAGACTATCTTGGGTTATATAACTCTAAACTATTGCGATATATCTTGCTGCTCTGATAACATGAGGTTAACTAGAAAAGTTTCTAAATTCTTTACATGTATGTGACAATTCACAGAACAATTGTAAAGACATGAATAGTAGAAAATTCGATTTCAAAGGCGATATGCATACATCAGTTTCCTGTTGCTGATACACATATGTTTTACATACTTATTTCGTCGTATCGGTACTGCAAAAACAATTGGCCCCGCTAGCCTAGTGATAAAGGTATACGCATCGGGAGCATGGGGCGGGTCGAAATTTCGAAACCCGATAGCGACAACGGTTCCACTCAATGTGCAAAATATATACAGCTTAAACACCACACTTGCCAATTTATCTTCACATACAATACATTTCTTTCTCCATATCAGTGCTTATGATATTATTTAATAAGTAATTTAAAAAGCATTAAGTTAAACGGCCATTGGAGTAACATATCCCTTAAATAAAATGATGGTTGCATATGTATGCTAATACTCACATGCAACATACACAGTTGCAGAAGCACTCTCAAACTTGTGCGTACATTTATACTGTCCTTCATCAGAAATACTCGTGAGTAGAATATTAAGAGTTAGGGAGCCGGCCTGTGTAGTTCCGATGTATTTATCACTAACAATACTTCCTTCCAGAGAACGTGAATAAATCACAATGTTGTTTTTACGCCATTGATAAGTGTCTCCAATCGTTATATTAGTACTAGAACAGACTACTGACGTTGTTTCTCCACCAAAGCCTGTTATATTATTGGTAATTATAGCTCCTATTCAAAAGACATGAAATAAACATATGAACAATAGTATGGTTAAACTAACACGTATATGGGTTTCGTTTGTAAATGTTTATTTCAGACACAATAATTAGGCATGTGGAATTGAACTATTTTCATTTTGGTTAAAGAACCTATTCAGCAAAACTGGCCAATAATATGTAAGATATAATCATAATACCAGATACCAGTTACTTATAAATGAACACTTTAGAACTATTTATGCAATTAAAAGTGTTACCCTGAAAACGTGTTCTTTGACTTAACAAACACGTATGAATATGCTTATTCCGGTTTACATGACGGCAATTATGATAACCATTGCACAAGATATATGCACATTTTAGAGAGACTATATGGAGACTGACCAGACCACTTAAATATACCTGTATTTGAAAACAAAACGTTTATCATCACTAAATAGGGCCACTATCACTCCACTGTCATAGTTACATGACTACATCCATATAAGTCAAAACAACACTGCCACCTGGTTGCTATGCTTTTGACCAATAAAATGGCCTGAAGGGATTTTGTAGACAGCAGTCATGAACATGTATGCAACATTATTTGAAAACCGGCTTCAAACTTTCGAAGGAGGAGATTTTTAAATGTTTCACTTAAGTCATAAAAGTAAAAGCAGACACGCGCTCCCCGCCCCCAAGTTGCAATGTTTGTATACATGGTAATGCTTGGCGATGTATGACAGAGAGTCACCCATGAAACATTTGTACAAAACTATTTAACAGTTAGTTTAGAGAGAGGACTTTTAAAGTTTCCGCTATAACCAGATAAGGCAAAACAGGCCGCCCTCTAGCGGTCATGTTTTTCGACAAAACAATTGAACTTGAAGAGATCTGGTATAAGATCACTTAAGAACAATTTCTGAAAGCATATTCAAAAATCGGCTTCATATTTTCGACGGGGAAGATGTTTTCACTTAAGCCATATGACGTACAAGATCCCAGCCCCATAGTGGCCATGTTTTCTGACCCATAATTATGGCGTGAAGGAATATCATAGAGGGTCACCTAATGAATTTTTCTAAAATAATATTTAAAAATAAGCTTCATACTTTCGGATGAATTTGTTTCAAATATTTACTATGAACATAATACCAAATAGCCCCGTCCCTGGCGTCAATGTATATTTACCAATCAACATGGCTTTAAGGAATCTGATCGGGGCTCACAAACAAACATTTCTAAAAAAGTGCTTGTATCTGAAGGCACTTTAGAGAGGACATTTAGAGAATTCTACTATGAAGTTCCATCCGAATTGGAGAGTGGTTTGAAGCCAACAGTACACACAAGCACGCACGGAAGTAACCATGCAGGACGAACAATTCGCCATGACATCAGCATGACTCCTACATATGTTCTGATACGTATCTTGTTTGGGATATTTAGTATGTTTAAAACAATGCACGGAAGATTAATAGCGAGGAAAAATAACACATTTTATTTGCAACTATTACACTCTACATTTAATTGTACCAACATAAGAAAAGAAACGTTGTACTGTTTACCTTTACACAGTTGCAAAACTACCATCAGATAGCAGCACACATATATAATTCGGCAATACATCCTGAAACACAAAAGATGCATGTTACATCCGCTGTAATTCGCCAAACACGCCAATGGCGAAAAAATAAAAAAAATGGCTGAAAAATGATTCGCCGTAAACTGTTGCTTTTTATACACGAAATTCCCTTTACTAAACTTCTCGATCTGGCCGTAAATCTGCATAACACAAAGCCGAAAACACAGTACGCAATGAATCGTGTCACACACCAAGGTGATAATATTGGGGTAAACAGCGTATCTTTTATCACCTACTCGTATCGGTAGTACTTTGATGTTTAATAATTGATCGAAACAACGACACACGCTGATGATTGTTTACAGTTTGTGTTTACAGTTTGCGCCTTTGATTTTATTATTAATATGTTAATCAAAACTAATTAAGTAGGCAAAACAATCATCTAGGTAGTGCTTTTATTTATTACCAAAAAGAAGAAATCGGCAATTGAAAATAAATTTCCTATTGGAATCGTGTACATAAAAACATCGTCTTTGTCAATCTTTGATCATATATCCGTGTGTGTTATCAAGATGTTAATTGAAATTATCAAGGCCCTAATCTGCTTGAAATGAAAAACTAGTACATATAAGTTTGACGGCGTTATTTATAAGTCGCTAAGTGTCAAATATTTGGGTGGGTGGGGTACAATTTCTCGCCGATTGGTTAGGAAAACAATCTACGCCCAGCTTTCAAAACAAAAATAAATGAAGATAACTTCAAACAACACATTTTAACACTTTTTATATGCTTTTGGTCTGCGGAATTTTCTTGCGCACAATCTCGCATACGGCCTAAACTACATGCTTGAAAGTGAATTTGTTTACGTAATTAACGCAACATTTTACATGAGTAATAACACTGAATGTTTTTTTCATGAATCTTCATATTGACGGTGGTGACCAGAAATCTTTTGAATATGCATTAGCCCATTGTAAATGGAAAAACATAACAAGTAGGAGGATCTGTGGTTATTAAACATTTTCATGTGTTTTCATTGACCATACTAGGCTGGCTGATACAATATCAAATGGATTTAGAAGCATTTAGATTGGTAAAATCAGAGACATATAAACACATTTTATATGTCTCTGGTAAAATCATTAAAGTTAGAAACAGATTGGACAAAAAAGAATGAGAACCATGATAAAATAATAATCATAAAAGAATGAAACATGTTGTAGGGTTTTGTTTATTTTTTTTATTTAGTAAAATTATAATCATTTTAAGACATTTCATGTATTGGTGAACCATGATGAAATAATTTTTTTTTTTTAGCTGTATTGATACACCATATCACAACATTTAGTCAATGACAGAACACACATTGAAAGTGCAAGGTATGCTTAAAATAGTGTATATCAATACAGCTGAACAAAAAAAAATGTCCCACGGAAGGGGGCTCACCCCCTCCCGAACCCTCCACCTTGCGTAACAAAATTGTGGTTTAATGTGGCCAAAAAAATATATGGTCCAGTGGAAACCCTGATGTAGTTGCATCAGAGAGCAAACTAAAATGTCAAAACTAGATTCTGATAGGAGTCAAAAAGGAAACTATAGTGAGTGAGGGTGTGATACATATGTACACGTCCTCATCGTAAACTAATACCACATATCAGCTTTTACGTCCACGCTAGGGAAATTGGACATGATATGTTTCATATAATAGCATACATTATAGAATAAATGCATTTTTTAGAGTATGAGTTTTTCTAACAGCACACATTTCTATCGTGGTCAAATTTACCACTACTTTTCTTTTTGGTCAACGTTGGGATACTGTAATAATTATTGAAGACATGAACTATTTGCTGATGCACACATATTTAATTGATATTAAAAGGCCTTGTATGCTCTGTTCTCTGTTCTGTTCACATTCAGGTCGGTTATTTTATCGATCATTCCGTTGTCTAAGGAACCATTGAATATAGTTATAAATGTGAAAGTTCTCTTAGCGGTTTAAACATTATTTGTTCCAAACATTGTCATAAAACCTCGTCATTGTACACAGACACTTGTTATTTATTTATTATGCAAAACACATTTTAAACTATTCGATGCACATTTCCTTCTTGTTTACACTGTCATGACATACGTGTTATGCAGGTCGTGTAGATCGTACACATGAAGCGTACCTTTTGAAGACACCACGACTGAAGCACTCTTAAAAGCACCTACCTTATTTGATTAGTTCAGAGGTTCAAACAATGGAAACAGTAAGCATAACATATATCCTGAATTGTTATAAAATGCATATCACAGTGTCGCATATGCAAATCACAGAATATCAACAAATGCCGAAATATGATAACAGTGTGTACATCATAACATTCAGTCGTTAGACTACAACATACTCTACCGAACAGACACACTTAAAGGTTGTACATATACAATTACATTGCTTAGCTGAGTTGAGGGAACTGTTACAGGAAACGGAATCCCTTTTGTCATCGCTAATTCAACAAAGTGCATATAGGTACACTAAATACTCCTTTCATATTGACATGTCAAGAGAAACATGACTTTTACATTTCACCGAACATACACATGTATATAATAGCACTAACTTTGAACGTGGGAAATTACATCTCTTTGTAATTAACATAACCTAGTCATCCTATTGATAATTTAGATGAAGCACAATGGCTTGGTTACACGCTCTTAAAGATTTAGGTCAGCCAAAAATTTAACCTGTTTTTAAATCGACTTTTATGTTATATAAACTGTTTTTAAAAGTTGATGGTCTATATAGTTGTTAATTATGGTAATATCGATTACAAGATGCCATTTTTTAATGCGTTGTCATAAATCAACAATATGATTATTTGATTTTTAAGCTGTGTATGTGTGTGTGTGCGTGTGTGTGTGTGTGTGTGTGTGATTCATTATAAAATTAATATATATAATATTGATACCCGAAGTTTACACGTTTCGCATAGTTCTTCAGAACGTTATAAACGTATTAAACGTTTCACATTAATTAATACATACAAATATAAAAATACAGATTTCCAATTCCTTTTTTGGGGGGCTATATTTAACATATAAATTCACACTTAAATAATATATAAATTAACTCCCAACTGATCATAGTTTTGGATTACCATTACTCGATCTTGTGTTTAAAATGATTTGGCACTATTCATAGATACACCGCTATTAGATACAAAGTTATTTCACGCTAGGAGGAGTCATTCGCTCACCAAAACATTTTTCGAGAACAGTTTTAATACTTGTCGGTCCATATGCCCGATTAGTATAACTGAATGCAAACAATAGATTGACTCCTCTTGTCTCGTATGTATTCGTTGCCAAAACCTTTGTATTTCATCACCAAAACGTTTTTAGACGATACAATATCGGCTATATGAAAGAAAAACCTATATGAAAATGTGTAAATCGAAAAATGTGCTTATTCTGTATTTACAAATAGTACAACATTACAACGATACATTTCTAGTTCAAACTTATTTCCATTCCACAACATAAAAGGAACTTGGTAGCGTTTATAAATAATGCATTTACGATATTCGGCAAATGTGACTTGACATAAACACAACTGGTTTGTTTTAAATATTGACAACATATCGGTTTTCTGGAGGAAAGCTGAAACATAATTTGAATGAAATTTCATATAATACCGGTTATCTTTATATGGTTTTGCATGTACAAATCTCTTATGTTAAATTATATTCAATTTGAGTATATCCAAACACTTACAGCTTCGTGCTTTAATGTGTTATAAAATGGCCTGGTAATAAGGTTTATTTTCCATGCCGTTTAAATATATAATTAATTATAAATACAAGTATTCATTTTCCGCGTTTCTCTTCTGTTGGATTTCCCGTATATATATAGGGTTCAAGTATATTGCTTTTAAGTGCATCAGAAAAACCAAACTATACACGAGTCATTGAGAGAACCTATATGGTAGATGCATATTTTCGGTTTTATTTACAGTATCGAAATATTGCAGTAATAGTATATTATAATCTTTCAGCTTGAACATTTATATTTCTTTTTCGTTACGGCATTATTCGTAAAAGTCGCGTTACATAAGCCTTTTGTCTAATTTTCTGCTGTGCACGTATGTCTTATACGGAAGGAGGAACATAATACATTGTTGTAGTCTGATACCAACATGTATCCTATGATATATACAATTTAGTTGTATAATACGAACGATAAGAAGACGTCGACCGTGTTTTGTAATGATTCGATAAGGAAACTTTACTAAAAAGGGTATGTGGGTTTTGTTGTTTATTCTCTAGATCATGTTTATCATTTTTCACTCTGAGGCATGTCTGTGCAAACTGTGCCGATTAACACAGTGAGAAAAACTGTCTGGCACATTAAATGTTTACGTATTCGTTATATTGATAGGAAAATATGTGTAACAATTGATGTGAGTTGACAAAATTGATGACGCTATCAGTAGTAAAAGTAGTTGTTGATTATTTAGAAGAAGAATGAATGAAAGGAATTTTAAGGTCCGTCGATATCTAAGTTAATTTTGGGCGCTTATTAAAAGTCGCTAACAACTGGAAATAATGAAATCATAAGGATCTGAAATTGAAACATAAACAACAAGATTGTTATACAAGATAATTAAACATAATGTATGTGATACTCTACATTAATAAAAAAAAATATTTAATCCAATGAAAATAGGATATAAGCAAACACCATAGCCAAACAACTAAACATGACTATGTAATACTTAACATAAAGATGGGAAAACGCAAAACAGGATCAGTAAGAGTGATCAATTTAGAAGAACAAGTAGTAGTAGTAGTGGTCCTAAATATGGTATAATATTACTATTGTTTTCATTTTGTTTTCTTCATTGTTATCTACAATTAAAAGGTTTCACTTATTTAAACAAGAGGGCCAAGATGGCCTTAAATCGATCACCTGAATGATAGTTAATTAGAAGCAAATATTTAACTGCAAATATCTGTGAAAATTTGATCAGGAGTTCAAATGAAACTGCAAGGAGTGGACACTCAGTTAAAGAAATAGTTTATCAGTAAAAGCCATTTTTATCTTGAAATCTAACAAGAGCTTTCTCAATTTATGATGCTGCAGCAACAAAGGTTCTACACAGAATGCAAGTATTTGAACAATTTTGAAAGAGGACCATCAAAGGAACATTCCTGTGAAGTAACGTTGAGATTGGTTAAGTGGAATGGTAGGAGTTGTCATTTGTAGCTAAAAGTTCAATTTACCCCTTTTGTGATGACGCGAGGTTGCTATGATTTTGTAACCAATCAAAACAGCTTGAACAAATTAAATGTAGAGGATCACTGAAGTAGGATTTATATTCACTTTCCTTAATGTCAGACAAGAACTTAAAAAAATGGAATTTCCAAATTTTGTCATTTTGTCCCTTTTCTGATGCCTCCTGACTGCCATGTTTTTCAACCAAACAGTATGCCTTGAACGATCTTTGTAGAGGCTCACCTAAGGAACATTTCTACCAAACTATATTGGAATCAGACATGCAGATTCAAAGAATAAGATTTTTAAAGCTTGGACATTTTGCCCCCTTTTTGATGCTGCAGCAACCCTGGCGGCCATGTTTTTCAACAGATCGGACATATTTGATAATCTTGGTAGAGGGTGCCCCAAAGAACATTTGTGAACAATTATTTTCAAATCGGGCTAATTCTTTTGGACGTGAAGATTTTTTAAGTTTTAACAATACACATATAAGGAAAACAAGCTTAGCCCCCGGGCAGCCATGTTTTTTCAACGGATCGGAAATATTTGAACAATCTTGGTAAAGGGTGCCCCAATGAACATTTGTGCAAAATAATTTTCAAATCGGGCCAGTACTTTTGGACAAGAAGATTTTTAAAGTTTTAACAATGCACATATAAGGAAAACAGGCTCCACCCCCCGGCCGCCCATGTTTTTCAACGGATCGGAAATATTTGAACAGTCTTGATAAAGGGTTTCCAAAGGAACATTTGTGCAAAATAATTTTCAAATTGGGCTTATACATTTGGACAAGAAGATTTTCAAAGTTTTAACAATGCACATATAAGGAAAACAAGCTTAGCCCCCTGGCAGCCATGTTTTTTCAACGGATCGGAAATATTTGAACAATCTTGGTAAAGGGTGCCCCAATGAACATGTGTGCAAAATAATTTTCAAATCGGGCCAGTACTTTTGGACAAGAAGATTTTTAAAGTTTTAACAATGCACATATAAGGAAAACAGGCTCCACCCCCTGGCGGCCATGTTTGTCAACGGATCGGAAATATTTGCACAATCTTGTTAAAGGGTGCCCAAAGGAACATTTGTGCAAAATATTTTTCAAATTGGGCTTATACTTTTGGACAAGAAGATTTTTAAAGTTTAACAATGCATATATACGGAGAACAAGCTTCGCCCCCTGGCGGCCATGTTTTTCAACCGATCAGAAATATTTGAACAATCTTGGAGTGCCCCAAGGAATATTTGTGGAAAATAATTGTCAAATCAGGCCAGTACTTTTGGACAAGAAGATTTTTAAAGTTTTAACAATGCATATATAAGGAAAACAAGATCCGCCCCAAGGAACATTTGTGCAAAATATTTTTCAAATCGGGCCAGTACTTTTGGACAAGAAGATTTTTAAAATTTCAACAAAAAAAAAAACAGGCTCCGCCCCCTGGCAGCCATGTTTTTCAACCGATCGGAAATATTTGAACAATCTTGGTAAACGGTGCCCCAATGAACAGTTGTGGAAAATAATTTTCAAATCGGGCCAGTACTTTTGAACAAGAAGATTTTTAAAGTTTTAACAATGCACATATAAGGAAAACAAGCTTCGCCCCCTGGCGGCCATGTTTTTCAACGGATCGGAAATATTTGAACAATCTTGGTAAAAGGTGCCACAAGGAACATTTGTGCAAAATAATTTTCAAATTGGGCCAGTACTTTTGGACAAGAAGATTTTTAAAATTTAAACAATGCACATATAAGGAAAACAGGTTCCGCCCCCTGGCGGCCATGTTTTTAAACCGATCGGAAATATTTGAACAATCTTGGTAAAGACTGCCCCAATGTACATTTGTGCAAAATAATTTTCAAATCGGGCCAGTACTTTTGGACAAGAAGATTTTTAACAATGCACATATAAGGAAAATAAGCTCCGCCCCCTGGCGGCCATGTTTTTCAACGGATCGGAAATATTTGAACCATCTTGGTAGAAGGTACCCCAAGAAACATTTGTGCAAAATAATTTTCAAATCAGGCCAGTACTTTTGGACAAGAAGATTTTTTAAGATTTGACAATTTTCCCCTTTTCTGTTGCCGCAGCAACCAAAGTTCTCGATGGAATTTAATTTTTTGAACAATTTTGAAAGAGGTCCACCAAAGGAACATTCCTGTGAAGTTTGGTTGAAATTGGTCTAGTGGTTAAGGAGGAGATGATCTATTATAAATGTATAAATGTTAACGACGGACGACGGACGACGCCGGAAGGACAAAAAGTGATCAGAATAGCTCACCTTGAGCCTGTGGCTCTAGGTGATCTAAAAACAAACATTGCGTGACTTTAGCAGCACACGAAGACAAATCAATTAATTTTTTTTCTCACAATTACATGAACATGGTTGACTTGATTTAACTGAAATAACTAAAAATGGTGGATTAGCTTCTTCATATTCTCATTTTGATAACAATAGTTAGCCACAAACTAATGAACCCTTATACCACTTTATAACCAATATGTTATTATAGTTGCTTTGTTCGCATAACAGCAATTAGCAAATTTAACACATTAGATAATATAACTATATTACAAACAAGAGGGCCATGAGGTCCTGGATCGCTCACATGAGAATGGGCTATTTAAGACTTAACTCTTTCAGCGCCAATGACAATATGAGGTTTTTGCCTGGCGACAATGTTTGTTGACTGGAAGTATTTTCTGATAAAGCTTATTGATGTTTAACGGTTTCTTACAAAGAAGTGTTAATACTTCTCAACACAACTGTTGCGTGTTCTATACTAATTGATTTTGACTAGAGTTGAAGCCTAGCTTTTATGGTGGCATAGACATTATTTTCCAGGTTGACACGACCTGCCTTTCTTTTCATTTTATTTCATTTCTAGTTGTAAGATAAACAATGCGGTCTCTATAGTTGTAACAAGTTTTTTCTACATTATGGCCTAGTGACCTAGTTTATTACCGAACATGACCCATATTCAAACTTAGCCTAGATATAATCAAGACAAACATTCTGACAAAGTGTCAACATGCTCAAGCCCAAAATGCAACTTCTAAAGTGTTAATAAGATATTCCTTCAATTTGACCTTGTGCCCTAGTTTTTGACCCAACATGACCAATATTCAGATATCATCAAGAAAAACTTACTGACAAAATGTCAAGCTGCTCAAGTCAAAAATGCGATCTCTATAGTGTTAACAACATTGTTCTACAATTTGGCCTAGTGACACAGTTTTTGACCTGCCCTGACCCATATTCGAACTTACCCTAGATATTATCAAGACAAATATTCTGACAAAGTTTCAACATGCTCATGGTAAAAATGCGGCTTCCATAGTGTTAACAACATTGTTCTTCAATTTATCCTAGTGCCTTAGTTTATAATTTAAAATCCATACAATTTCAATTCAATTTAAGGGAAAAGTAAATTTGGCTTGGGTTTATAGAACAAAAATGTAATATTATGACAAATTCTCATTGTCTATGATGTCTATGTTGTTTAATGAGGGCTATCTTGTTCAGAAATAATGTTTGGTTTAAAGATAAATTGTAACATTATTATACTTTCTCACTGTCCATAGTATTGCTGCGGTGAGGTAGCAAGAAGTATTTATGTTCGAAAAGTCTTAATGACAGAAATCGTAAGTCTGAAACATGAACTGTGAAATACGAAGTATAAACTGTCAAGGCATGTTTATATAGAGTAAGGTATATAGTCTATGTTGATGTATGATGTATAAGCTTTGCACATGTATTTCTGTATATGTATGGTAATACTTCAAACATTCTCAGACTTCAAACTGTCCCATTCCACATTCAATTTAAAAAAATCACATTTTACACTTCACATTTCACACATCAATTTTACACCATCCGTGTAGTGTAATAAATATGAAGTGTGAAGTCTTGAATTCGAACTGTGTAAGCTGTAATAGTCAAGTAACGAATCACGAAAAAGTTGCTTATTCTAATAGTTTAATTTATACCGACTTACCTGACGGCTAAATAAATCACTTAAGGTTAAAACAAGAGAAAGTTGATGCAAGGTATCGACGTCACCTGAAATTCATATTGCTAGAATGCATTGCATTTACATTATTAAAGTTGAGGAAACTGTAAACAACTGCGACACATATTGGAACAACAGCAGGTGGTAAACATTTGCCATGTATTTTATTTGTTATGTCAATGAAGTGAATGTCCTCCATCAGAATAGAATTGAAGCATTTAATTTGTTATGACCAAACTCCAATATAAGCTTCATTGACGAAATATACAGTCAGCTGTACATCAGTTAGTGAATACAACCTTAAATTACATTGAGTCATATTGCTTTTCATTAGTCTATATATATGTACATGTATAGCACTTTCATTTAGGAATAGTTCCAGGATTTGTGCATTTCCACATAAAGATTTCAGAAAGTTGTTGTCAGAATATTGGAAGTTTCGTTTTTGTCAATAAAACCACAACATAGACAATTTGAGATTGTAAAGTAGTTATACCTTTTCGCTGTTAATGGCAACATTTGACACATTTGCAGCAATCTACTTTTAAAACATTTCGAAAAGAATTAAAGTACTGAAGCAGGACTTTTCTTCTTTTCTCAAAATGAATTTAACTTTGCAACTTAATTATTATCATAATTGTACAGATGTTAAAATGTGTCCAAATATGTTCACACAGTAGACAACCCTTGAAATACCATATCAGCTAAACAGTTAGTTTTCATTGAAATTATTGTATACATTAGAGCTTTATTAAGGAAAATAAACCGCACCATAATATGTATCATTATATCTATTGTGGTATTATTTAAAGGATTTCTCTGTATCAAGGATTAATTATAAGAAAGTTACTGTAATTGTCAATCTAAGCATAGGTGCCAGTCTCTTTTAAAATCTAAAAATAGCATTTTACTATATATTGACAAGGTACATTTCTTTTTCAACGGCCAATTTTTCTGATCGCATCGGCTGCAATTTACCTTAAGATTTTCGCGTGGAATTAGTATTTTCAAAGATGGAACAGTCAAAGCAAATTATGTACCAAATGTTAATGGAGTTAATGGAATGATGAGCGAGTTATAGCCTTTAATGTAAAACTAATGCTCGGGACATAACTGAGGTGACTTGAGGTCCGAGTAAAAACTCGTAAATCAGATAAAATTTTCATTTTTTAGAAGTGTCATATAATTAATAATGCAAAATATGTCGAATGATTAAAAAACAAATGTCACCTCAGTGATGACCCGGGCTGTAGAATAGGAAATGTACCTTGTCAATGTATAGCAAAATGCTATTTTTAGATTTTAACGAGACTGGCACCTGTGACTCTAAGTCAATTTTATGGAAAGAATTGGCCACAAAAGTTGTCTGAAAACAGGGTGTAAAAAAGTAGGACATGATGAGCAATATTATTCTTTTCCCAAAAATCACCCAATACAAACGCCAGGAGTTAATGTAAAATTGAAGAGCTGCTTAGATACTCAAAAATTAGGCAATCTGTGGATGCAGTCAGAAATAGCATGATTCCAGCTCCTTTTTTAAGCAATCTTAGTTCTAAATTCAGGCCGCAAGCCGCAAGCATTGGTGTCGCACACTGCCCATCAGCATATGAACCAGAAGGAGAAGTGTGCTCAACCGCAAAATGCAAACCAATGCAGGGAGCTTACTTTTCACATTTATAAACATTAAAATCGACCATTTACCCAAAACTTACTATTTATCATAATTTCTAATTTTGACCCAGGGCAAAATCCGAATAGCCCGCCTGCAATTGTTATTTGCAACATAAAGCCATTCACCTTCGCAAAGTTGTCGATCCTTACACTCACTTTAGTATTGGGCCGATAGGTAGGGAGTGTTCATTATAAGTCATATTTCTATGAAGCAAAAACAGTTTTACTGC
Source organism: Serripes groenlandicus (assembly GCA_031761405.1). NCBI lineage: Eukaryota > Metazoa > Mollusca > Bivalvia > Cardiida > Cardiidae > Serripes > Serripes groenlandicus. Next base: position 120,514,923 of record JASEVX010000003.1, on the reverse strand, counting down.
AGTTTGTTTCTTTCTGCAATGGTTTCGTGTCAAATAAATATTTCAATCACCTATAATTAACCATTTAGCGTGTGTTTAATTAGGATTAGAGCATCTTTGGATGATTTCCCACTCGTGTCAATTTCATTTAATTTATGTATTCAAAGTTTCTGGTCTCCGGCCCATAACATACATACATATATTAATTTACATTACATTTTGAATAATTTTACTAACTATTCATTATCTGTGCGTAGCGACTCAATGATACAAGTTAAATGAAACGAAAAGGGTAAGTTAAAGATATATGACACGAGACGAAATTTATGGCTGAATTTTCCAGCATCAATTTGCCTCTCCTTTCACTCTGCCACACACTGTATAGGCATTTTGCAAATACATCTAACTAAAATCAGTTGGCATGTCTTTGCAATCTGATCTTAGTCTACACGTATGAGTAATTGCTTACAATTGAAGGGAAAATAAAAGTTTAAGGTCAGTAGTTGATAATTAATAACTTGAACATTACATTAAAGACTTGTAATGTTGATAAGGTATTGCTTTTGGGGATGAGTTAATGTCGCTATGTTTTTTTTGTGAACAACAGTCGATAGGTCCATATATAAATGTTATTACAAATTGATCATGATTTCCAAAGTCTTGAATGATCCATACATATTCAAAACTATATATTTATACTAATTGTTTAATATGCTTAGCGCATGTTTCTCTTCCATCGTAATATAATTTCAATAATAGGTCTGTTTCGGGTATCTATTGGGTTCATGACAGAGAAGACGTATCCAGTACGTTATGCAATTTGTCACATATGTAATACATCAAGGGAGCCGTCTTCATTCGCTATGTGAAAATGCGTCCATGCAATTACTGTTCAATAAACATTATTTCTTACAAAACTTAGAATGCATGAATTCTGTTGTGTTGTGTAGTTATGTCCACAACTTCTGGATGCGTAGCGGAAAATTGGTTTAACAAATGAATCAAATACCTTAAACCTTTCTCAACAGTTTATCGAGAGTAACAGACCGAGACATTTTTGGAGTAAAGTCTACCCAAAGTCTTTATAAAATGATACTATTTCTATTGATTTTCTGTCAAGAACCAGCGTTTTAACTACTCCCCATTGCGAAATACGACAACCTTAGTTTAACCAATATTTATTTTCATACCGATTGATTTGAGAAATCCAAAATATAATCAATTCGCTTTGTAATCTTAAAACGGTGTCTTAGAAAATTGAGACAACGTCTGCTTACACAAGTTCGTAGGTCCGATACGATATCATGATTTATCTCCCTTGCCCATCGTATAGAGTTACCATTCTTAACACATACTCAAATCCCTTGCGTTTCCGGTGGGCAAATGTCGTTTACGGATAACGAAAGAGTAAGTGAAGCGTTCAGTGTAAATAAATAGATACGATTCCTACGCAATCATGGATTGCCAGTGTCTGGATTTAAGTATGCACTACAGATTCGTGTGATAAATTCGCTCGAGATGGGACGGAAACCCCTGGCTGAATTGATTTTTAAAGACGAAATAAATGCTGAAATAACGACATTTTGAGCGCGTGCTGAAAAGTGGAAGGACAGATGCTATCGGACTGATCTCAAGTGTAACCAATAAGACCCTTAACAATTACCTTGCTTGGAACAATTCACGGACGTTTGATGGTCTGGCATCCAAGGCCAATAGACAATTTAAGGCGAAGGTGTTTTATAGTGACAAACATGTCCACAGTATTGAATACCACAGGGTTTAAAAGACAAACACCCACTGCTTTGTTCGAGCTAAAGTTATCCCATCTTTACCAACACAATCAGAGAACAAAAAACCTGATTTTTTTCTTTGGATCTGTTTGTCGAAATTCTCCGGACAAGTACATGCTGCTGGTTGCAACTGCAGTGATGGGTAGGTCTTAATTAAGTTTAACTCATTGAAACATCATCACAGACTAGACACTTGAAAACAATGAAAAAATATTAACACAGAGATCTGCAACTCTAATAACGCAGCAAAGAAAAAAATATTGCTATTTAAAACCGTTGTAATTACCTATTGTTACAACATGGAAGCCGATGCCGTTTTGTTTTAAACTATGCAACTAAAAATTATCAAAACGATTTCATGTCTCTTTAAAATAAATCAAATATTCATGTGTTTATTAATGTTTGAATTGAAAAAGAGACATACTTAATATAGAAATGTTACAATAATGCCATAATGTTATCATGTAAGGACAATATATCCACATTTGAACATATAATGCAAGGGAGGAGTTGCTGAAGATGAGATTATATATTTTTGTCTAAAAAAATGTCATAATTATTAAATAAATAAATAAATTATACTTTAGTTTTTTTGATACAACTTGAAATAGGAATAAATGAATTTCAAAACCAATCACACATGTTGTTGGATGAAGGGTTAGGGATAACTGTTCACTATCACTGATGTTAGCCATTGTGGTATACCAGATGTGACAGATATACAGAAACACCAGACACATAAGTTACCTGGATAGATTTAAGTTTGAGTTCAAAGGACTGAACATTATTGAGTTTTAACAACCCTTAACCACACTGACTAATAACCTCTGCACTTCACTTCGCAAATCTATAAAAACTTCGTTTTCAACTTTGTTTAATACATTATTATACTTTTAAGGCTTTTGTTTTCATATTTATGAATGACATATTGATCAATGTCACTCAATCCAATTTCATTAACCCCTTCCCACACAGACGCTTTCTGGCGCCCTAGTAATTAATGTAAGTATATAATAAGTCACCCATGGACCTCACACAAGTGTTCTGTCCTCTGATATAACTGAACTACCACAGAAATGTATCTGTTTTCTGTGTACTTTTTTGTGAATTCCATTTGTCTGTGTGTCTAATCTATACATTACAAATGGTACAAACTGGTCTACAATGTATCAGGAATCTATAATTGTACTTTATACTCCTGATTGTATCAATTACGTTTGTTTACTTTATTTTACATACTGGTAATAAAATTACACATATTTTCATGAACAGCTGCTAAAAGTTAAACCCCAAACTGTAGTTGAATGGTAATTAAAACACCTGGTCTAACAAGAATTCAAATCTCAGTAGGAACATGTTTTAAAAGAAGCAACTAAATTTAACAATTCATAAATGAAACCATTATGTTGTAGAGAATCATCAGAGTTGTCTTACTTCACACATTATTATTCAGGCTTCTGGTGAAACATTTCATGAAAACAGTTATTTACTCCCTTTATCGTTTTCAAAAGCTTTTATAATTGAGCAATAACAATCAGAAAAAGGAACTTGATCAACAAAGATGACTATGAGAAGCTGCATATGTTCAAGGTCTGATCATATCCTGTATTATCCATATTGTCAAACGACATATTTCATATACATGTATACATACTCAGTTGTTGACACTTGTACTTATTAACAAATACACTGATGCTGATTCATGTTTTACACATTTTAAACCAACAAAGGAGATAGGGGTTCAAAGTGAAGATATTGTTGGATAGGAAAATATTGGTCATTTTGGAGCAATTACACCATTCCGACAATGTATTCAGATAAGTCACAGACATCAAGTCATTTACATTAGGAAAGGGCTAAACGTAACCCTTTCCAACATACATGTACATTAAACCTGCAGCAGATGACATTGACAATGTTGAGGTAAAACAAGGGAAAGCCAAAGTTTAATTAATGAATAGAATTAGAAACTTTGTGGCAAAAGGAGAAATTGCTGATCATGAGCAAATGGTACGTTTCTCCACAGTGTTTTCAGAAGTTGTATGCGTCAACAATTTTAACTATATTACGTCAGAAACTACGTACGTATTTACTAGCATAGCTAATGCTATAAATAGACCAGATTGGGTTTTGTGTATGTCTATCGATTTTTCACAACGTGTCATCTATAAAAGATGTACCAAACAATGTACTACGTACGAACCGTATAAGCACAGCTTTTCCCTAGGACTATCAGAGAATCGAACCTTGAGCAGATCACATCTGTAAACTGATTCAAGTCCCGTCTACATTGATACACAGCCTAAACAACACAGCTGGTTTTTTTATTTCATTTATATTTGTTAATATGCCTAATTAGTTGTTTTAACCATTTTAATGGATTCACTTGCCTGCGATGCACTAAGCCCTGACAGTAACAAAGTAGAAGTAGAAGTTAGCTGGATCTCTAAATCACGAAAGGTTGGATGAGAGCGCTTTGTAACGTTAGTGTATGGAAATAGTTCCGTCCTTAGCGTCACGTGAAAAAGATTCCAGTGCAATATCAAAGGATTGTTATCATTATTTAGACGGAAGCTCTGTTGATAAGTTCCAACAATATATTTTTAGAAATTCGCACATGCGTATCAACTATCTTTGGAAGTAATACTTGTACTAAGTAGAAACCCAATTTGTCATATGTTACCCCCTTTCAAACAGTATTTATCTGTTAGATCTATAATGAGTGATGTGTATTAAAAGGGTAGATCAAATAAACACAACTTAAATTTTGAAAAATCATATTTGATTGTAGGATTTGTGTCTGATGGTAAAGATTCTATAACAGGATAGATAGTATTGTTATCCTCAGTACTGAGAAAAGTTCAATTTTACTGTTTGAAAAGCCACTGAACAAAAATAGTTTGCCCCTCAATAAAGTAGGCTTGACCTGACAAAGAACAGTTCCAAATGAATCTGTATGGAACGCCGTAGCTGTCTTATGTTGAGACATCTCATATTTGTTTGTCAAAGTGCCATGCTATCTTGTCAATATAACATGTTATAATGTCAAAGTGTCATGGTATCTTGTCAACATGAGGTGTTATTATGTCAAACGATCATGTTATTATGTCACAATGTCATGCTATCTTGTCAATATGACCTGTGATTATGTCAAACACTCATGGTGTCAATATAAAGTGTTATTATGTCAAACGCTCCTGTTATTATTTCAAAGTGCTATATACTATCTTGTCAATATGACGTGTTATTATGTCAGTGTCATGCTATCTTGTCAATGTGACATGGTATTATGTCAAACGCTCATCATATTATGTTAAAATGCCATGTTATCTTGTCAATATGATTTGTTATTATGTCAAAGTGTCATGTAATCTTGTCAAGTTGACGTGTTAATATGTCAAACGCTCATCTTATTAGGTCAAAGTGCCATATGGTATCTTGTCACCCGGCTGTAGCTTTTCCGGGGGGACTTACCAAATTCCATGGAAAATCCCCGGAGTATTCAGACAACTTTCCAGGGATAATCTGACACTTTCCATGGAAATTCCTGGACATTTATGTGGAAAACCCGGAAATTCCATGGACAACCCGGAAAAGTTTCATGGAAACCCCGGAAAAGTTCCATGGACACCCCGGAACGGTTCCATGGACATGCTTGAATGGTTCCGGGATCCCGGAGTATTCGGACACATTTCCAGCATTTCCGCATTTTAACATTAAATTTCTTGTTTTTTTCCATGGTTTTTCCATGGTTTCCGTGTATTTTCTTTGTATTTTTGTATTTTCTGTTATGAGTCCCCGGAAAAGCTACAGCCGGGCAATATGACGAGTTATTATGTCAAAGCGTCATGGTATCTTGTCAAGATGGCGTGTTATTATGTCAAACATGCATGGTACCTTGTCAATCTGACGTGTTATTATGTCAAACGGTCATGTTATTATGTCAAAGTGCCATGCTATCTTGTCAATGTGACGTGGTATTATGTCAAACGATCATGTTATTATGTTAAAGTTTAAAGCTATCTTGTCAATGTGACGTGTTATTATGTTAAAAAAGCATGCTATCTTGTCAATATGACAAATATTAATGGTATTATGTCAAACATGCATGGTATCTTGTCAAGACAACATTTTTTTTATGTCAAACGGTCATGTTATTATGTCAAAGTGCCATGCTATCTTGTCGATGTCACGTGGTATTATGTCAAACGATCATGTTATTATGTTAAAGTTTCAAGCTATCTTGTCAATGTGACGTGTTATTATGTTAAAAAATCATGCTATCTTGTCAATATGACAAATATTAATGGTATTATGTCAATGTGGCGTGTTGTTATGTCAAACGTGCATGGTATCTTGTCAAGACAACATGTTATTATGTCAAACGGTCATGTTATTATGTCAAACGGTCATGTTATTATGTCAAAGTGCAATGCTATCTTGTCAATGTGACGTGGTATTATGTCAAACGATCATGTTATTATGTCAAAGTTTCAAGCTATCTTGTCAATATGACGTGTTATTATTTTAAAAAATCATGCTATCTTGTCAATATGACAAATATTAATGGTATTACGTCAATGTGGCGTGTTATTTTGTCAAAGTGTCATGATATCTTGTCAATATGACGTGTGTTTATGTCAAACGATCATGTTGTTCTCATATTGACAAGATAGCATGCCACTTTGACAAAATAACGTGACCGTTTTACATAATAAAAGGAGTGTTTGACATATAGTAACATATTTTATTGACAAGATAGCATGACAATTTGACATAATAACATGAGCATTTGACATAATAACATGTCCTATTGGCAAGATAGCATGACACTTTGACATAATAACATGATCGTTTGGCACAATAACATGTCAAATTGAAATGATAGCATGACACTGACATAATAACATTAATGGTTGACATAACAACATTAATTGTTGTCATAATAGCATGTCCTCTTGTAAAGATAGCATGATGTTTTGACATAATAACACGTCATATTGACAAGATACCATGATCCTTTGACAACATGTCATACTGACAAGATACCATGATACTTTGACATAATAAAACGTCATATTGACAATATACCATGGCACTTTGACATAATAACACGTCATCTTGACAAGATAGCATGGCACTATGACATAATAACATGCCACATTGACGTAATACCATTAATATTTGTCATAATAACATGAGAGTTTGACATAGCACATCATATTGACAAGATACACAGCACTTTCACATAATAACATGAACGTTTGACATAATAACATGTTCTATTGACAAGATAGCATGACATTTTGATCAAATAACATGAGATGTCTTAACATAAGACAGCTACGGCGTTCCATAAATCTGCATGAATTATTTTTGTTCATAGACAAGTTGAAAAATAACTTGATTTGGGTCTGCTGAAGTTGTAAAACTTCCAAGATCGGACAATGCAAATTACATGCCTCTTTCAATCCCCCTGAACTAGTTTATGGACATACACAATGTTATAAGACTGAAATGCTTCCTTGTATGAAAGAACTAATGGTAAATATGTTCTATTTTTAGCATTGGACATTGGCTTGTTGTTACTGAGCATACTGGCTTATAGAAGAAATCTGCAAAGGAGGATATGATGTTTGGGATCTTTAATATGGATATTTTAGCTCTTTTAACAGACATGCAGTGAAAATGGAGTTCCGCTTAACCCTTTCCCTCATATAGACGCTTTCTGACGCCTCTGCAGCAGAAGGCTTTTTGAAAACATAGTGAAAAAGAAGAAATTGCTCAAAACGAGCAGTTTCTCCTTTTGTCACAATGTGTTCCACTTAAAGTCATAGGTTATCCATTCAATTATAGAGATTTTCTATTTTTTGACAAAATATGTTCAAAGTCGTCTGCTGCAGAATTGGCATATGAGGGAAAGGGTTAATAGTCTATTAAATGTACAGTTCGACACTTTTTCAAATGTGGACCCCTTTTGATAAATACTCTAAGCAATTTCTCTGTTTGCTACATTGTTTTCCACTCTATTAACCCTTTCCCACCAAGTACAACTCTGCAGCAGAGGACTTTGAAAACAGTCACATTGATCTAAGCAAAATTAAAGATAATATCAAACCTAAATACATGTAGATCTGTATGTATCTGATAATATATACTAATGAAAAGAGTTGAAAACATAGCAACAAAAGGAGACCATTCTGGAAACATCAAGTCCAAAATATAGAAATTTTCTTTAAATCATAAAATGACAAAACAATTATTGAATAAATTGAAACATTGTGGCTAAAGGAGAAATTGCTGATGATGAGCAATTTCTCGTTTTTACACAATGTTTTTCAAAATTATAGAAAGTTTCCATTTGTTTGACCTATTGTTTTAAAAGTGTTCTGCTTCAGACTTTTTGTAAGTGGGAAATGGTTGTGAAAAAATGGTTTACTAAATTGTTTCGGTATTTTGGGACATATAAGCTAATCCAATCTCTTTTTAAATGTATGAGGGAACAAATTAATTTCTAAGAATAAACAAATTGAAAGTTTATTATCATACTTTTTTCAAAACATAGTGATTAAGTTTCAATCAATTGTTGACAGGTGACAGACACGGGGTGATATTAATAACTCACATTGAGCATTTTGCACTCAAGTTGGCTGAAACTAAAAACAACGCTTAAAATTGTCTAAATGCCTTTTTTACTATCCAACAAGCTAAAATATTAAAAAGTGTGTCACCATACACACATACATTGAAGCCGCAAAATGAAGTCTACCAATCAAAAAGATTAACAAGAGCTGTCCGCAATACAGCATGCTTGACTATATGGCCATTTGATTCTATAGACAACAGTTGTTACTTAGATAGTATAGCACTATAAATCAAGTTGGATAAGTCTTGTTTGAATAGCATCTGCTGTTTGTGAGAAAAAGGCCTTGCATGCAAAACTTTAACCCACATTTTTGACATCAAAAAGGGCCATAATTTATAATAAATTCAGTCAGGAGTTACCTTACCTGATTGTTTGATACCTTTAAAGACTATAATGAAGTTTTCAATCAATCCCTGTGTGGTTACTGACATATGTGCATGATAGTACCATGCATGCAAAGTCAAACAAGGGCCATTATTTATACTAAATTCATACAAGAGTTAACTAACTTGACTGTCTGACACCCCTGAAGACATGAATGAAGTTTCAAGTCAATATCGTTAGTGGATATATCCATGAAAGTACCTTGCATGCAAAACTTTAACCAGAATTTCTAAGTAAAAAAAGGAGCATAATTGTGTCGACATCTGATATAGAGTTATGGGACTTGTCCTGCAAGGTCAGTTGATGATGTCCAATAAGTGTTTGTAGTTTCAATAGCATCTGTGGTTTGTGAGAAAAAGCCTTGCATGCAAAACTTTAACCAAAGTTGCAACGCCGACGCACACGTGACTGTAATAGCTCTCATATTCTTCAAATAGTCCAGCTAAAAATAGATTCAGTTAAAAAAAAGTATGATGAACAAGAGAAGACTCTAAATACATTTAAGTAAGATTCAGTCATGTTCACTGTTCATTATCAGTAATTATGATTTAAATGAAGCAAGAATATAAATGAAATAATCATATCAATTTTAGCAAATTATAAATCAAGTTTTCATTTATTCCCAAGATACCTCTATAAAATATAACACAATTACGCCATACAATGGACATAGATCAATCTACATTAACCTTTTCCCTCATACGACAATTCTGCAGCAGATGACTTTGAACATATTTTGACAAAAAATAGAAAATCTCTATAATTAAATGGATAACCTATGACTAAAAGTGGAAAACATTGTGGCAAAATGAGAAATGGCTTGTTTTGAGCAATTTTTTCTTTTGTCACTATGTTTTCAAAAAGCCGTCTGCTGCAGAGTCGTCAGAAAGCGTCTATATGAGGGAAAGGGTTAAAATATGGAAATTTCATTCTATTAAGCATATTGTTGCCAGAAAAATGATTACAACTAATGACATTGTCCCTTCTGATCTGTTGTGCTTCCGTCAAATATATGAATTACAATTTGCCATATTTTCATTCAGTCCCTTGCTTTCTATCTATTATGTACAGTAAGTAAGTAAGTAAGTAAATATTTTATTAAAGTGACATGTGTATAACATATAATAAAATATTTAACAAAGTTCGTTGAAAAAAAACACCCGGCCCCATGGGCCTATATGTCACTATATATAAAGGTAATGTCTGTGTACATATATTCATTCATTCTTATCAATGTGTGGTACAAGCAGTCTATATACATATATACATATATACATATCTATAATTATTTCGACGGTTTCGTGCGAGCATGGCGAACCTGCATATTGTACAAGATGCAGTTATTGCATCCTCGAACAGAGCCATCTATAATTCTGATGATTTTGTCTTATTTTGAGGATTTTATTTGAACGGTAATCCGTAACTGTACCGACATAAGTCTAGATACAATTACTGGTCATCAGTGCTACAGGCGCTCAATTATTTTATGTATTTACAAAAGCAAGTCGGCGTAATTGGTATAACCTAATCTTATGAGTAAAGTCATATAATATCAAATTTAAAAATCATAAATGAACGGATCATGTTTATACAGGTATTTGTATCATTCACTACCTATCGCGTATGTTTTGAAATAAGTCTTAATGTTGCAACCGCTAATCACGCCCCTTCCTTGAAAGGAGACGTAGCACGGATGCAAAATAAAACCCGTGTAATAGTGTGATTATTATAAGATGTATGTTTGAAAAGCCTTTACCGAAACGAAAAGTAAAGGTCAGATTCACATACAGCCTTCAAATAGAACTTGCAGGCGACATACTCATAATATAACCATGAAGATAGTAATTCAACAGCGAGCAAATTAATCAATTAATTAATCATCCCGCCACTCAACCTAACAACCAGTACGGTCATTCTCCGAATGTGTAAATAAATGAATGACCGAATGAACGAACGATTGAACGAGTGAACAAACAAGTGAATGAATAATTGAACAATTGGATGAATCAACTAACCAGCCCTGTGTTCCATAGTAAACACAACGTAAACACGTTTTGTCTATGGAGCGGAACGAAACCTACCTGTATTATGCATGTACTCCCGTCAAACAGGTTTGGTTTACCGACTAATGCACGGATTATCGACGAAACCTATATAGGTTTCGCAAAACAGGTTTATGGTTTGGTGACTATGGAACACAGGGCTGTTAACCAACTAATTATTTAATATATCAGCCAACTATTCGCGATCAAACAATAAACTAATTAATCAATCATATATTTCATCGGCGATTATATATCAAACTCCTCCTATGGCTAAACGCTTTTGCAACATATTTACATAACTTTCGCACAAGGTGTTTCATTAAAAAGCACAACTTAAGTTCTGGTGATAGGGAAACAAAGTCGGCTTTTTCAAATATTTCACCGAATACATTTCTGCGTATTTCATTGTAGCAATCACAAACTACGACAAAGTGTGTTTCTGTTTCAGTCTCCGTCTTATTGTAGAATAAACATGTTCGTGTATCTATCTGTTCCCCAACATAACGACCGGTCTCAATCCTTAGAGGTAAAATGCCACATCTTAGCGGAGCCAAATATGAGCGTTCGCTTTTTAATAAATTCAGCTTGACATATGTTTCAAGTTGGAAAGTCTTTTTAAACAGATTATAAGTTCGCAGTTTTGGTGATTGTTGTACATTGGAAGTCCATTGATTGATGAAATAATGTTGTATACGTTGTTCTGCTATCTCCAATCTAATAAACAGTCTGTTGTTAAAATAGTCCTGTAAATTTAGTTTTTTCAGTATGTTTTTTAAGTCAAAGCACCAATTGTTCTCGCATATACTATAATCATGTTGAAAAACCTGTTTCATTAATCTGTTTGCATCAATCAATATAAGTCTGTTCCAAAATCGGATAATTGTTAACCACTGTCTAAACATGCTCGGTAGCCATCCCGTGTCACCAGTTAATGCGACCACTGAAGCAAATATATGGACACCTAGATAATATCTCATACATCGATTCTGGATATTGTCTATACATTTAAACGTTTTAAATGCCCATGTTGATGACCCATAATCTAGTATGGGGACTACACATTTATAAAAAAGTTTTTCATAGGACTTGAAACCGAAATCGTTCCCTTTGTATACTTTCGAGATAATTCCATCCAACGCTCTTCCCGCACCTTTTGATATTGACTCGCATTGTGCTGTATAATCTAAGTTTTCATCGAAAATAACCCCTAGATATTTGTACGATTTAACAATTTCTAGCACAATTTCGGCCAACATTGAACTGAAACTCCGTTCTTCTATGACGCTTGGGTCTAAAATGCATACACTTCGATTTTGATGTGTTAATTAAAACTCGCCATTTCCTGCACCAATTCGTGAGCGTATTAAGCATTGTTTGTAGATCGTTTTCAGATGATGCGGTAAAACCAATGTCGTCGGCATATAATAATAAAGACACCCTTCGTTCACCTATTGATATTCCGAGGTCAAGGCTATTTATCTCAATTACGAGGTCGTTTATGAAGATGTCAAACATTGTCGGGGAAATGCTGTCAGCCCGCTTTACACCCTTCTCGCACGGAAACCAGTCTGTATATCTATTATTCACCTTAATGCAAGAATCGGAAATAGCATACATTGATTTTAAAGAGTTGTACACTTTACCGTCTATTCCATTTTTAATCAGTTTGTACAGTAACATGTCCCTGTCCACGAAGTCGAATGCCTTCTTAATGTGGCTTCGAAAGAATGTTGTGTAAGTACTGGTGTGGGAAAGCCAGGAAAACATGGGTAGGTGCACTGACCGCCGTGATATGACCAAAGCTGTTGAAAGCGGCGTTAAACTCCAAACAAACAAAACAAACAAACAAAGCCTTCTTAATGTCTATAAACGCAGCGTAAACATTCACATTATTCCTTATTAAAGACTTTAAGGTAAAGATATGGTCTTCATATGATCTGTTTGCCCGAAAGCCATTTTGTTCGTCTGCTAGTAAATTATTACTTTCCAAATGTTTCATGATTCGCTTATTCAAAACAGAACTATACAATTTACTAATACATGGTAAAAGACTTATACCTCTGTAGTTTAATGGCACACGTTTATCCGAACTTGGGTCTTTAGGTATCGGAAGTATCACTGATTTCCTCCATATTGATGGTATACAATTTGAGTCTAGTATCAACTGAAATAAATTATGTAGAACAGCAATCACAGAGGGAGATTTAAGAACAGCATACGGAATGTTGTCGATGCCCGAAGCCGAACGCGAATTTGATGCCATAATAACCTTTTTGACTTCTTCTAGTGTGATAGTCCTATTTAAAAGTTCATCTGGGTTGTAAAGAGGGTCAATCATATTAGACTCCAATACTTGTTTATGATATTTGACTCTACCGTAGTGGTCGTTATCAAAGTCTGCAGATTCAGCGCCATTGTATAAATTAGCAAATTCCGATCTCCACGTTTCGTAAATACACTGTTGATCAAAAGAAGGATTTCCATTAGCATCGAATACTTCCATGGGTATAGATGTCGACTTTCGAGGACCCAATTTGTTAATTTTCGACCAAAAATCGTTTGGGTTGTTGTTCGCCATTTGTTCAATGTCAGTCGCTACTGTGCGTTTGTACTCCCGTTCTGCTATGCGTAACTCTCTGTCAAAAGTGTCTCTAGCACAGCGGTATTCGTGGCGCTTATTTGCTCGGATGCTGCTATGACCCTTACATTTAAGAAAGTCCTTTTCTTTGTCACGCATCGTGGACCATAAAGTAGAAAGTTTGTCACTCCAAAATGGTTTAGTGTATTTTAAACGTTTGTTTGTTCGTCGTGAATTGGTATACTTTGGGACTGAAGTGTCCATTTCCCTTATCATTATGTCACAAAAATCGGAGTAAATAGTGTCAATTGCACATTGCGTTTCACGGCATGTTTCAATGGAACGTATTATTTCCAGTAACGCTCAAGCAGCAATCACACTGTTCATGAAGTCTGAGGGAATTTTATGGAGTTTGTATTTCGTGCCTGCACATGGAAAGCTGTTTGATTGTTGATCATTTTCGTCGACACTCGTGCCACTTATTGTTAAACTAACGGTTAAAACCTCGTGGTCCGGAATACGTGATTTTTGACCGAGTAAACCGTGTAAGTTCTGTTCATCGATAATTGTTTGTATTTGTGTGACTTTGAAGCTTGAGTAGTGTTTATATAAGTCCTGCGGCACACAGAAATAGTCCACAACTGATTTACCTTTGGTTGATACTGATGTAAAATCGTCATTTAGCGAGCGGCCGTTGAGAACACAAAATCTTGATTCTTTCAAAAACTCGATGAACTCTGCTCCGTGTTGATTTTTAACAGTGTCCAAGAGGGTTCGTGGGGGAATAAAATCTAAATCCGATAATGAGTCCTGCAGATTTCCTATTCTCGCGTTAAAATCTCCTGTTAGTAACATGTAGTCACAGTCGTTGTTCACATAGACTAATGATAAAACGTGGGCAAAGAAGCTTTGGGCGTCTCGACCCCACGAAGAGTTTTCTGGAGGTAGATAGCCTGTAATTAATAATATAGTGTTCCGTAGCCCGATGCATTAATTTTAAAGATAGTATCCCCTCATAACTGTTATCAATTACCGTTATGTCATAATCACTGTTAATCCATGTTTTAATGAGAAATCCAACACCACCAGACCCTCGTTGAGCACGTATATGTTGTTGCTGTCTATTATGGCCATACCATGCATAACCGTCAATTTGAATGTTATTATCACCAATTAAATGAGTCTCATTTAGTGAAATGATGTCACTGTTTATCCCTTGTATTATTGCACTTCTCAACTCGTGATTATTATTGGTCCAGCCACATACATTTATGTGTGAAAAGGAGAATTCGCAATGAGACCGGGGGATTTCCTATACATTGCTATTGTTTGGTACTGAGCTGCTGCTATTATGCTTTTCCCTGATTCTTCCGTTTGAGTCAACAATCAGGTTATGTCCTGCCGGTATTCTTTTGAGAAGGGTCCTGGCATTCAACTCGATCAGTCTCTCTGCATGGGATTTACTACTCTTAAGATATATGTTTCTATAACTTGTTGAGTTGCGAAGGGAGGATTTGTTCCTTAACACCAGCACTTTTTCAGCTACCGTGGCAAAACTGATTTTAACAATACCTGGTTTCTGCGGAAGCTTACTTGAGAGTCTGGTTACACCAATGATCCGAACATTTGACGATACCTCATCACCAAGAGCTTGAATTAACGAGTTAGCCTTGTCTAATAATACTTCTCCTTCCGTGTATGTAAGGCCACTTGTAATTATTGTCAGATCCGGGTCATTTAATGGATCACTATTAGCACATGCCCCTATCGAAACAGTACTGTTAGTCTCAACATGCTCCATGCCAGCAGATAATCGTGAACACTAGTCAATAATGTATCTATCCTTTTGGTTTCTCTATGAAGGTCATTACTCATTTCCTTTTTCAAACTGTTTATTCTGGTATCTATATCCGCCATAAGATCCGATCTTAGCCTATCAATTCTACCCTCTAATGACCTACGCAAACTAACTTGATTTTTCCTGATCTCTTCAACTGATAATAAGACTCGGTTGAGCTTGGATGCAAGGTCCGGTTCATTGTTTTTCTTGTTTTGGCCGCCATATTGATAAGGGGTTCCAGACAGGAATTCTTCTTCGATATAGAAGTTGTATCTGCTTTACCACATGGGGATGGAAAAACTGATATACCAGGGGTTGTTACATTATGAGAATCGTCTTTACCTGACAGAATACTGTCTGTCTGTGTAACTATTTTAGCAATATCACTTATTGTCAATGCACTGTCGTTCCCCTCGGCGCCTCCTTTTTTCCTTTGTTTCCCCTTTGTTGAGTTCGAGTCCGAATCACTGCTTTTCTTTCTCTTATTCTTAGCCATACATACAGGTTTTTGGAAGTATTTCGTAGGAAAAATGTTCAATACACCAATAACACATCCAAAAATCTCCTTTCTATAATCCAACTTAATCCATTTCAAAAATTCCCAACAAAAGTGGTGAGCGCTCCAAATTTCATGACTACTCCATTTGAACCACGTGACGTTTACATATCACTATCATGCCTTTCTATAAATAAATAAAATTTTGAATTGTAATTACTCCATTTGTCTTAATTGTTCATTTTTAAAATGTGAAATTGTGGATAGTTTCTCTTTCCCTTATACAAACAACTTTTGGCCCCTCCACAACAGATAATATGAATTGCAATTTTCCATCTTTTTATTCAGTCCCTTGCTTTTTATCTATTTTGCTCATGTACTGCACATTTGACTGCATCTTGCCTTATGCGAAATACATATGATATTGAATTTTAATCTTTTAAATGTGAAATTGTGGATAGTTACTATTTCCCCTTTACAAATAACTTTTGGTGCCTCCATAGCAGGTAAACAGTCCTCCAGATAAGGGGCATATTTTATTTGTTTAAATCTTAATTTGCATCAAAATCATATGTTGTAGGTACTCAGGGGTATTGTCAAAGTGAGACAATGCTCAATGTAATATAACATAAGGTTAGATTAAGTAACACAAAAAGTGTCTCAGGAAAAAGACCAATTTACCCCTACTTTATCTAGCATCATTATCTATTAATATTGCCGGAAGACATTTGAGGATAACACTTTGGGACATTTCTGCTTTTCCAACAATGTATTCACTTCTGCATCAAATTTGTACTTTCACTTTACAAGATGTTACATATCCTTCCTCATATGTTATCAAAGGAGACAACTTTTGAAATATATCAGGTCAATGCATAAGTGGAAAAATAACAAATGAATGTCAAATAAGAAACAAATAAAATAATTAATCTTCAAACTGACTAACAAAACATCACAAAATTGAGGAATAAATACAATGGAATCATATTTAAGTAATTTAAAGGCAAATTTGTTGAAAAGAATATGATATGATATTAAATGAATATGCAACATGTTTACATTTTATCATCAATCATGAATGGTAATATTGTTGAATGAAGTCAAGAGTTTTATACCAAAAACAAGATTGAAGTATGCCATACAATAAATACTCTTGGTTTTGGAATAAGATTGTTAAATTGTTTCACCAAACAAGTATTGCATGGTTAAATAACTCACTGTCATGTTTAATACAATATAAAAGTATGAATATATGATGAAGATTCTGAATTTGAGACAAGGCTTATCTAGGTCTTGTCATGCCTTTACACCTCAAAAAGTGACACTTGTATATATATATATATGCCAAAACTGCATGTCTGTCAGTGAAATAGACCATCCCATTCAATAGATTTTATGAATATTTAGCTTTGAAGTATTAGCATAAAGCAAGCCATATTGACTCATTTAAACCAATGTTTTAAGCTAGGTTAGATGCTATAAAAAATATTTATAACACTATTTATCAAGTTAAGTCATTTACAGTACAGCTCACGCGGAAAACGCATCGTCCGCGAGCGACCGCGGACAAATCTCAACGCGGACAAATATATTGGTCCGCGAAGGTGGGTGGAATTCCACCCATCACCGCGATTTGTTTTTATGTCCATCGCGGACGCAACAAGATAACCCCAGGGGGTTGATAAAACCGATCATCGTGGAGTTGCGGTGGAACCACCGCGTAATCGCGGTGATATTTTTTTGAATAGATAAGCTTTTTCTCGCCGTTTTGCTGGGATTCTTTTTTTAATTTTTAATTTTTATTTCATTACAGTACTAATAAATGTTGTTGAAGAGGATAATGATTATAAATCAGTACTAACTATAAAGCAGCATATATGCGTAACAACTTAATTCATTAAAATTCATCAATACAATTCCCCTAAACTTGATGTATTCTGTAAACGATACAACTACGTGATAATAAAACTGTTAATTCTGCCTGAAAGATGTCTAGCTTACTTTAAATCTCACTAATAAATGCCGTAATTCCATTGTCAATCACCACAATTACCAATGCATTGTTCATTCTTAATCGCCTATAAATTATTTCTTTAAAACCTGTTTCAAAGTCGGCTGAATAACAAAAACAAACTTTGCAAACAAAGAAGTGTGAAGCGCCCATGTTAGTCCCGGATTTAATTAAACAACCAAAAACTAATTATCTGAATTGAAAGAGATTACAAAGTCTCATTAATTGGCATGTTTTACTCATAAAAATACTTGTGAATTAAGGTGACGCAAACAAATTAAAATGTGTTTCTCTCATCTATACATGTTTTCATACAAATTAAGCAATTATTTTCGGGGGCGGACACTTAAATCCATTACGCTATATAATCTGATTTGATGACGATTTACTCTTGTCTTCAACTTGCGTATGTCAATTGAAATTCATTGTTCACATTTAAAAGGGATATTTTGTGCGCTAGTTTTGTGATTGTAAGTGCTTTTTTCGTGTCAAAGAACAATGTCTTTAAGACAGTTATCTAAGCAGCACTCTTTCTTTCTGGTACGTTACGATATTGATGGAAATTTTCAAGTGAGAAGCAGAGGATTCATTAAGGATACAGATAAGGTAATTTAACGTTTCTCACACAACTTATCCTTTTCCCTCATACAAAAGTATCTGCAGCAGACGACTTCAAAAATGTCTACTCAAAACTATGGAAAATCGTTATTGTTGTAGTTATAATTACTGAAAAAAAAATGAAAGCAATGTTTTCAAAAGTCGTCTGCTGCAGATGCGTCAAGATACGTCTATATGTGGGAAAGGGTTAACAACTGATCTTCATAACACTTTAATATTCGAACCTGATTATACTTGAGGTTACTTTCGGTGTTCTATTTTGCTGATCGTCGTGCGCTTTTTTTTAAAAAAAAATATCATTTTCAACAATATTACAATTGGATAATTCATTTATTAAGTTGATAAGAAAAGCTCAAAAATCAACAATCTGTCTTTATTAAGAGATTCAAGTACATGTACTGTATATACAAAATTCAAAGATATATATACAATGTACATGTACATGTATTGTAATTTAACAATATTTCTCTCTTACTAAAATATGTGAGATAATCATATGTACGATAAACGTATATCCGATGTCCGCCCTTTTCTATTACGAAACTTGACCTTATCGTAAACAAACACAATCTTCCACTGTTTTTCGAATACTTTGCTGAAATGGAATGAATTTTAGCAAGTTGTGTCATAAAATAATCGCAATCCGTCAATAAACGTGTACATGTACATAATCGGAAAAAAAAAACTTTTTAATAAAAGTATAACATTTGTACAGGTAAATATTGCGGTGGAATCGCGGTGATTTCAAAATAGATAAGAATAGATAAGAATAGATAAGAAGCTCGAATCGACGACATGTCAATCGCGGTGATATATTTAGCCCGTAGGCGGTATTGCGGTGATCATATAGGTTGAATTGCGGTGATTATCCGCGATGAAAAATATTTGTCCATCGTTGGATCGCGGAAAACGCGTTTTCCGCGTGAGCTGTACTGTATAAATATTAGAATATAACCCAATTCCACACAGTCATATTATGTTACTTCAGGCTCAAAGTTGTAAATCTAAGAAAAGGAAAAGCTGTATAAATTTATGTCCACAATGTTATGTATAAAACATTGTTTAAGAGATAATTCCATTAACAATTTATAAAATATACAAAATGATGACATCTTTAGGTCTCTTTACTTGAAATAAATGATATTTTTTTCTACACAAACAGTGATTGAAGGAATTCAATGCAAGTACGTAGTACATTTGTATTGTAATGACATTTACAATCTAAACTAAAGACTGATTAAAGTTCAATTGCAATTTCTTTCCATAAATGTTTCTTCTGCATACTACACTCCACAATTTTAGAATAAAAGCTAAAACGAGTTCAAATACAAACTCATAAGAGTTTTCTGACTTTCCAGAAGTTACAAATCCAAATTCTTGTAATATGACGTCATAATATGACGTCATTCTTTTAGCGTAACGCAAATGATGAATAAATAACCAAAAGGAAAACCACAGAAACTATAGGAAAGGTCAGTTTAACTTGTCACAAATGTAGTTCCGTAAATTATGGAATCGTTTTATTTGAAGTACTTTATGAAGGGCAATTGATTACTTGTTGTACCTGATGATGATTTGTATGTTGTTTGCTTAAGTCGGTATGACTCGTAATTGACGTAAATAACTGATCGTGCTGCAAGCAAGGGGCTAACTGCAGTTCACGGGAAATTATTTACCGATCACAAAAGTTAATAAATGTTTACCCGAAATAGGTAAATAGTAAATAGTAGCACCTATACTCATATTAATATAGGTTATTGATCCTATACTGTGAAATCATCGTTGGACCGAGTTCTTGGGTTGACGTTGCCGAGCTTGCGAGGCTACGTTCGCCAAAGAAGGAGGTCCAACGATGATTTAACAGTACAGGGTCAATAACCTTTTTATTGCATACTTTCATATTGTAAACTATTTAGTTAACACTAGATTTTTATTTATATCTAGAGTTGAAAAATCTGCTTCGAAAATCGAAACAAACTCATTCTTTACATATGTAGTAATTTTCTTGAAAAGTTGAATTATAACGGTGACGTAATTTTGTTGACGTCATGCACGTGCATAACCACAATTTGAGACAGTAAGAAATTGTCCATGATCAATATATGAGAATTTAACATTACAAAGACCCGTGAGGTTTGACAATGATATTTAGGTCAGCTATGTTTGGTTACATAACAAAAGTAGTCCCTAGCATGGTAATTACGCAGAATTTTCGCACGTCCTTATCTACGGTCATGATCACTCCTTGACAGCGGTCATGCTCGAAAATTATTGCATACTTTCATATTGTTCCGTTCACTTTGTATTGAAGAAAGTGGTCATGATTTTTCGCTAATGACCGCTGTCAAGGAGTGATCAAGACTGTAGATAAGAACGTGCGAAAATTCCGCATAATTAATATGATAGGGACTACTTTATTTATCAATAGGAATTGAAAGATGGCCTGCGATTGTCTATTAATTTTTTAAATTTTGAATTAGTGTCAAAAATAGAGAACATGTATGGTGCAAATAGTGCTACAAAATCTATTCTTGTGTATACAACATTTGAGACTGTTGCAACCAAATGGGAAAGAACTCATGAAGCAGCTGCTAGAAGGTAGACATTTAACAGTAAATTACTTGTGATTGCTAGTCATCCTCATTTAGGAGTAAGCCCTGATAGACTTGTTTCATTTTATGTAGCCATTTGTCCCTGTACCTGGAAAAAGACAATAAAATGCAATACTTTGCCTTTTAAGCTTTCAAATTTGTCACTTAAATCTTTGATATATCTTGTTAAATGAAAGCCCCTACACAGCCCAAACCCCAGAGCCAGCCCCGCTATTGTAAGTAGTGTAATAGTAAAAGCTACACTTTAAAACACTGTAAAAACTGGTGCATTGTTATACTGTAATGTTGGACAGTGGCGTGGCTGTCCGGTTTAGTCATTTGTGATCGCTTTTGATAGAGTCATGTCGTCCAAAGGCGGAGATGAAATCTTCATTACTCAGTCCACTTATATTGACCACAGGATTACTGAGGGAAATATAGTTGAGTGCATACTAAGTAAGGAGTAGAATTACCCTGAGTAAAATGTGACACCAACTTTCACTATAAAATCGGACTTATTTTTGGACATTTCGGTCTTTGAAGAAGAAGACAATGACGCACTGATAACAGTGACACAAGAAGCAGAAGAACAGGCGCAAACACAGAGATTCGGTTCAATAATGTCTGACTGAGACGTACAGTGTCTTCTGCAGAGTGCTGTTCCGAACATAACCAAAAGTAAAGATAAATGGGCTGTCAATTTATTCGAATCCTGGCAAACCAACAGAAACAATCTAGCAGAAGTCAAATTCAACATCCCCCTCTTGAAAATGTCTGACGCAGAACTTGACAACGTTTTGACATACTTCGTTGGTGAAGTTCTAAACCAGTCTGGAAATGAATATCAGCCAAACACGCTTTAAGAAATCATTATGTCGTTACAGCACTTCCTTATATTAAACGATCGGATTATCAACTTTTTAGAAGATCCGGCATTTAGCACAATGAAGAGGGTTCTAGACACCAGAATGAAGGATCTTTCCCAGAAAGGATAAGGTATTAACAAAAAAAGGCCAGTTTGATATCATCCGACCAAGAATAATACCCCTGGAAACACAGAATACTGGGCTCAGATTCACCCCCTAAACTGTTAGATACACTACTGTATAGCATTGGTTTAACATTTGCTTTACGAGCTGGACAAGAGCACATACATTTACGAGTAGGACCTATTTCGCAGCTGAAATTAATAACGACTGATAAGCGCCGCTGTTTACGGTATACTGAAGATGTGTCCAAATCCAACGCCGATGGGTTATTACACAGAAAGGTTGAGCCAAAAGTGACCAAGGCGTTGGCAAACTATGACTATCCAGAAAGATGCATCGTTCGGTTGTATGAGAAGTACATGAGTAAGTGGTGAGTATTAATCAGACTATTACACTGAAAATACTAATGAAAAACATACATTTTGAAAACATTGTAACAATCGTTCTATTTCTATTTCAAAAGAAGCGACCGCAGTTTCAGTTGTACCCAAACGTAGTGGTCTTCAGCCCGTTTTTGTTGTAGTATCTATTTCAAACACAATATTAACATTAACTGTGTCTTATCATGAGAATACAGTTCGTCGTTAATATGCGACTTGATGAAAATTATGTAGGCTTTATAGTACTCATAATTCTTGTATAGAAGCTAAAGATCAACACTAGAAAACAAAGTACATCTATTACCCTGGCATGAACAAGGTTAATTTTACATTGAGCTAAAGAATTAAAATCTGACCCGATGACATGCCAGGATCAGAATGTTACCATAAGACCGGTTGTCGACAGAATTTGGTATTCGTTGTATGCATGTCTCGTGTTCTAGTTATATGAATGGAATGCTTGATTTATTAGTGTTTTACGCCGTTTTCAACAGGTTTTTTTAAGTTATTTTCTCATATTAAGCTTTCGTCTACCATGACCTATTTCATCAGGTCTTCCCAACATGTTCATTAATATCAATCCAGACAAAACGTATGTTCAATTATCTATTTTTATATTTCAGTCCATTGTCTGCTAAATGCATGGCGTTGTACCTAAGGCCGAAGAAAATATTTACAAAAGAAGTTTGATATGACGATGCCTGTCGGGGTTCATACACTTCAGCAGACTGTAACCAGGCTATGTAAAGAAGCCGGGTTCAAAGGTCATTTTTTAATCCATTCACTGAGAGCTAGAGCTGCTACGAGGCTGTATGCAGCCGGTGTTAATGAGCATATTATTGCAGAAAAAACGGGTCACAGGTCGAGTTCCATTCGTACTAACAAGAGAACTTCTGATAAACAACAAGAGGACGTTAGTGCATTCATTATTCAATCAAAATTACCTAGGAAAGACGGGGACACAAACGTTAAACAATCAAATCGTGAATTTAAATTCGAGGGCAACGGAATGGAGATACATTTGAAGTTTAACCAAATACCTCATACTATGAGTTAGTCCATGGGAAAAGGTGCAACTTTAATTTTGTGAAAATCGTATTTCCAGAATAGCCTGCACATATGCGTAGTCTGATCTGGCTCTACATATTTTGCCAGTAGTTTCAATAAACCATTAAGTTTGCAAATCATATACATGGACAGATAGTATAAGTTGAGATATGCGAACCCAATCTTATTACATTTACGAATAAGTGTAGATCCAGATCAACATGTGCATCCGCTCTTATTGATCTGATACTGCACCATTCGCCAGTTTGTCACGTCTGACTTCTGACAAACATTGTCCTTTTTTCCCATGTTGTTTCATCAAAATGATAAATAATTATTTTGTTCAATTTCTATATAAATGGCCTCCCATGTATAGTTAGTAGTCTGCAGACGATGTACATATACGACTAGATTAGTATCGGATTAGTATCTTAATTCTTCCTAAGAAAATGTTAGTGATTGTTATTTTCTTCCGAAGAGTTCCAATTTCTATTTATTGAATATCCGTGTTCAATTTGGGTTGCTATTTTTTATACATACCATCGTCCGCATGATAGAGTACAACATATTTGGCAATGTTTCATTGTTTTAAAATAATAACACGATACTCTATTTTCATAATTTTTGTGATACTGGTACAAATGCATAGTGTTTTCATAAATATTGTGAAAAATGCCAACATTACTCGTTTCGAACAATGACTATATATTCTAAGTCGGTCGGGTTTTTAAACTGTATTCCATTAAACATTACCAAACATCCCTTTAGTATGTAAACGACACTACGTTTGAGATCCACTTCCCACGTGTTTCCATTCTGTTCTCTTTATTCCCATGTCACGTGTAGTCCAATATTAGTAATACTATTGGACTACGGCCTATTGAAAACAGTCCAGTATTAGTTATACAGTAATGAAACAACAATGGATGACGTCATGTCAGTGTTTTAACTTTGGATTACTCACTGGTTGGCTTTCTTCAGTTTGAGTTAGAGTTAAACAAAGCCGAATTTCTGTCTCAGTTGACTGATCTACAACTATTCTTTTACTGTTGATAGTGACATATTCATCACTTGTTTGCATCATTGTATTAAAACATTCACTTATTGAGAAAATTGGACCACAACAATCATTCAATCGCACAGAACTCGTTTCATTACACCCATTTCCTTCAAAAGTTATCTGATTTGAAAGATTACTTTCCTCTTCATTATTACTGGTTTTTATCTCCATCTGGAACTCATTCCTTGAAGTTGAATGTTCAGGCTCTGGCTGATCATCTACCCTATTTATTTCCTTCTCACTAACCTCAGGAATAAATTCAACAGCTGTTACCTTGAAAGAATAAATATAATTAGAAACAATATTTATGATAAATTAATCTAGCAAAATAATTTTAATTCTGTCAATCGCACAGGGTTCAGGAAAGATGTTTGACCAATGATACTACCAGTAACACAAAAAATAATAAGACATCTTTGAATTTAACGAATAATAAATAAGCATTCCAATTTCACTCAAAACATACAATTGGTTGGAATGAAGTTTAATTTCTACATAACAAAATCTGAAAACATTGTCGGTGAATGTAAAGATATATTTGTTATGCAAGAGCTGCATATATAAGAAAAGAAAAAGACAATGATATTCTTTTTTGCTTTCTGCACTGTGCCTTGAAACGATTTCGATGTACAGTATATTAAATGCGGGTATATTCCCTGTTGTTTGTTCTTCATTTGTTGTAGGGCCTTATATGTATCCCTTTTTGCGATCTGAGACTCATCATCCCACCATTTCGGCTGAGATGAGGGCTCAGATATAATGTTGCGTATTCTAATGTTAGTATCGGATACATCATGTTTCATTGTTTTGTCTAATAAACTTTTTATTTATGTTTCAATTTTAATTATTTCACCATTTACAATAAGTAAATTATTAAGTGCCCACAATGACCTTAGTTGTCGACGGGCCTTAAAACACCATTCATTCATTCATTCATTAATCAAACACAATCTTAAATTATTGGAATCCTGAATTTCTGTTCAAATATATCATTACTAGGTATGTTTATATCGAGTCATTTACATTTAATTTATCCTAATAACAACTCGTTCTCTCATGTGAAATCTGAAAAACGAATAAAATATATGCGCTGGCTTCTACCGACGACTAATACACAATATACTATCATTTAAGCCCTGTCGTAGAGTTTTCGCATGGTGGAGATTTTTTTGTAAAATCGCAATAAAATGTGACTAACCAATTGTTTTCTTTTCCCTTATCTAACATTCGAACGATTATAATTAATTTCAAAATGATAATTTCTACAAATATATGCTATACATTAAAAACAACAATGTATCAGCTTTTACCTAACATCGAAATTAAAAATCGTATACTTTTTTAGTTTGTGATTCAATTGGATGAGTTTCGAGTGCATGTATTGTTTTGTTACAATCTTACCGTCTGTAAAATTGTATTAAATGTCTTACGTGTATCAGAAGTTGTCGATTTTGACAAATGAAAGTAGAACAACCAAGAAGTTGTAATATATCAAGGTTTGACTGAACAGAAGAATGAAACTGTTATGGTTCATTTTATAAAAGGATGAATTTCAAAACAGATCGTTCTGCGTACCCAGGTTTTTGTTATATTTAACGTATTCGTCATTGGCTATCTATCTGGCTATCGCTAACAACGATTTTACGCAATTACAATATGAGATAAGGCTAAGGTCTTGGATTGCTTTGTGCTCCGATATGGGTCACGGTAAGAAAATACCGACAGCGATGAACCGCGATAAGGAGCAAGTGAATGATGTTTTTGAGCAACTGAACAATAATATAACATATCTTGTCGACATTGAAGCATTCCCTGTGCCACTTAGAATCATTAACTAGGGTTTGCAAGCCAGTAAGGAAGTCGAAGGTTCTAGCCTGAATTATGTAGAGCGTTGAAAAAAATCGTATAAGTCTTTTGTTAATGGTTCTTTCAAAGACATTGAAACTCGCGATGTTCATTTTCCAATTTCTTACCCGCATGCAAAACATTTGAGGAGAAGATAACGCCGTGCAATCTTAAAATTCGATCTGGTGATATTGTAAAACGCCATATAAATCTCGGGCTTGTCTTGCATAGAGCCTTCACATATACGTTATGGATTTACCATTTAAACGGTTTTGGCCTACCACGTCCGTCGAATACAAACAGCAATTGACCATGACCATGGATCGAAGAGCAAGTCATGCAAAGCCGATTTAATTTATTCATGGGGAAAAGCCGGCCAATCCTAATCAGAGAGGGTGTGGGTAATGTATCAAATCTTTAAGTAAAAATGAATAACAGTTTTTGAGATTTGGCAAAGGACTACTTAAACACCCATTAAAGCTTGTTTTGAAAACAAATTGGAGTGTCATGTACGTCATCATTCAGGCAACACAGTGTACGTATGGATTAAGGCTGATATCACCAAACCACCATTCAGATCACCTTTGCAATATGGATTGCGAATATCTTGGATGGCTCCATTGTTCCAGTATATGCTGAAGGTTCAATGGCTTCTGGCTATTTATAGGACATTGTTTCCACATGCATAGGCAAAACTATTTAGTAAATATTTAAATAACCAAGTATAAACTTCATCATTCGTTCATAGACTCATGTATTGGGTTTTAACGTTACTGTAAGCTTTTCTTCTTCATTGCATGTTAATCAAACTGTTCTGAAAATATCTATATAATTCTGTTGTCATATATTATTGCATAGCTATATTTTAGAAATACATTTCCGTAGATAAAGATAACATTTGTCATTTACTTACATGTTGGCAGCGGAAGAATACGTCACTTATCTCAGGCAATCAGGCGATTATATAACAAGCTGAACTGATGCAACATGAATCTATTGATTTATTAAATCAGTTATCATGAGGGATTACCGGGAAATTGTTCATAATTGTTTCATTAATATTTAAAATACCCTTTTTGTCACCGTACTATTTACCGTGCACTGCGAAAGCCTAAATTCTGAACTATTTAGTTAAGTGTATAATCTGTATTCAATGTGAACTGTGAAGTGAGGACTAAGAAGTGACCAATGTTATGTAGTTATAATTAGTATAAGGTCAAGATAACATGGCGTTGATGGATTCTGCCATCATTGCCTATCACATGGTAAATATTACATAGTACGAATCGTTTAGACATAAACATACCATGTAGCCATTTTATATATACGGATTTTTAAAATTCAATACACCGTGTATTCGAAATATTTGGTTTGTATGGTGTCACACGCCGAATTCAGCCGGGTTTCAGTTAGATAACGGAGTTGCATGGGTAAGCTTAAAACATTACTGGTCCATGTATCAAAACACCGGCGAGTGATGCTAAGCCAACAACCCTACGTACCAAGTATGGAAAGCCATTCTTATCACTTATAAACCTGACCGGGGATAGGACCCGCAACCTGACACATATCTCAATTATCAGGTGTATTCTCTACTACTACACCTCCGAAGAGTTTTAATCGAAAAAAGGTTTGAATTTGTCTAGGCATATTCAAAGAGCCTAAATGTCGTTATCCTTCTACAGATGTTGGATTTGTTTTGACAAGAAAGACGATGCAAGTGTTGTTTGTACAAAGCTTGTATATAGCATGCGTACGATAAAAACATCGTATTTATGTCTGTATCGTGAGTACATTCAAGACTGTGGTATTTACCAAGAAACTAATGTATGTTGGCATTGTTCAGCTTTCAAGCTTAAGTTCGTAACACGGCGTACGATAGAAATGTGTGTCAAATCGACTTTTGAATCGTAAGGCCACTCGATTTCCGTAAATCAGTTGCGATTAATTATGTTTTTGTTTTTGTTTTTTTCAGTCCCATAATGGTTGATTTGAAAACTATATGGCTGCTTGTGCTGTTCGGTAAGACAAACCATTATATAATTAATATGCTTTTACGATCTTACGATATGTACTATTGATATTCAATCGTCATATGTTTTCAGTTTATACTTCTCCCATTGTTTGATCGCAGCTAACGTATTGTAAGTGTAGTGTTGTCATTAAAATAAAACAAAGAAGATGGTTGATCAAATAACAAATTTGAAATATATACATTACTATTATTATTATAATTATAATATATGTTTCGATTATTAGGATTATTATTATTATTATTATTATTATTATTATTATTTTATAAGTAGTAGTAGTACAAGTAGTGGTAGTAGTAGTAGTAGTAGTATCAGTAGTAGTAGTAGTAGTAGTAGTAGTAGTAGTAGCAGTAGTAGTAGTAGTAGTAGTAGTAGTAGTAGTAGTAGTAGCAGTAGTAGTAGTAGTAGTAGTAGTAGTAGTAGTAGTAGTAGTAGTAGTAGTAGTAGTAATAGTTGTTGTAGTAGTAGTAGTAGTAGTAGTAGTAGTAGTAGTAGTAGTAGTATAATTAGTAGTATTAGTAGTGATGGTAGTATATGTAGTAGTTGTACAATTCGATTGAACACTGCCAATCAAGTTATTTCGAAAAATGACTACACTTGATATTGAACAACAGGTTACACATTCGTATTAATATTTTGCTTGTGGTCCGCAGCGTTCAAACGCTTATTTAATGTTTGTCTTACGTGAAAGTGTGTTTCATTTTAAATCATTATATTATTGTTGAAGGTTAATACCATTTGGCACTTTAAATATTTATTGCAAATCGTGTTTTACAGTAAAGAACATCATGACATTGACACTACGATTGTACCGTGATTGGATCGTGAGCGCAATTTGAATGAAGTAGGAACGTTTTAAGAGGCGATGGGAATTTAAAAATGCAATCATATGAGCGCTTCGATCATTTTGAGCGGCTGCAACAATTTATCGATTTTTGTTATATGAAATTATTTTGGGACCTAATTATTATGGTTTTCTATATATGTTTGTTTATTTAATTTCAAGGAAATAAATAATCAGTAGATGATAGAGAAAGCCCAACTTATTCATAGACTCTGGAATAGATACTCTAATACATATTGTATTGAAATGAACATATAATTAAGATTGTGTAGATCGGTTATTTTGATCCATTTATCAGTTCTAAATATGGTCGTATTGTCAATCAAAGGTTCGTGTGTTGAACATGCATTAATCACATAAATTTAATATCTGTAAGATTGAAAATGGAAATATATATACTACATCGAAAGAAAGGTGAAGAAGTGGTTAAATTTTATTTTCCAAACATTCTCCTATTTGTAAATTTGTTTTCAAAATTATCGTCTCCTGATCTTTAATCAAGGGGACATGTACCATGTGTTATCAATTATCAATTATGGACTAAGTGATTTTGATCACTTCTCTTTTCCTTTTATAACGAATTAATAATTGGTTTGTGTTGTGTAGTATGTGTCTTATTGTATACCGTCTATATTTTTCAACACGATTACAAATGATAGCCGATTAATCAGAGACTTATAGATACAATTGCTAGTATGTCAACATTGCAATAAGGATATTTTAGTAATTGTTTGTAAGAACGACAACATGAAATAAACACATTATCGAATCAATGTGAGAATAGGATGAATATATTATTTATATAAGAAATTAAGATACGTAATGGAACATGAAAGGCGTGAAATCAATTATGGATTAAGGGATATTTTAGTGACTTCCACTCTTTTCTTTATTAGGCATCCTTAAATGATTTGTCGTGTATGTAATGTAGATAGTTGTATACGTTTTATAGTTCTCAACAAGGTAAACCTAACGCAAACCAGGTACAACATTTGCTTAAATGATAAATAGAACAAATGGCAATGTGGCGGTAAGGCTATATTGTTTGTTTATGTCTTGGTTGTTAAATGAAATATATCAATCGAAAAGAAACTATTTTCAGCCAATCCAATCGTTGAATGGATTTTGATCGAAGAAAAGCGTTCAAAGTGAGCGTAAACAAGCGATCACAAGTAACGGAACGGCAAAACATAATCAGACGGATTGGAACGCTTTAAGAACGAAATGGAACGTGATCGGATCTGATTAGATTGTCAATTTCATTATGTTTTTAACTGTTTGTGTTATATTTCAAAGTAGTATTGCTGGCATGTATCTCTGCAAACGTTTAAACTGTTAAGGTCCACAACAAATGTAAAGATTATAAAGTCAGTTACCTTTTTGTTGCATGCAAGTTACTTAACTTGTAAACATGTATATAATGTTTTAAAGTGCACACATTGATGCACAGATCCCCTTTTACAACTGTTGCAGGATATTAAATGTATATTCAAAGAAGTATGTAACTCCTTTTGAGGAGAGGTAGAACTATTTTAAATTGAGTATATATACATATTACCCAAGAAGTAGAGCTTATTATGGTAAAGGGTGGACTTGCAGTAATGAGTATTCAACTTCACCAACACAACTTATTTGCGCAAAATTTACATTCTGGATTTAGAGTTGATTAGACTATACAACCTTTCTTAGAATATGGAGTTAACTTTCAAATCTTACAAGTATGCATACACTAACTGCCATTTTGAAGAAAATAAAAATATTGTCATTGTCTTTGTCTTTGTCATTGTCATATTATCAAACTTAAAAATGTTTGGTAGCAGAATTTGAGTGTATAGAACGGATTCAGTATTACGCTTGCAAGCGTGTTATGTCTACTGATAAGAGGAGCTGTAATGCAGTGTCCTTGGTTACCGTGACAGATAGTTTATTAAATTATTGGTTCAAATTACTAGCAGACCATCTGGTCGTCCAGGTCAGGAGAACGACATCCTACAGGGACCCTAGAGCGTCATTTAATACTTTCGCCAAGGTCGTTAACAATTGGATTTTTGAATATACCCGTCGACATGTATATACCAAACCCCTTACAGTGCTACAACTGTTACAAATTTGAGCACCACGAAAGTAAATGGTGAAGAAAAAGTATGCCGTCGCTGCACTAAATTATATTCAAATCATGATACTGATGTTACTGACTGCAAAAAAATCAACTTAAATGTTCAAACTGTGATGGTGAACATTAATTCACCTCCCACTCCTGCCATTTTTGGAAACGGTTGAAGTATATTGTTATCATCGAATATAAAGAAGGTCTTTCCTTTCCAGAGGCAAAGAAAATTATTGAAGCCCGTTCTAATTTGACCACTTCATATGCTCCTGCTACCAAAACCACGATGCTGTAACCCAGACATATTCAGCTGTTCTAACCGAACTGCTTAAAATTGTAGAACCTTTTAAAGACATTGAACCAATTAAAGATGTTCCAATAAAAAAAA
Organism: Serripes groenlandicus; assembly: GCA_031761405.1. Lineage (NCBI taxonomy): Eukaryota > Metazoa > Mollusca > Bivalvia > Cardiida > Cardiidae > Serripes > Serripes groenlandicus. Next base: position 120,483,252 of record JASEVX010000003.1, on the reverse strand, counting down.
AAAAAAGTCTATCCCCAAACAACCAACTTCTAGCTAAAAACAAACTCAAAAGAGTCCGAAATCCATTAAAAACAAAGTTCAAATAAAGTGGTTGTGTCGGATCGTATTTCCAAAGGATCCGATGACCCAATTAAAAACCATAACCGCTTCCAATGAGGACATGGAAGCATAAGATACTATTGCAGATAACAATAAGAAAGGTAACATTATAATATTACCTTTACAAAATGATTAAATCCATACTTCCTATTCTTTTTTCTGTCTTACTCATATATACAATGATAATGAGAAACACTTTTTTACAATTGAAATGTCGAGGTTTAAATTCAAATTTCGAAGAATTACCCAACTTATATCTCAACTCCCCAAACCTTTCATTTTAATGGGGGATTTAAATTGCCACAATACATTGTGGGGATGTAACGACACCAATATAAAGGGTTCAACGTTAGAATACTTTTTTTTAAACAAAAGATACTTGTCTTTAAATGAAAAATCAGATAATTTTTTATGCTACTGCTTCTTACTCATCTCTTGATCGTGCTGTTTGTAGCCCTGATACATTTGTTGAGTTATCATGGAAGTCTGCAGTCGACCTTCATGGAAGTGATCGTGTTCCTTTTATTATCACTGAAACTTGACGCTCTGTCCAGGAGCGTCCGAGGCGATGGAGGCTTCACAAAGCGAACTGGAATTCATTCCAGATGCAATGTGAGCAATCCATTACTTTTTCTGGATTGTGATGACCCTACACTACTTTTTACTTCATTAATTCAGCAGGCAGCTCAAGAAGCAATACCCCAAACTTCGACAACTCCAAAGCGCGCTCACAAACCTTGGTTTGATGAGGACTGCAAAAAGGCTATAGGAGCACCCAAATCTGCTCTCAGACAATTTGACTTGAGGTCAACCCAGGAAAACCATGTAAAGTTTAGAATAGCTCGAGCAAAAGCACGCAAAACTATTAAACTAAGTAAACGTGCGTGTTGGTGACGGTATGTATATACGTGTTGGCGACGGTATGTATATAGGTTAAATGCTAGATCATCCGTCAAAAAGACATGGGATATGATAAGAAAAAATAAAGGCAAAAGTAGTTCGATTAGTGTAAATCATCCGCACACTCCAGACGGTGTCGCTACTTCAAAGAGGGATATTGCCGATCCTGGAAATTATAGCCCTATAGCCTTGACCAGCTGTATATGTAAAACCATGGACAGAATGGTCAACGAGAGACTTGTTTGGTTTTTTGAAAAGAACAAACTTATCATAACTGTCCAGTCTGGTTTTCGTAAACATAGAAGCACAATTGACTATTTGATTCGTTTTGAAACTTTTATCCGTGAAGCTTTTAATAAAAAGGAGCATGTCGTCTCCGTCTTCTTTTACTTAGAAAGTGCATATGACACGACTTGGACGTATGAACTTATGAAGGACCTCTATGATAAGAAGTCGTCTTGCTTATTTAATTTCTGCATTTTTAACTGACCATCAGTTCAAAGTTTGTGTTGGTGATACTTTTCCTGAACCACACGAACAGGAAATGGGTGTTCCCCGGGGATATATTCTTTTTGTTACACTTTTAAGTGTTAACATTAATAACATTATCAAATATGTTAATCCTGGAGTTGAATGGTTTTTTATATGCATCCAATTAAAAGACAACTGCAACAAGTTTTGAATAATTTGCCAAAATGGTCAAACAAAAATGGCTTAACATTTTCTAAAAGCAAGACCAAATGTATGCACTTTTGTCAACTTTGTAAACACCACCTATATCCTGATTTAACACTAAACGGCACTCATCTTTATGATGTGTTTGAATTTTAATTTCTTGGTCTATTTTTCGACCCCGACTAACTTTTGTCCCTCATATTAAACATCTTAAAAAAGCTTTAAATCTGTTACGTGTTGTGTCCCATACGGGCTTGGGAGCTGACAGTTAAATCCACTAGAGATCTTACAGGTCATTAATACGATCCCAAGTAGACTATGCGTGTATTGTCTATGGCTTTGCAAGACAGTCATACATTGCAACACTTGATACCATTACCATCAGGGTTTACGGCTAGCCCTGTGCGCTTTTCGAACCTCACCCGTCAAATGTCCTTATGTAAAAGCCAATGAACCATTCTTATATTTACGCCGACAAAACCTAGCTATGCAGTATTTTCTAAAACTGAAGTCTAATCCTTCAAATTCCACATATACAGTTGTTTTTAACCCTTTATACAAGGAATTATGTTTAAAGAAGGAACGGGTAATACCTCCTTTTGGTATCCTTTACGGTCCAGAAGTCGCTAACCTTGATGTTGATATTGACGACATCGCGAAGCAGTAGAGTTCAGATGTTCCACATTCGACTCTAAATTGTCCTTCAGTCATTTATGATCTTGCGACCGATGAAAAGGCCTGCACAGATCCTATTGTTTTAAAATCCAAGTATATGGAAATTAAAAATGAATTATACAGATGGTTCTAAGGAAGGCAAAAGGGTTGCTGCTGCCGCAGCTCCTGATGGCGATGTGATAACATTTCGGTTGCCAGATAATGCTTCTATATTTTCTGCCGAGTTAAAAGCAATCCATTTGCCTTTGGACCATATTGAATCCAAAGATTATTGGCGATATTTTATTTTGACTGACTCATTGTCGCTATCCAGGCACTTTAGAATGACAAAATAGAGAACCCTATTATTGTTTACCTCCTTTTTAGGCATGTAGTATTTTTTTGGATTTTAATCCTTTAATAAATGTTTTTAGTTCACGATTATTGGCAAAGTGACTGGAATGATCAAGTTAATAATAAAATCCATTATTTTAAGCATGTGCTTGGTGAGTGGCTGCCAGCTTTCAGATCATTTCGTCGTGAAGACATTGTTCTTGCCCGTCTACGGACTGGGCACAAATGGTTAACGCATGCATACTTCTGCAAGGAGAGGAAGCTCCTCAATGTATTCAATGTTTCACTCAACTTTCAGTTCAGCACATTCTTCTTGAGTGTGCTGATTTCGCCCCAACACGTGACAGGTTTTTCAAGGCTCAAAGTATGCGTCAGCCTGATCTTTTATTTGATTTCCTTAGGGAATTTAATATTTTAATAAGATATGATTATTTCATATCGTGCTTTTGCATATTCATTACTCTAACTGATACTTTTTTTCAGATATTGTTTATCTTTATGTTAAATATTACATAGTCACGTTTAGCTTGTTTTCCTATTTCCTATTTTACACGGGCTTACATGTTTTCATATTGATGTTAAATATCGCATACATCATGTTTGATAGTTTTCCTATTAGTCTAGTTGTTTATGGTTCAATTTTATTATTTCATCATTTACAGATTGTGAATTATTAATCGCCCAAAATGACCTTAGTTGTCAACTGTCCTTAAAACCCAATTCATTATTAGTTTAGATTAAACTTACTTATTTTACATCTATAGCGAAACAAGCCTTGGGCTTAGATTAATCACGCTCGATGTCTGCTTCCTGGAAACTTCATCGGTACTCGCCCCGTTTGTGTGGAAAATCCCAAAGTCAGGACTCGCTCATCACGGGACTCGAACCAGGGACCTTTGATAAGAGAGGCAGACGCTCTACCTCAGCACCACTGTCTTCATTCATTCATCCAAATAACTAAAAATGAAGGATACATGATATCCAAAACGGTGTTATAAAATGTTGAAACACGAAGATGCTAATGTTAGAATAAACTGGTTAACACAGATAAGAACGTGTCTCCAAAGCAATGTTTTCGGATGCGTAAGGGAGTGCCAAAATGTGAATAATGATAATGTATTCATAAACTCTTTTGTGACAAGGGCTAGAGACCAGTATTTACAAACTTGGTATAGCAAAATTAAGAATAGTTCTAAATTAAGTCACTATAAACTACACAAGTCGGTGTACGAATTTGAAATATTATTTAGAAATCATTACTATAAGAACATCCAGACGTGCTATGTACTATTTACGATACGGATCACATTCAAATCACATTGACACTTATAGACATAATAATGTTTTATATCCCGATATGTTATGCAAGTTATGTGGCGAATTTGCAATAGAAGACGGAATATCATATTGTTATGCAATGTACATGTTATGTGAGTTAGATAAATGAGTATATACGGCTCAAAAACTGTCATCCCATTTCGTATTGCAGGTTTATTTCACTTATGTCGTCTGAAAACGAGTCGGTAATCAAATCTCTTGCAACACATATATATATATATATATTATGCTTTTGAACGAAGGAAGGAGTATTTGTTATGATGTCACATATTTAATTATGATGTCAGTGTATAATAGATATGTAATTCCAATTTGCATCAATAGTTTGAACGTTTTATAAAATCAGATCGATGCTCCCATATATCAACTGTTTATGTAGCAGTGATTATAGAATGCTATAACAAAATGTATACCTATGTATATATTGTAGGATATAATAACATATATGTTATATGTACATGAATGAACTGTTATGGGATGTTAAAACATAGATTCCGCCTATGTCTATAGTATTCTTATATCGTTAATAATAATTCAAAGCATAATGAGAACAGTAGAAACTACTCAAAATGACCTGTTTCTCATTTCGCATCAATGCTTTCAATGTTTTATATAAACCACAATTAAGTTCCCTACTGTTTCATTATCGTATGTTTTCATTACAGACAGGTCTTAAAATATCATATCAGGTAAATGGTCGAAAAGTGTGTTGTGTTAAAATGTTCTGCGGTGTCGACATACTTGTTATGGGCCGGTGGCCTTATGCCAATAACTATATTGCCATTGTCATTGGCATTTTACTGATATTATATGTTATGTATTATTTTGTTGTGTAATATAATTTATCATCCGGTTTAACTGAAAGGTTCCGTTTGTATAACATAATGCCAGATGATTATTGTTGTCATATTTCACTCAACTGATTTGACCAAACTTCCAAAGAAGTCGCTTACAGAGTACTAGTTTAAATATATCATGTTTGCCATATTTACATCACGTAACATATGCAATGCATCGCGTTTTGATTTAAGCGATAGTGTAAACTAACTTAAGTCCCTCTCCATTATACATAGCATTAGCATTTATATACTTCTTTAGATAAAAAGACCACACTTTGTGCAAATGCGATGACAGGCTACCGTAAGTTAGACCGATATACACTATCCTGTTTATGAATAAAGAGCTACATATTAAAGTCAACCGTGTGGTAAACACTTTACCGGACATTCAAGCAATTACGTTTTATCTTATTCAGCAACAGTTTCAATCGAAGTCGAAGACTTTTTAATGTTGAATAGCCTTGAACGGGTAACTTCAATATATGCTACATTAACAGAAGCGATCAGTGTAGTCACTTATGACTTATTCCACATTCATTGTGTGAACAGACAATAACTTTGCGAAAACAGCTGAATATCTAATTACACTGTACATACTACTATGCATTAAGGCAAAGCCTCTGAAAGTTTCGGGACGTGCATTCAGCCTCACCAGATGTAATTCCCTGCTCAAAAGATTGATAAGCTTTTGTGCAATATTGCATTTACTATTTGCTCAATTGATAAAGGATAGATTTGTCAATCTAGGGGATGAAAGTTTAAGTTCAAGCTCAGTCAACTTACTTCCCGAATTTCAAAACTACGTTTACCAGTGAATTTTTAAAAAATTCTAGGACCTTGAAAGAGTATATATCGGATAATGACCACAAAGTTTGAGAGAATATCCCAAAAACCATGATAAATGCATTCACATATCTCAAATGTATATGTCTCTGGATAAATGCATCAACAGTTTGAAAACCAGCCCATAATACAATATACAGTGACATATAACGAGTGAACGGACAATAATATAATCAAGCAAATGCAAATCATAATCTAGTACACATTTAAGTAAGGAACTTTTGACACCTTTGCATCAGTTCAAGATATCGTTTCCTACTTTCATTTTCTTAATTTGTCTTCGTCTGTACATTAAAATAAAGCATTAAAAGCAGACGTAGATATGGTTTCCTGTTTTCTTTTTCCTTCTTTGTCTTGAAAGAATTTTAAGCAGACGACTGATTGCGGACTTTTGGGAGGTTTATCAAGGTGACAATTATTATTAAAGTTTAGTTTAAATCATTCAACATTGATTTTCTCAGCTCAAATGATTCAAAAAGGTATTCAGATAATTTACATATATTTTCTCTGTTGTTACATTTTAAAATTGTATAAAAGACTTCAATATTTCGGTTTACAAGCCATTTCTTTTTAAAGTATTTCTTTATTATCTGCTCATAAATTATTCATTGGAAGAAAAAATGCGATGAGATATAGATATTTTGTTTTTTGTTTTTCACAAATTTTAAAAACCTGAAATTTCGTTCTATTGATAAATGTTTTCCCTTTTCAATCATGAAATCATGTGAGGAACATCTATAAGTTGACAATGTTTACTTTAATACATAGGACAGATCAGTGTTGAGATAGAGTTTGGGTGAAAACGTATATTTAAATTGTTTATAATGTAATGCTTTTGGGGTTTCGTTTATATAACTATGCCATTTTTGAGTGAAAACATCTTTTATTCTTTGAGTAAACACTTTTAGATTTTTTTTGTCATTACTAACAACATGAAATATCCAAACATGTCCAAATCAATATCTAAATAAAAGATCCTTTATAAATGTAGCCCATGCTCGTCGTCAGTATTCATCGAGTTGAAATAAAATGAAATAACATTGTTTTGGGTATCCTTTGTTATCCATACGAATAATATTTAACCAGTACTTATGCAGTTTGGCATGTATGTAATACACAATGGTTTTCGGCCACATTTACCTAATGCAAGATAATCACAAGTATTTGTAGAAAGGCAACATATCTTCTTACAAAATTGAATGTGTACTTTTTCAAGTTTTTCAATGTATTGGTATCCCCAAATCTCTAAACCGTAGCACAGTATGGGTTTGGCAGTTGCATCGGATATTTTAAACATGACTTTCATTTCAAATCATCCAAAATAATTTCGTAGTGTCAAAATGTAAAACATTGCCTTTATAGCTTGTAACGATAACATATTATGAGTTTTAGACCATGATAACTTGATAGTGAAATAAACGCATAAATATTTATAACTAGAAACAATTTCAATTTGTTTTTGTTTATATAACCATTTTTCGGACTTGTTCAAGACTCCGACATTTCTAAAACCAACAATTTTACTTTTATCAATATTAATTTCGAGACCTACTCCACTACTGAATGTTTCTACTCGGTTTAACTGCCTTTGTAATTGAACAACAGTTTCAGCAAACTTAGATACATAATCGGCAAATAATACAACACTTAAATCATTAATATCATTCGACACACATATTCCATATTCATTATTGTTAATTAAGTATGTAATCAAATCATTTATCAATATGGAGAACATTTGTGAACTACCGACAAAACCTTGACGTGTGACTATCGTACAATCAAAGTATTGTGTCGATTTATTATAAATTTTAACACAAGACTGCAGTTAACTATACATATACTTATATATATTTAAAATCTTTCCACTCATACTCTTTCTCTGCATGGCATCCCGAAGTTTATCATGACGTATACAGTCAAAAGCCTTGCAAAAATATATGAATATGTTAAAGAATCTGCAACGGCTCTTTAATAAATATTTCTGTATGACATCAAACTTAAAATATGATCTTTAGTAGAATATATTTAAGGAAAACCTGCTTATGACTCGTCTATACTATTGTTAGACTCGCCCCAGACAAGCAGTTGCAGGTCATTTTACCATTTGTCTGATGCCACCTTGCAGCATTGTGTTTAATTAATCAATATCCATTGAACAATTTATGTAAGGAGTGAATTAAATAATGTTGTTTGCCAAACTATCTTGACATAAGACAAGCAGTAGAAGAGTTAATTATTATTTTACTCTTCTTGTGCAAGCATTGATCTGAAACCAATCGGGAAAGGACGACATAACGGATTTTTAAGCCAGATAATCTTGAAACAAGACCCCCAAATTCTGATGCTTTCTGATGCTGCCTCGCACCATTGTTTTTTAATTAATAAATAATACTTGAATAAATGTATAGATTGTCACATAACAAAAAATAATGCAACAGTGTCACAACTTTGAAATTATACGAGCAACATCCTCCTTTTTTCCCATGCCACCTAAGTATAATATTGTTCAACCAATCAATATGGTTTGAACATTTTTTATAGAGGATAACATAAACAACTTACCTGCCACATTTCTACAGGAAAGAAAGTCACAATTTGTAAATGCCTCATTTTCTTTACCAACAAAGGAAATTCCTAATAAATCGGAGCTTGTGATTGTTTAAAGTGCCTAACAAAGTCTTTCTAAACATTGAATTGTTATCTTCGAACACTGTTTTATTCTAATTACTGTACTCTAATAGCCAGCATACACATGAAACAGACTTATGAGACCTTGTCCGTTATACCATCTCACTTATTGCCTATGTTAAACATGAGCATAAGAAGCTTTTAAAATGAAGGAAAAAAGCCACGTTTTTCAAGAATAAGGACAATTTTATCAATATTTGAAGAGAATCACCACAGCAATAATGGGCCCAGATTCCTTTAAAATCAGGCCATTATTTTCATAAATTTTGCTTTGAGATTGTAAAGATGACAACCATTAGGGAACATTGTTATGAAGATTGATGATCATGTGGTTTAGAATGAGCCATTGTTTAACGCTTTCCAACTTGTAGTTGACTTTTAAAACCATTGTAGCAACGGGAGATAACGCTCATACATGTGGTACATATTTTCTCCTTTTGCAAAATTGTAATAAACTCTATTCTATAGCTTAACTTTTATCGAAAGAGATTTTCCAAATGTTGGCCTAGCCGTTTTCAAAGATCTCTGTGGGAAAGGGTTAAAGAAATTATAGATGAGGAATCGTTACATCACTTGATTAAAACCGATAAGACGCTGGACATGGGGTGATCACAATCGCTCATCTTGAGCATATTGTGCTCAGGTGAGCTAAAATGAAATAAAAGGCCCCATTGGAAGAAAGTTCGGAACAAGCTTTAGACCCTAGTTTGAAGCAAACAACTAAAATTAAAACATATTGAGCAATGATTGCAACTCTAACCAATAATCTTTCTTTCATTTATGCAGATTTTCCATATATGTTTGCTTACATGTTTAGTTAAAATATGGTGTGTTGCATATTTGTTTTATGTGAGAAAGGGTTAAGCTTAATATTGTTATTCATAATGATATTGCATTGCTGTATGGGGCTGCACCCCTAAACTACTCCTTAACTCATTAATTCAGTTATACTGTGCAAAGAACTCCAGATTTCAGCATATAAAACTTGTTTGAGGGGCAGTACATTTTACCCATTTGAATCCATACAAACTGTTCATGATTGAAGGTTATAATTGCATGTAGTCTAGTTTAACTGCCAATTTATCAAAATATTATTTTAACAGTTATCATCAATTCAATGATCTGTTCAGAGGGACATACTACAAAATATGTATTCACTAACAATTTTTCTTTTTAAAACAAACTTATTTACAAATAAAAAGTTAAAACTAAAGCGTAAAATACTTTTCACTTAACTCCTTCTGTGCCAAAGGCAAATGTAAGGTATTTTTAAACATTGCAGGTTCAGTTTAGACAGCTTATAACTATCTGTCTCACTTCATTCCGCAGTGTTCGTCTTAATATTTTAGAAACTATCTACGATTGAAAATAATGAGAATATGGTAGATAAAGCATGAATCATAAAGTTCTCACTGAAATCTGTTGTTTTTTTTTACTCCTGAATATTTGTAATGGCTTTGTCATGTTGACGCACGCCGGACGCCGGACAAAGGATGACCACAATAACTAACTTTCAGCACTTCGTGCTCAGGTGAGCTAAATTCCCAATTAAAGCACTCAGAAAGAAAATCTTAAACAGTTTACATTGTTGATTTAGCCGATGGTTTCACAAGTGACGTCATGAACAGTCAAAACAGAAACGCAATGTACTACTTTTTCCAGTAATCTTGACAATAGACAGTCCCGAGTTTTAAAAATGCGTTGATCGGTCTATCAGTTATAGACACCATGACTTAAGAGGAAATATCAGCACAGCCATGTTAAATGCAGTGACAATTTGAATAGTGCACTGCCACATATCATAAAAAAGCTAACACCCCTGCTCTTGTTTACCTGTCACCATTAACCATTTCTAATATCGACGAGATCGTTGTCAACTCAACATTTCGTACAACTGTACAAGTTTTAAATCAAAGCAGCACAAACTGTACATCAGAACTTTAAACCATTACCAAGTTGTATAATGCATACATCAGTCGAGAAACCTGTACAGAATGAGGATAATTTGACACACATTGGTCACCATAAGCCATTTTGAATGAATGTTAGAATGGTTTATTTCATACTGCCAGACGCATATAAATTCTGATCAGGGGATGCGCAAACGAACCCCTGTAATTTCAATCTGAAAAACCAAGTCTAGTTGCACACTTAATAAAGAAAAAAGTTTAATAATAATAATAATAATAATACTTTATTTATAGATGGTGATTCATTTATCCATTGGCTATTTTACAATGAGACCAGCTTGATAGCTATATAGAAAACATGCAATTACGAAACAATTCAAAACCACATCCTCAAAAAGCCCAACACACCCACCATATCCCTTAACATTCAACAACAACCAACCCCCCTCCCCTCCCCTCTAACAACATCAAATATGGAAACGTCATATGTGATACACAAGCGTCAAAAATAAACACGAATAAATACTGTATAAACCTTGTATATAATACATGAAAGTAAAATATTTGTTAAAAAAACAAGTTACCCACATGTACTGTGACTGACTTTTTAAAAGTAATGCATATTCCTAAGGACCTATCTTAATGCATTTCATAGAACATAATTACGCGGAATTGCATTTTATTTGTACTTGAGAATAATATAATTAATAAAGAAAGACTCGCGATTCACAAAATATGACGTTTTGAAACTATGTGTTGCATAAATGCACATTTAAAATTGTAAGATTTGAAAGGGACATAATTGTTGTAGGTATGGCATTCCATATATGTACACCAGAAAACTGTAGGCTTCGTTTGAGTAGTTCTGTGTATGGTTTTGGACAAGAAAGGTTATTATTTGAGAAACCGAGCGTAAATGATAAGAATTGGTTGACTGACGAAAACATTTCGGTTATATATCCAGGTGTCTGTCCAGTCATAGCTTTTTTTATCAGTATTGATTTGTTATATATTCTAATAATAAATATCCAAGCTATCCAATTCCTTAATTAATTGTTTGGAATTATTTTGTAAAACTGTCCATAATTGTGGAAAGTCAACGACCGTCAGGTAAGCTGGTGCTAGCATGATTCATTCATATATTCATATTTATATCTTATTAGAAACGTACATGCATATTCAAGCTGGCGAACAAATGATTTCAGGGGACTTGCATCGATCTTTGCCATCATTTAACAACTGAAGAAACCTGTACTGAATGAAAATAATTTGCCACGCATAAGTCAACATCAGCCATTATGAATGAATGTTAGAATAGTTTATTTCATAATGCCAGACTCGTCAAACAACTGATCAGGGGCTGCGCCCCGAACCCCTGCACTTTCAATTGGAAAACACAGGTTAAGTTGCACTAAAAAAACAACAACAAGTTATTTACATCTTATTAGAAACCAGCATGTACTTGCATAATAGTTTTGACCTATATGAATCCATAACATATTGTTGTAATTGAAGGTAGTAACAGAACTTAGTCAATTCTGATTGAGAAGGAATATTGTTCACCAATGGGCCTATAACACAGAGAAGAGGCAAAACCAGTAGTAGAGGTAGCAATGCCCTACACGGTTAAACAAAACAGCATGACTCACATTAAGCCTAATAATAAACATATCATGTGCAAAAAAATCCCTTTAACATCGGACTAGATAAACTGAGTGACCACAAATGGGCCATGATCAGCCGTTTCTAAACATTAGATATGAAGGTATGACGGGGTTTTCCATTATATTGTAAAAAACAAAACATGTAATCGAATCAGACCCAACGAGCCAGAGCTCATCCGCCATTGTTATCGTTGTTAACGAAAAGCCTGAATAATTTGAGTGCGCTTAGTGACACTGACAAGGAATTATTCTATGTACAGAATATTCGAAATATGTTCAATCGTGCACAAATCTGATAAACAGTCTAACATAAGACCGAGTAAAGCCAAATCACCCATGAAATTCGTTTTTGACAAGCAAAAATAGCATAATAGTATGTGTGACCTTTGGCCCTGACCGTAAGAAGTTTCTAACAGAAATGTTATCTAGCCTGAACGATTAACAAAAAATGTTGAAATCGACGGTGACTTTTTGAAAACAGGTTTTAGAGGAAATATCAAGTTAAAACGGATATATGCGAGTTTAGTCATATGTGATCTGTCTAGTAAAAAATTGTCAACATATGGTTTCTGAGCCAAATGGAGATGTGCATACTTTCAGAAAGTTTAGAAAGTATGCAAACAAGAACAAGTGATTGTAGGTCATTGAAGGCAGTTTTCCTGTCAAAAAATAGCTTATTTAACAACCACTTTATATATTTTAAAGATAATATGATAAACATAATTTATTAAATATGTATGCAAGGGTATCAATAAGCAGTTTAGACTTAAAAACATTTTATCGCATTTCAAATTTATATATTCAATATTAATACACTCGCATGTGATGTAGGCAAAATAGAACCATGTCATCAATATATATTCAAGCATCTTTTAATGAGCAAGTCTTTCATCTTGTAAAGTAATGACTCACCCACTTAAACCTAGCATAATTTATAAAGGCAAAAAGACAACACATATGATTTGGATGAGGATGTACTGAACTGAAAAGTAGATTTTTCATAATATTTAACTTTTGTTGTAACATTGTTTTTTTGAAAGTTTGATGTATGTTAAATAAAAAAAACACAAAAAAAGGTAGGGTAGTGGGCTTTATTTTTTGCTAGATCAATTTATGAAAGCCTTATGATATGCATTTTTTTGCTATTTTACCACATGAAAACAAAAGTTTTCACGCAAATTGCCAATAGTTGAAAGATAATATGCTAATTGTTTGTCTTCTTGTGGTTTAAATCTCATTCTGAAGTTATCTTATCCATGTTTTTGGAAGATCATGTGATACGTTGTAATTAAACCTAAAAAATAGACACATTTTTTCCCTAATGAGAACCCATATTTGTCAGGTGTAAGATTAGAAAAATTTAAAACTTTGAAATAAGGGAAAAACATATTTATAATATTTAACTTTTTCTGAAACTTCTTCAGGTTATTGCAATAACTATCATTTATCAAAATTTATATTAAAGAAAAGTATATGTCATTGGGCAAAATTTTTCAGTTTTTCTTGTCTGAATGGCTAAAAAATGTTAAAATATGAATAAATATTTATTTATTTTTCAAACATATCTTCAAATGTCATAAAAGTTTTCCAATATTTTCTACTTTTTTTCAAAACAATATGATAATTTACAAGTTCTAGATTAAAATTGATATATATCGACTTTAATATGTAATGTTTACCCAGTTATATGTCTTAATCAAACATGGCTACTGGAAGGCTCACGAACAAATTAGGTCCTTTGTCTAAACCAAATTTAAACCACTTTGTTTTAAATTTGTAAGCATTATAAAAAGGTATAATGACATAAAAGGTTTTAATTGTCAACAAAATCAGAAGATTTAATAACAATGTAACTTTTTTTAAATTTCAACTTCTCAGTTCAGTACATCCTTAAATTAAAAATACAGAACACAATACAAATGTAAAATGATGTAAGAGCAGTTTCAACAAATACTTTCTTATTTTATGTATATATATTACGAAAATTGGTTGTTATGGTAGCTAGATTTTCGGATTTTGATAAATTGAAAATTTTCGGGTCATTTATTCGATTATTATACATTTGCACGTATTGTATGCAAGATAAAACAAAGTCTAGATTAAATGTGATTCACTGCATCTAAACATACAGAGTCCCATATATTGTAAATACTAGAGGATGGTTTTAGAGCTGGAGTATCTGAAATTCCCTTTACAAGGTTGAAATATTTACTTAAAAAAGGATTGTCCCTTAGACATTTTCTTCAGAACTGTATAACCATTTAAATGAAAGCTTTGCTTTTACTGATACTATACGTTTTATGAGAGTTTATTTCTTATACATCAAACCTAATTGCATTTCCCGAGAACAAATCATCTATTCTGAAAGTAAGAATGAACATGTTATGTTATATATATATATATATATATATACCAACAATGACAAATGAAAGCAATACAAATATAGATAATTTTATTCAATTTAAACATTATATCATAATTGTTTCCTCTTTCATTCTTGATTATGATAAATTCTCAGCATCCTATTATATGAATTTCTTTCTGGGAAAGACTAAATAGAAATCAATTAATGTAGAACCAAGATAAGACTGCTTCTATATATAAATACAGGGTTGATCTAGTTAAAATAGATGTAAACCAGTATTTGATTGTAAACGAAATCTTTCAAATTGATAATATATGCATAATAGAAATTGTAAAATACAAAATAAAGATGACGAAAGAAATCTAAACAAAGGCTTATCATAAATATAATGAAGCGGGATTTGGTAGATAGAGTCCTTTCGTAAACTGTCCGTTTTGTAACCGAAAACAAATAGCTGCCGAAAAACGTTCGGTTATTTCGTAACTGATACTGTTTTGTACACGAATATTTATCGGCTGTTTCGTCCCCGAAATTGAATTAGTTGTTTCGTAACCGAATATTTATCGGCTGTTTCGTAACCGAAAATAAGTCAGCTGTTTCGTTACCGACAAAATATCCGCTATTTCGTAAACGAAACTTAATTGGCTGTTTCGTACCGGAAAATACATCGGCTGTTTCGTAACCGATTCGAAACTTTGGATGGCAGCATTTTTTATATCAAAATTAAATGTTTTGTGTGTTATTTGCAATCTGAAAATCTATGTTGAATCCAGAACACATGCAATCCGGACGGCTGAATTAAACTTCTCTACAAAATATGCTTGAATTTAAATCTCCTTTGGGAATTTATATTTTTTAATTTTGAAGATCAAGATAAGCATTCAAATACCTGTATACCGATCTTAGTCCTAATGTAACATAATTCACAAAGTTAAAAACAAATGTATTATACTTCTAATCGCACAGGCTTGTTTAAATGTGACCACACGAGCTGTTCAACTGTTACAATGGATTATGACATCAAATTAATCTAGTTTAACTATTTGTTATGACTCAATATGTCACCAACATTGAGTACAGTTCTAAATATGATATGCTGTCACCTTTGCCACACATTTGCAATTGAAAAGGATGAGATACAATAGACAACAAAAGGTATGAATGGCTTTTACAGGAGATGTTTTTATATTAAGTTAATCAAAACTTAAGATATTTAAATTAACCAACACTATATAATTTTAACGGAAAGTTGTTTTAAATAATCTAGCCCCTAAATCGTTTTAGTAAACCATTTGGGAATGATCACAGTGAAAATAAAATATCTCATTTCAATTTTGTCACATTATGTTTTTTTCTTTCGAAAAACAATAAAATCATCAAAAGAAATGTTTCTCCTTCCCAATAATGTTATAGAAACACTTTTAAACACTTTTAAGAATTGATAAAGGGTTGGTAAAAGGGGCATCACAGATGTTATTAATTAGCCAATTGGGGACTAATTAACAACAGCATGTCACATGTGCGGTCTGTCTTCAAAGGAATTCAATACAAATTGAAATATCTTGATTGGATAAACTCTGCAATCAGTCGTACAATTTAAGTAAAATCAGCATTACTCTTTTCTCTCGTGCTAGTTTTAATAGATTCTTAATAATCCAGATTATTCTTAACTCGGCTTAAACAAACATAATAGATACCACGTTGATATCCGTTACATTAAAATTGTTAACTAATTATTTTTGTTGGTACTTTGCTTTTATTGTAACTTACTTTTGAAAACATAAACACGAGTAATGTCTTTACTTATAATCCTTATTCTTTAATTTCCAATTATGCTCCAAACACTTACTGCAAATAATTCACATTGGCATTTAAAACAGTATGTTGATAATATGTGTCAACTGCAGACAAATTTAAAAAGAGTGAGATAGAGTTTTTAAACAGAGTCGTTAAATAATAAAGTGTTCATATTTACTAGTTTTTCATTTCATCACAATATTTTCAGTTTCATTAATAATTAACTAATTTGGCAAAGATGCCAGATTATAAATCAGCTATACACACAATGATACACATATAAACACGACACATATATCAAACAAACTAACAGTGTTCAAAACAATTTCTTTCATTTGTAAAGACACATACCTTTACAAAATATTTTCAAATATGTGCATAAGACGACCTTGAAAACAGCAAAATTATGTACACCATATGATAGTCATAGATAAAACAAACTTACAATTTTCGAAATAGCAATTAATGATTTGTACAGATTTTCATGCAGTAAACAATTTCAAAAACATCTAGGTAACATATAGAAACTCTCTATACAATACATTTTATCTATTATGGACGTTATGAATATGATAAAAACGAAACCGATAAATGTGTACATGCAAGGTACAAAAATGCAAAACTATATTGAAATATGTTGAAAAAAGGAGCAGGTATAAAACAGCCGAATATTGATCTACTTATTTTCGAGCAATACTTCAAAACAGTTATTAATTAAGACAGTCGGATTTACAACCCGGATGATGATATTTTACATTTTATTGATAAGTACGAAAGTAATGAATTGAACTGTATCTTTCGTGAATTAACTCGAAGTATAAATGAAGATGAAATCTTGAAAAGTATCAAAGATTCGAAAACAAATAAATCGGGTGGTCTAGATATGTTTTTGAATGAATGTTTAATACATGGTAAGCCTGTTCTCCTGCATGTACTATACCCATTGTTTATCAAAATATTCGACATTGGTTACTTTCAAAAATACTTAACAACAGATTGGTAGATTGGGCCGAACAATACATTTGGTCATCTACACAGATTAATATCACATTTTACAAATAAATGCAAACAATTATACTGCGCATTTATTGACTTCACAAAAGCTTTTGACTATGTTGTAAGAGATAATCTATGGTTCAAATTACTCAAGCTAGGAATCAGAGGTAAAATTGTTGACATTAATAAATCTATGTGTTCAGCTGTTAAGTCACGGGTTAAAAATAATAATCAATTGAATTGCGAGTTTGATTGTACGCCAGGGTGAATGTTTTTCCCTCTTCTATTTGCAATGTTTCTAAACGACATGGCAGATATGTTCATTCGAAACGGGGTCGATATAAAATAGATATAAATATGGTTTAAGTTTTTCTCATATCATACGCTGATGATATAGTACTATTTGCCAATTTCCAATCAGCTTTTCACAAAAGTCTTGATGTGTGTTGCACGATTATTTTTGTAAATGGAAATTTACTTTATACACATACAAAACAAAAATTATGGAATTTCAAAGAAGCGGAAGGTTATCTAATTACCTTCATTTTTACATTTAATGGTTACGAAATAGATATAGTCAAGACATTTTCTTATTTAGTCATATGTTTTACATCTGGTGGTTTTCAGACGTCAAATATACTCTTGTTGGTCAGGCTTTGAAGGGAATTATCCAGATGAATAAGTATCTTTATAAAATTACAACTATAACCGTGAACCACAAACTCGAATAATTAGACAAATTGATTCTTCCAATAATGAATTATGTTTCCGAAGTTTGGGGATTTAGTAAAGCAGTGACAGTTGAAAGAGTCAGTCTTCAATTTTATAGAAGTTTATTTGGTGTGAGAAATACAACACAAAATGATTTTGTTTATGGAGAACTAGGCAGAAAACCACTCATTTGTAACAGATATTTAATTATTACCAAGTTTTGGTTCGAAATTTTAAATGTACTGAACATGAATATTTAAACAAGGTATACCTTTTATTAAGTAATATGGAAAATAATAATAATGTTGTTAATTGGGCTTCTCTATTACGTGATATTCTTTGAACACTTGGTTGTAATCATGTGTGGTTAGCACAAGGTGTTGGAAATGTAACAATGTTCTTATCTTTTGTAGACTTAATGAAATGTTTTTGCAATACTGGAATGGCAGACTTTCTAATTCCTCTAGGGCATTGTTTTACGGAAATATGAGTTCTTTTAAATTTCAAGCTTATTTAAAACATTGTACTCCTGCCAAAATTCGACATGCATTTGCTAGAATAAGAGTAGCCTCTCATAGACTAGAGATAGAAGCAGGTAGATGGAAAATACCTAACCCTACACCAGTTAATGACATAATTTGCAAGTCATGTTCCGTGCTAGAGTACTAATATTACTTTGTTTTAGAATGCGATGTGTATGTCATTATAAGAAATCAATATATTAAAAAATATTTTTGGAATAAACCAAATATGCAGATCTTTTTCAATTACCCTAGTAAAACTGTAACTATAAATGTTGGCATTTTTTATATATAAAGCATTTACATTACGCAATGAACGTGTTTATAAAAATACTAATTGACATATATGTTATTCCGAGACCTTTCAATATCAGAAAAACATTGTCTTAGTAAAGAATTGAATGTTCATTTCAACTAGTATGAGATTCACTCTTAATACATATACGAAATATATAAGCATATTACAATATGTACCCTGTTAGATTGAAATTTTACCTTTGTTGTTATTTAAGATACATGAAGTCCGAAACTGAGAACATATTCCGCAACACATTTATACATTTTAACACTTTCCAATGATTATCGAGTCTGTTTAAATATATATAGCATAGCACAGCTATTTATATCGGAAGTGTTTATCTTCTCGTGTTTGACCAGACAGTTATATTTTCGATAATTAGGGGAATGCTAATTACTGCCAATTAGCAGCGATATGCATACTGGCAATCAAATGCTTATGACTGTCAGTTGGCGGAGATATGACATTATACAATTGCGAGGAAAATGGCTATAAAGTCGAATGCGAGGACGAACGAAGTAAAGCGCAGTTAGGTTTTAAACTCATTGGACTAATTATATTACTCTTTATTTCAAATGTATTAATCTTTATTTCAAATAAACTTTGAACTCTCATTTGGCTAGGTGTTTTGCGTTCGTGTACCACACACGAAACAGAGACCAAACAAACTAACCACTTTCAAAATATCAATCCATTCTTTGTACAGGCTTTGAGAACCCTATTATTTTTGGAGTGTCTCCCAGTATGTATCGCTTACAAAACAATCAATATATTGCTTGGAAATAATATACCAGAGCTAGAGCAGTATAACGGTTTGTTTGAATCTGAATTATTCATCGAACGATGTTCAAAGGACAAAACTGTCAATGGTTATGGTCATAGTGCTGAGGAATGGTATACTCATTTTGAAAATGTGTTTGACCTGAAGGGGGGCAATAGGGATGTTCACTGTATTTCTGACACTGTTCAACATTTCTCATATGTGGGTATCAACTTCACAAATAGAATGTCATTGTTTAAAATGTCAGAATCCGCTTCTCTTAAGGCAAAGAAAGTCGTAATGTATTTATTTTACGCATTTAATAAATTGTCATACTTACCAGTTAAGACTTTCCTCAAAGTGTTTGATACCAAAATACTTCCAATTATGCTCTATGGCTCCGATATATGGGGCCTTACACCTATGAACTCTATTGAACAAGTGCAGATTTGTGCATGTAAACGCTTATTAAAAATAGGTATGGAAGCTTGCAATCTTTCAGTTTTAGGCGATACGGGTAGATACCCAGTTCACATTATGTCATCTAAAAAAGTAATTAAATACTGGATTCGAATAACTAAATTGCCACATAATAGGTACGTAAAATTATGCTACAATATGTTAATGTATTACGACAATATAGGATATACAAATTGGGTAACTTCTGTTCGTCTTAACTTATATAGTAACGGGTTTGGTCATATTTGGGAAGCTCAATGCGTAGAAAATGAAAACATTTTTATCCATAATTATACACAGCGTCTTTAATACCAATATATGCAACAATGGAGAGCTGACTGCATACCAAAATAGGTAACTCAATTATTACTGCGGGTATAAACAATTATTTTCTCAAGAATCGTATCTATCTGTAATTGATGTGAGTAAATTCAGAACTTGCCTGGCAAACTTTAGATCTTATGATCGAGAAAGGCAGACATTATGGCATATCAAGGGAAACTCGTTTCTGTGTCTATTGTGAATCCAGTATCGAGGACGAGCTACATTTCCTATTGTGCTGTCCATTATATGCCGATATTCGGACAAAGTATATAGCTGAGAGATATGTTAAAAAGCCAAATGAAACTTCTTTCTATGATATAATGTCTGCAAAAAATGAGCTGGTTATGCGTAATTTGGCAATGTTTCTTTTCTATGCCTTTAAAAGGAGATCAGAATATCTCAATGGACAGGATTTATGAATTTCTAAAGTGGATTAAGCTCGTTCTTTTATTATGAGATTGTATTTGTATCGCATGATTACCGTATGTTAGTGATATAATATATGTTTTACTATATACTATAGTTATAGATACTTTACTGATTTAACAATTGCGACATGTTTGATTATTGCAATATTAATGTTAAACGAATTTGTATAGCAATGATGTTTTTGTAGACAGGGCACAAAATTGTTTATTTGTATCATTATTAATTTGATTTTATGATATCCCTTACACAAAATCACAATTTGTAAAATGTATAAATGTATACAACTTGTGTATGGGCCGGTGGCCCGATTATGCAACAAAATCTGAATTGAATTGATGTTCAAGCGACAGACATGGAAGTAACTGCAACTGATAATGTAATTTCAGACGATATATTAAATTGTGAGAGTAATGCTGATGAAATAAACAGTTAAAGGTCATCAAGTCTTCTTCAGGCCAACTTATTTCAGCACACCTCATATATGGTATTTACATGTTGCTACCTTATTTTTTACGTTTATCTAATTATTTCTTCTCAAGTGGTCAGTTTCCTTCCAATTGGAGCAAATCTGTACTTGTACCAATTCACAAGAAGGGCAGTATACATATTCCTGACAATTATAGAGGAATTGCTCTCATTGATGTTGTTAGCAAAGTTTATATTAGTATTTTGACCAAACGCATTACATTCTATACAGACATCTTTGGTTGAATAAATGAAGCACAATCTGGTTTCAGAAAAGGTTACAGCACTACAGACAATGCATTTATTTGATACACAATAGTCAGTAAGTATTTGTCCACCAAAGACAAGAAACTTTACGTTGCGTTTGTTGACTTTCGTAAGGCATTCAACTATATAAACAGGTCTAAATTGTATGAAATACTATTGAAACATAACATAAAAGGTCGACTTTTGGACTCTATAAGAGCATTATATAGCAGTGTTAAAATGTGTGTAAGATGCAAAGGTGGTTTAACTGACGAATTCAACTGCCCGCTTGGTTTAAGACAAGGTTGTAATTTAAGCCCTATCCTCTTTTCTGTGTTCATTAATGAGCTATCAGCTGACATTTCTAACAATCGAGTCCATGGTGTACAACTTTCACCATCACTGATGGAAGTGTTTCTGCTATTGTTTGCTGACGATGTGGAACTCATGTCAGATACAGTTATAGAGTTGCAAAAACAGCTTAATACATTACATATATTTTGTCAGCAAAATAAACTTTAAGTCAATACAGATAAGACAAAAGGTTTAGTATTTAGAAGGGGTGGTCCTTTGTCACAAAGGGAGAAATGGTACTACGATAATGTAAAACTAGATGTAGTTTCCGGTTTCACCTATGTTGGATTACACTTTACCAGTACATTGTCTTTTATTAAGATGACAAAAGTAACTGCCACACAAGTAAAGAAGGTTCTTATGATGGTACTGAAAGGTGTTTTAACACTATCTCATATAAATATGAACACATTCTTCAAAGTGTTTGACTCAAGGGTTTCACCTATTATGTTGGACGGATGTGAATTGTGGGCAATATATAACACAGATATTATAGAAAAGGTACGTATGTATGCATTTAAACGGTTTCTTCGTTCATCTCTTAAAGCTAGTAAAAGTGCTGGCTGTTGTGACCTTTGTCGCTATCCGATGAGGAAAACAGCCGCAAAGAGATGTGCGAAGTTTTGGTTAAGAATGCTAAGGTTACCAGCTGATATATATGTTAAGCTGTGTTACAACATGTTGACGCTTTATGATAATAACGACCATGAACAATTGGGTTACCTAAGTTCGCACAAATCTGTACGAGAATGGTTTTGGATATATTTGGGAATCACAAGAAGTTCATAATGAAGATTTGTTTTTAAAGGAAAACACGCTTAAACTACGAGACCAAGTTTTACAATCATGGTCCCTTGTATATGCTGATAATGAAACACGTTCTATACTTACATTAAACCAACTTTTGGAGTTGAGATCTACATTAGTTGTATTGATATACCAAAGTTCAAGAGAAATTTTGCTAATTTCAGATTTTCCTGTCATAAACTTATGATCGAGAAGGGGCGTTATATTCAGGTTACATGGGATGAGCGATTTTGTGTTTATTGCAAAAACATTCTTGAAAATGAATACCACTTTGTTATCCACTGCCCATTGTATTTGTGTGCAATAATACCACAATTATTAGAAATCTGGCAATGTATTTATACCATGCTAATAAAGATAGAGATACTTTTCTTTTCAGCAATGTATAATTATCTATTTTTCCAACAGTTCATGTCGATGGCTCAGCGCAATACTAGGCTAACTCTATTTTTTTTTTTTTACAGGAGAGTGAAAAAAATGTTTACATGTTTTCCCTTTTGATATTTTGTAGATATTTTTTCTGTTCTATATGCTGATAAATGTTTCAAAACTAATGATCATATTCTTTTTAATCTGAAACTCTTTCTTAATAGTTTACAATCAATTATTTGAGTTAACAATAGTTTTGCACTGAAAATCAATGATTTGTTGAAAAAAACTAAACTTAAGTCAAGTTAGACATAGTTTTGCACTGAAAATCATTGATTTGTTGAAAAAACCTCAGCGCAAAACTAAACCTTAGTCAAGTTAGACATAGTTTTGCACTTAAAATTAATGAAATGTTGATCTTTTTTTATGTAAAACCTATACTAAGTCAAGTAAGATATATTTCACCAATTTAATTTTGAAGTTATTTTGAATGAATGTATATTGTTTTATGGCGCATCGACAGCTAAGGTCATTTAGCGCGCAATTAAATTTAATTATTCATGATCCCTGGGTAAACAAACCAGTACTAGGCTATAAAATGTGCCTTGCCCAAGGGCACTCCACCATGACCGTAGTGCCGCGACTGGGGATCGAACCCGGGACACCCGGTTTCGAAATCCCCGACGCTAACCACTTGACCACAGCGGATTCCTGAAGTTATTTTGAAGTTTAAACAATGCAATAAATAGAACATGCTCCATAAGAGTTTTCTTGGACTCTTTCTTAATTGAAAGCATTTATTTGCCACTTATCAGTAATGGCTAAATTATGTTTATATTTAATGACAGAGTGGAAAAGGGTGCAGGAAGAGTTAAAATTTCAATCTTTTTATAATTATATCACTTTATTTTGCCTATTCAAACAAAATGCTATACATCAAAAAAATATATTAAATCTTTGCTACATAAAATGCCTTTTCTGGCACCCAATACAGGATGCCTTCGAAAACAGTGTAGGAAGCAATCTGAAATCTTCCTGTACTGTTTGTCACACTGACAGTAAATGTAACCATTGTTCATTAATTACTGATAAGTGATGACTTGATGCTTCCAAGTTAGTACAGTCCAAGAAAATGACTATGGAGCAGGATTACCAATATTTATCATAAAATGTTTGATAAAATGGCCCTCAAACTATTTATTCATTGCTCCATAAAACTGCATTTCTTCGCATCCAATAAAGCAGGCATCTGGAAGCAATGTAGGAATAGTTGTAGGATAAGAAGGCCTTTGGGAACAGTGAAGGAAATTTAAAATCGCTCGTAACGAGTAACGCTCTGAACCTTTCCTTCACAGATTTTCAACTCTGTCAGTTAATGTGAACATAATTCACCCATTATTGATAAGTTGTGAATTAATGCTTTCGATTGGGTGGACTGTTCAAGAAAATAACTATGGAGCAAAGAGTCAAATAGTAATGTTGTTAACTTATTTATTCACAACATATTTGTAAGCATATCATTGTAACAAAAGTACATTATTACAACAAACAGAAACTGTTGTAGGATTGTTTAAGTACATATTGGTAACAAAATAGCCTTACAGTACTATGAAGTAGTTGGGAATCTCATGAGAAATGACTGCATAGAACGATGTAATGGGAATGAGGGCTCACACCCTACCTACATAAGGAAATGAGCTCTTTGTACTTTTCAAATGTAATCATGGAGTAGTCCTTTTGCAATATATTTAGCTCAATATCTTTCACAATCACATTCAGAACAGTGTTTGACTTCTTAACCACTGAGTCTACTGGACCCTTGTTATCATACTAAATTTTTGCTATATTGGTATTGTTAGATTCTATTTTGACTCTGTCCAAAAACCTTGTTCCTTTCTTAATCCTGATAAAAAATTTAGTATTTTGGAAACAGACTTGAATTA
This sequence comes from Serripes groenlandicus, assembly GCA_031761405.1. Classification (NCBI taxonomy): domain Eukaryota; kingdom Metazoa; phylum Mollusca; class Bivalvia; order Cardiida; family Cardiidae; genus Serripes; species Serripes groenlandicus. The sequence continues at coordinate 120,458,441 of JASEVX010000003.1, read as the reverse complement.
AAAAAAATATGACAAGTTCATTTCCTAAAGCTACAGTCACACGTAAGCCGGACTCAACACAGAGCAACACGGTACACCCCGGATCAATAGATATCTTGATCCGGGATGATCCTGGGTGAAATTAAGTCACAAAACATCGTCACCCCGGACCCAACACGGCACCTCAGCGGATTAACACGGAGCCAACAAGGATCTGACCCAGGTACCACCACGGCAGCTTCCTGGAGCTAACACGGTCGCTACACAGACCGTCTCGGACTACCCCGAATTAAAGAATCCTCCTGGCCGGTCCTGGATGACCACGGCAATTTTAAAGAGTTTAAAATTGCCGGGGAGGTATCCCTGACCATGACAGACCATCCAGGACTATCCCGGACCCAACACATATCTGACCACGGATTGGCCAAATCTTAGTACGGGCGGTCGGATGGACTGGGGCTTAAGCATGGTTTGGATTTTTATGACATGCAGTTCTTACAAATTAGTTGTGTACACACTAATTTGACTACTTGCCCTTTCAATACAGGCATGGACATAATAATTGTCCTTCTGTGTGTGACTCTACAGTTTGAATAATGATTTGGGCATTTTTAAAGGCTATGTGAACTTTCTGAGGAGAAATATTCAAAGTTCGGAGAAAAAATGTCTTGCAAACCCTAATATTTGTACCATTTAATGACAAAATCCACATAAATGAATTAACTCATTTCTGACTAATGGAACTGGACTGTTTATTACTTTCTTCTTCTGTGGAGCAGAATACTTAAAAAGAAACTGCCTTTGTCATATTGCATTTCCTAACTTCCAATTGTTTGGTGTTTAATGCCGCTATCAACAATTTTTCAGTTATATCACATCATTTCCTGGGTAAATTACAAGTACTACTGGTCCATTTATCCAGTGACACTAACCAGTCAATTGTAATGCTAACCCCATAGCTTCTTCATAGTCGACCCTTCTACAATCATATCTGCAGCCATGCCCAAACCCTGATCCATGACTTTCAAATTGTATTTCACTCTGATCAGCTACTAACTCTTCATTTTCAAAAGCAATGCACTGTTGTTATTCACTCTCAACAATAGTTGGAACAATTTCTTAAACTTGGGCCATTAGTGTTTTGTCAGTTACTTTACTAGTAGATCCCCTTTCTACTTTATAACAGTAACTGAGCTCCATTTCATTTGGTGAAACTGTTTTATCAACTAGATTAAATTTTCCTAATGTCATACACCTTTCTACTCAATTCAGTTTGCACCTATTGTTTCTATTCTTTTTCTTTTTGGAAGAATACAATTGGATAAACTTGATTCTTAGTAAGTTTCATTCAACATTTTCTTCTCAAATTTTGAGAACATTTATTCAATACCAGAAGAGATGTGCTCTAAATCTAACTGAGAGTATCAGACTTTTGAGAGTTTAGATAATGGGATGTCATCTTCAGATGACACAGCTGTAGCAAGTTCATAGTCATTATGAACAGACAATAAACTATGTTCACTGTCATAACCTAAACTACATTGTTGTAGTTATTCTTCAATCCTTTTGATTTTCTCATCGTTTGTGTCTTTAATTATTTGAATGCCGAGCCCCGGTAGCGACGCGGGCTGTCAATCCAGGGGTTGTGAGTTCAAATCCCGGCTCGGCCAACTTTCTTCCGAGGATTGACAAAAGTCAATGCGACATGCGTCATTCGTCTTCCACCAATGGGCTAAGTCTATGTGGAAAAGCAGGCAGTTGCTTGGAAAGATTGTTGTGTGGAGTACTGGTGTGAGAAAACCAGGAAATGCATGAGTAGGTGAACTGGCCGTCGTGATATAACTGATAAATTGTTAAAAACAGCGTTAAATCCCAATCAATCAATCAATTAATTATTTGAAGAATATAGGAATATACTCCTTCTGATATGTCAGAAAAATTATTACTTTAATATCATCTGATTCACTTGTATCAGTACATGTTTTCTACACAATATCTACATGTGTGGCTTCAAATGTTTTGAATTCAATTTCTAGGTCACCCAAACTTGATGCAAAACAGGATCATGTTTTCAAACTTACAGTGTGATGTGAACACAACATTATTGGTTTTTACCATACTGTTTTTGTTACTTGAATGAGGTGTTACTAAGCATTTCATTGTTAAGAAAATAATTAGTTTTTCTTATGGTTTGATGCAAACTTACATAAGGTTTAACATTTAAAATTGAACCTGCATCAGATTTTAAAACTGCTCCACTGATTTGGAAGATCACTCACAAGTAGATACTCCTCTTTCTGTACACCAGATGAGGCTGTTACTACATTGTAATAAACATTGTTCCCTTTGATTAATATCTCCTCCAGGACTTATTGTGTTCATTTTGAGGCTTTCTTGATTATAAAGAACATTTCAGTTGCTTTAAAAACACTTTTTTCTATTTAACATGTTTTAAAATAGGACAAAAGAGAGAAACATGTATATGTTTTATACTATTTTTCAGTGCAAAACTATATCTAAGTCAAGTTAGTGATAGTTTTGCACTAACATTTTTTTTTAAATTTATGATATTGTCGGTGCAAAACTATAGCTAACTCTACTTAGCTATAGTTTTGCACTAAAAAAAAGAATGATTTGACTTAGCATGATTTCTTGAAATTCAAATATCTTGTTAAATACTTAGAATATAATCAAGAACTTTTAAGTGAACCAGGAGAGTTTGATCATTGTTCAAAATTTATAATAAAACCAACTTTGAAAAAATATAGAGTTAGCATAGTATTGCACTGAGCCATCGATGTACATTGATGTAATAAGATCACTTATACATGCATTATTTCCACATGTGTTTATATGTGTCTTCACAGGAAAATAACTACTTTTTATGTATTATGTATATCTTATATGTATATGGGTCGGAAGCCTAAGTATAAATAAATAAACTAAACTAAATATTGTCGGGTACGAAACAGTTTTTTTACCGGGTACGAAACAGCCGATATATTTTCGGGTACGAAACAGCCAATTTATTCTCGAGTACGATGCAGCCAATTCTTTTTCGGGATATATTTTCGGTTACGATCCAACCAATTACTTTTTGGGTACGAACCAACAAATTCATTTTTTGGATACCAAACAGCCGATTTTATTTCGAGTACAAAGCAGTTTCAGTAGCGTAACAGCCAAACATTTTCCTGATACGGAATGGTTCGGTTACGAAACCGACATTTTTTTTTCTGTTACGAAACGGACAGATTACGAAACGTCTGTAACCTATATGTGTTATGTCAACAGCCATGTGTTCGACTATACGGGGCTACGCGCGGATTAAAATCAGGAATTGTCATAAAAATGCTCAAATTTAAAATCTATCACTTTAATCAACTGTCGCATAGAAAGTAAGTCATCGTCTATGTACATGTACATACTAAACAATTGAAATGTTGATTGATTCACATGAAGTGAGTCTACAGCAATACGGCTCCATCCAGACAATCAGACAAGCATGATTTAGGGAATTAGCTATGTGAGAGGTGCATGATGATAATGCCATATGAAATGTACACCACACATTAATGTGAATCAAATCAGAAAGTCAAACATGAAAATACAAGCAGTTTGCGAATAATAATCACACAGAGAAGGAAATACTTAAGTAGGCAGCATATTTGAAATACAATATTGAACAATTATGAAAAGAGTAACAATAGTTATCTGTTTAAACTGCTCCTTTTCCCAAATTGGTTATAGTTCAATTATTAATCATGCAGCAAATTCATGTTTGGTTGAGAATATTGTCAACTCAAAACTTTACAAAGCTGCATGATAAACTGGGCTCAATTTCCAACAATAAGAGCAAACCTACATTTTCAGTTCACAAAATAATACTTTAAATTGTCATTGTTGGTCTTGGTCATAGTAGTAAAACCATTTTTTCGGTGTTGGCAGCCTGCCAATTGCTGTTAACACCCAACAACGCATTTTAGGGTGAGACTGCTCGAGAAAAATAGTTTGTCATGGATTCAACAAAACTGCATTTAAAAGGTTGGGATCTACCCCAAAAATATCATTATAATGTTGTTGGAACATCACTAAAAAATTAAGGCGTGAGTACTCCAATATAAGTTTAACAAATGCTTTAGAAATTAATGCGCCGAGAGGTCAGATATAGAAGCTTATTAACCTTGGCAAAGTGGGACGGAAAAAACCCAAAGAAGTCGCTAGACAAATGCAGTGGCGGATTTACCGGGGTGCCCGAAGGGCCCGTGCTACGTAAAATGAATGGTAAAAAAATAAGTCGCGTGCCAAATGCAGTGGCGGATTAAGCGGGGACCCACAGGGCCCGTAATCGACCCCCCTCCCCAACCGCCGATGTTCTAAGCACCTCAATTCATTTTGTTTGCCTTCAAACTCTTGGATCATCTGTTCAAAACAAATCCTTAAACGATTTAACCCACTTCAGCAGCGGGCTTCTACAACATTCGTACTATTCCCGCCAGTTGATATAGCATTTAACGACGAGTCGGTAAACTTTATAAGGGAAGACCTACCATCAGACCATAGACTCTAGGCGAAAATCGAGTGCTGGAGAAATAAATGGGTTGGTGTATCATCCTTATCTTATCGACCAGTCAACCATTGACGAATTGATTAATACCCCCATCACACCATAACGAAGTTCCCAATGCGTCCATGGAGTTCTAAACAAATGCTAGGATTCCGCGACAATGCCGTGGTCTTCGAGTAAATCAAAGGAAATTGTCACGTCCATGCTACGTTCGCGCCACGTCCTTGCTACGTTCATGCTGCGTTGGTGGAGTACCCTGTGCGCGTACGCTACGTGCGTGCGGCGTCGGAAGAGTTACCACTACGTTATCGCTACGTCCCTGCAGATTGAGACGCCTTGTAGCTACGTCTTTACTGCGTTAGCCACTATAAATGGTCTTGCAAGATTACACATTTTTCATTCGGTATTCGTAAGTCAAACAGCGAAGAACAGTCATATATTCAACAGGCATAATCATAATTGACCTCTGACCAGCATCATGCTGCCAAAGAGGGTCAGGCAATAGCAGAAAGCACCGGCTGGCCGTGGGAAGAAGCGACAGAACCCCATCTGTTCCCAAATTGAATGAAACATGTTTTCCATCAAAGGCAGCGCAGGCATGTGGACCATTCCTTCGTATCAAGAATTCATCAGCAAGTGGAAGCCATTCTTCTGGTGTTACTGGACAGGAGATTACTTCGTCTTTCAATACATCAACAATGGCCTGACATACTTCTGGTATTAAGACGAGCAACTCTGAAGTCATACTGGAGGGTTGAATACTTGTCACCAGATGCTAAGTGGCGTATAGTTACAGCGAGTTTCAGGTCGGCTCCTTTGCTTTCCTGTAGCGGGTGTCTTCTTTGGTATTTCTAGGTCCAATTCTATTTAGCAGTATATCAAACATATCTGGAGGCATTCTCAGGAAATTAAAGATTGTCTGGTGAACTTCCATTCTCAGCTCAGCCGGCAGTCGGTCATAATGGCCATGTAGAAGTCTTCTTTCGGTGAAGCATGCAGCCAAGCACGCACCAAGCACGATCTTCGTTGTCATCTATTTCTCCGTCTTCTCATCTTCACAAACAGTGTCAATTGCTCATCTTGAGTCTGTTGATTTACACTCATACTAGTTTGCATAGAAGTGGTGAGAACGTAGGCATGTCGGTGTTTGGACGCACTGTAGGCGAGATATAAACATCATGGTCGTACCATGGACGTGCCATGAACGTATCATTCATTTCATGGGGTCTTATGTAACGTAGTATGGACGTAGCGACAACTGAATTTGCGTAGTGGACGCACAGAAGACAAGGACGGAGTTGTCACTGCGTTGTTGCTACGCTCTAATCGTCAATAAAATGTCTCCGCTACGTCTACGCTACGTCAATGGCGCTGTTATTACGTCCTAAGTAGGTCCGTACTGCGTCCTGTTCGGACCACATCCGCGCTACGTGGGTTTGGAACATGTCCAAAGTCCACATAGCAGGAACGCGGTCTCCGGAGACCATGGAGACCATACGTCCCCACTGCGTCCTAAGTACGTTTTAGGTTTTCGCACTGCGTTCCGGACTTTTTTATGGACGCAGCGAGGTCTTCATGGACGTAGCACTGGTGTGATGGGGGTATTAGAAAGTCAAGCAAACCGAATGTTCACACACGTCGTTGGATAGCGATCACATTTTTGTGACAAGTTGCGAGTTCGAAGACAGAATTCCAACAATTGGTATCACTTAGTATTACTTAAAGCCCAGTCAAAATTACCTTGCGATAAGTTTGCGAGTATTTTGCGGCGGATTTCTAGGCATCTTTCGGACTCCTCGCGTGTATCGAGTTATTTGATATACTTTGATTAGGGAGAGGAGGGGGGGGGGGGGGGGGGTGCGATATAAAACGATATTTCGTCAATATTTAATAAATGCCTGATGGTAAAATTGTCTGGTATTTATAGGGCAAGACCCATGTCAAAGTGTTGATCATTTCCTCTCATGCCAGCAACACATATTAGGTGTTACGATGGAAACAAAGACCTCAGGATCTAGGGCTTATAGGGCTTGGTTGATTGTATCACCGTTTTGGGTAAGATTAGGTGTCAAACCAAACAACTAATTAAGCCCACATGTTTGCTATTGTAGTTCTAAAGATGTTTTCAAAACAAACAATTTCTATAAGCATTTCAGGAAGAATTATAACTTGTGTTCAGAGTTTGGTACTTTAAATCTGTTTCAAGTAACGATATGTCATCCTGTAAATACAAAAGAAGCCACATTAGGCATGTGTCAATTATAAATTATTAAAATGCAGTTATAACTGGAATTGACTGATTCAATACCTAACAATAATACTTAGCATTCAAGCGTTTAGCTTTTCAAATCTCAAACCATCTATAGCACGAACACGTTCTTAAAGCAACTGAGCTTATTGGAGACAAGGTTGACTGAAATTATTATATATTGGAAGAAGGAAACGTGTTAGTGTTGTGGTATTCCTCCTGTTCAAACTAAAAAACAAATTGAGTATAACTTATCCGGAGAAATGATTCTGTTTGTTAATTACTCCTGCTATAAAGGCTAATATATTGCTGTGTAAAACTCCTTTACATAATAACGATGTTTGTCCTGTTGTATAAATGATTATTTGTTACTGTTTTAAAATTTACCAGACATGATTTAAAGACTGCTGTAGAGAAAGAAATTGTAACACAAGGAACATTTGAAACATACTTGAAAATATGAGCATGTACTTATTGTTAACTTATTATTTATATGATAATGTTAGTTTATATGACTACAAGCTATATAACTGATATGTTGCGTACCTGAGTAGTCATGTTTGGCTATCAGATAATGGTAAGTGTGAAGGACAGTCAGACTCATGCAGAAATTATATTCTTTCAATTTTACGTTCTGCCTTGGGCCACTAGAAACAGATGTCTGTTGTCAAAACTGTAGTTAACCACTACTACCTCTTGTACCTAAATTCTGAAAATTAAAAAGAAGTTATAAACAAACATGTTCAATCTATAAATAATACACAAACTACTGATGTAATTCATACACTTTTGGTCACAGTCAATATCTAGATAAAGTAAACAGGATGCATTTTTTTAACATGAAAAAAAAATGACACAATCAATTGAAATGTGTTATGAATACATCAGTCTTTGTATGAGGGTGTTGTCAGATATTCAGTGTATGAAGGATTTTAAAGATTTCAGAAAATGTAATACATTTGTGAAATTCTTCTGAAACTGCATCTTGTGACTGTCATGCAAAGCTTTCTGGGTTTTCTATCCGAGATAATGTTGTCGTTTGCGGCAATGTTTTACTTAAATGACAAGCTGTAATTACAGAGCTGCACAGTTATGTGTGATAATAGGAATGTTCATTTCTTTCCCATCTAATATTAAAATCGATGTGCAGTGATTACCATAACGTACGTCATGATACATCGTTCTCAATTCTTCTTTGATATGTGTAGCAATATACTAATAATTCAGTAAGTACCTTATTTCTAATTTACTGAAAAACCTGCCCTTGAAATTTCTCTTAAGAGAAAATTATAATTGAGAACACCATTTCTTCTCCAATTTTAATAATATTTATTTGAAATATATCTGGAGAATTTTTAGTAAAACGCTATTCCGCAATAATGTTGACGTACGGTGGAACTCGAATTGTGGAACTGAATTTGAAACACAGCCACACTTCTATCTCTGTTCTTAACTAAATATGTGCCAGCAATATTAAAACTACTTCGTTCGTGTCTTGAAATTCGCTTGTTACCATTTACCTAACTTCAAGACAAACTATCGGGTAGATTTTTATTAAATCGCAATGCCATGAAACCGTAGAAGAGCACATGTTCGAACCCTATTACTGGTGTTGTCGACACTCTCCCGAATATTACCCAAAATGTATCATTTCCCAACTATTAACTGTCTACAATTTACAGACACCTGTGCAATGACATCGAATACTCACTACATAATGCAGACAGCGATGTGATAGCACTCCACAGGATGTGTATGTAGACAATAATAGTGGGTTATTTACCCAGATTATGAAGGGAAATATTGTCAATAAATACTTGTATTCAAACAGCTCTGAAATGAATTGAATTGAATTGTGGAGCTGTGTGAATACAATCAAGTCAAAACCTTATTAAAAAAGTGTATATTAGGGTTTCCGAAAGGAAGAAAGTCAGATAGTTAAAGTGTTTTTTATAAAGTGTTTCATTAAATAACATAAGAATGATCACGGATAGAATTTCTAGAAAGCTTTGCACGCCCGTTATAATCTTTGAAATGCTAAATCATGCTTTTTGCCTGATAAAGATAAACTAACTTTGTTTGTACTGTTATCTGAAGGTACGTTACATAGAGTGACACATAGGAAAGTCATAATAAGTGAAATTAAGAATTTCTTCCGTAATAATTCTTCCGATTCACTTGTTTGAAGAATTTCGTATCAACAATGTTGAGTTATGTAAAATCATGAAACTTCATGTTATATCGAATTACTATTTGATGTTCCCGTATACATTTATTTATGTAAATATATGTAAGTAACTGACGAGTTACATGTATTTCAGATAAACAGCGAAGTAGACAATCAAATTATATATAACAAATCATGTATTTACTGTATACTTTGAAATGCAGTAACATTTTTTGAATATTTAAAAGTATATTAAAGATACAACTTAAAGCTTTCATAAACAAATTATAAACTTGATTATTTTTATAAAAAATCGAGAGTTCATTTTATTCAATCTATTTAAATTCCGCTGATATGGATTTTCTTTTTGTTTGGTGAAGCGTATAATTATTTTATTTAAATCAATATAGACAGACACACATTTAATCAATTAAGCATATGCAGCTTCTAGTCATTTCACACACTCAAACATATATAAACATGACATGTCACCTTTCAAATAAACAATAAGCAAAGTGTTTATAGAAGAAAGAACAAAATCAGTAAGGTTAGCCATATTTGTAATTGTTTATGTAGATATTTCTTGTTACTAAAGCATATTTAATATAGTTGGCCAAATCAAACACAATTTTCTGACTGTTCCTTTGAAACAGTAAAATCGTTGTGTGCATAGAAGGAAGTTTATAGTAAAATTTCCTTCAATATAAATTCGATGATCATATTTGTTTCAGACGAAAGGGAATTGAAACTCACCTTCTATGTCGTTTTCATTGCAAATTAAACGCTGGTTTCTGTCGACTCTATTTGCACCGTATCTTCCAGTTTCTATTTTTAATGGTTTGAGGATAGTCTTAGTCTGGAAATCAAAGTTCTAAGTTGATTTGGCAAAATATTCATATGATGTTCGAGTGAATGTTAGTTTTAATATGTAGAAGGAGGCTTGATTTATGAACATCGCCATACCAATTGTGTTCAAAAATAGCAATGAGACGTCTGTTCAATGAGAAATGAAACGTTTTCAAATTGATATCATGTGGAGTATTCCAAACATATCCAAATCCATTTTCTTCCAACAACTTCTTAACATTTCTTAAAATTACTACACCTATTTTCAAATCCATTTCTACAATCGTATAGTGAATTTTAATACAAAATCTTAATAAAGATATTTTCCGACGAAACTATTGTTAACCAGTATTTTATAATGCTTGATCATCTGTTAGTGTAAGATACTAAGTACAATTTACAACATAATATTTGTAAGCATAACAATAGCAAATCAACGTTACGATACAAAAGATAACGTATACATCACAATACACAGCATACAGCATTAAAGGGACTTAATCCCATATGATAAAAAAGCGAAAAAAAAAAAGAAAATTGTTAAAAATTGCTATTACCTTGATGTTTTTGCATGTAAGGCATTGAGATTTGCTGACTGATGCACTACAATATATGCACACTATTAATATTGCGGAGAGTTTTCGTTATTTTGCATTGTAAAATCTACTGGGTTAGTAACTCAGTAAATCTAAAAATATCGCTGTATATTTATCACGTGATCATTACAAACGAATTGACAATCTCCTTCCCAGAGTTGTTGTTCCTTACACTCACGCATACATGAATGTAATGAGTCGATAGTGTTAGAGAATGCCGAATGAATCCACAAAATCAAATGAGCAAGAGGAAATTCCACGGTATTTTTAAACGTTTTTTTAACTGCTTATTTCCTATGAAATAATGAAAAACAAGACTTGTACAACCTTCTACAACATTCCGTTACATATATATCGACGTATTTTGGATTAATTAGAATAAGTATAAAATATAACGATTTTGGACCATTATGGTGTTCAGTCCCTTTAAAACAAAAGATACACAATAAAACATCAGATACATAATTTCTAATGTTAAATGTATCATTAAAATGACAGATAAAAGATTAAATCTGCATCCGGACTATCAATTATTATTTAACTGTCTATACACTTTTACACAGAAGAAGTCATGCCATAGTTTGGATCTTATACAAATCGTAGTGCACTGACCAGCATTCTATCACAATATATGATTCATAAATGCTGAAGCCAACTATACTGTAAAAAAGATTAACACAAAAGTATCCTTTTTCTGTAATTGTGTATCCTATTAAAATAGTTGTTTACATTCTTAACAATAGAGCTTAGTCCACAATCATTGAACACTAGAACGAATAATTGTCAAAAAGAACTGCACTGTTGAACATTTGATAAATACATGCTTATAGTCTTCAATTTCGTCGCATATAGAGTACAAATTGGAGCATCTTCAATCTTCCAACTAAATTTTAAATCTCTTCTGGGGAAAATTATATGAAGTAGTTTATATTTAAATTGCTCATGTCTATTATCATATATTTTGTTAACAAATTCATTTTTTTTTTAATTTTATTAGCCACGTACATAGGTTGAAGTGAGGTCGTGGCCATCACCCTTTCAACCTTACACTATTTTGTGTTAGTTATTTATTAAGTAGTTTGTGTTAGTACTTGACTCCTTGCACGCTAAAACGGCAGATTTCGTCAACCGTTTATGATGGCCAATACAATCAGTTTGGATCCAGATCACGCCTAACATAACATGGAGTTGCTCGTGATCCAAAAGGTTCGAAGATCAGATTCTTTCTAGACAATATAATTATTTTTCAAAAGTGCTGCAGATGACACTATAGTTTAGCTTTCAGAGATTCAAGAATAGAAATATTTATGAAATTATATACTTCGTATTACTAATTATATACAGTGTATATGTAATACAACTATACAACAATGTAAAGAGGAAATGAACAGAAAAAATGCAAAAAGAGATAGAGAGACAGAGACAGAGAGAGGGGAGAGAGAGAGAGAGAGAGAGAGAGAGAGAGAGAGAGAGAGAGAGAGAGAGAGAGAGAGAGAGAGAGAGAGAGAGAGAGAGAGAGAGAGAGAGAGAGAGAGAGAGAGAGAAAATGAGGTGCGTATATAACCCAGTGTACTTCCTTTTAAGAGTGGACTTGAATGACATGTTTTACAATTGCGAACCGTTCTAATTCAGAATATTTTTGTTTTGGTCTCTTTATATATTTTCCATGCTAAATGGAAGCTGTTCTTAAGGCCCACAATTGATGGAATATTTGATTTTGATTTGCATGAAACGATATATCTTTTGGAATTTAACAACATCGTGTCTAATTTATAATCAGCATTACATGTACCTATAAGAACTTTAGCGCTATTTATTTGTATTAATGGGTCTATTTCTCTTACCATTGTTATTAAATGTTGTAGAATATGTTTAACCTTTTCACATTCATAAAATAAATGGAGTAGCGTTTCTTCTCTTTTATTACAAACAGAGCATATGTTACTTGGCTTTAGATTCATTTTTTGTAGGAGGGAATTAGTGTGGAAAAATCTATGATCAAATTTCGTTTGCATCCATATATGAACCTTTAGTACATTTAAATGTGTTCCCGTATATCTCTTTCCAATTAAAGTGTATATTAGGGTATAGATATTCCCATTTCTTTTGACTAGTAGGAGTTTCCTAGTTACTTGAAGTGTTTTTCTTATTAATTTATTTGTATCTTTATTTATAAGAATTTCATTTAAATATGTATTTATACCAGGGTTATTATCTGTCAATACAAGAACGTCAGTGCCGCTGATGTTTCCGTTTCCTATAAACGTTTGAACTGTTTTCAATAAACCATAATACACTAATAAGTGGTTTTTCTTTACCTAAAATGATCTCAATATTTTCTAAGCTGATAAATATCCCGTTGTTATGCATTAGAACTTTCACCATTATAAATCCGCTATCATACAATTCTTTGATATATATAACTTTCGAATTGATTTTAAAATGTTCATTGTAGAACAAAGGCATGTTTAATATCTTATCCCAAGAGTTGATTTTAATGTTGTTTATGTATTCTATGTACGATTTTAATACGTCAATCCAAAAATCGTTTTTTACGGTTTTTAAAGTATGTTCACAAAAGATTTTTCCTAAATTAATTATTTTTCTTACATCAAATAAATTGTATATCATTTCATAGCATTTGTTATTTTTACAAGTTATTAAGTTATTAAGCTATTTTAATTTCATGCTAGAGATAAAACTTTTGATATCTATCATTTTTAAACCCCCTTCCTCATAACCTTTAATGATTTTTTTGTTATAATATTTGCTTTTGGAGACGGAACGCTAATAAATAAATGTGTTAAAATTGGAATAAGGAGTGTTTTTACGACTGTTATTCTACCAATAGGTGTTCATTTCCTTCTTTTCCAATAATTTATACCTTTAGAAATGCTTTTAAGTTTTGGCTCAAAGTTTAAATCATTCATTTTGCTAAGGTTCACGTCAAAAATAATTCCAAGTATCTTAAACTGCGTTTCTCCCTAGGTTATTTTCGACTTTGTTTTTATTCAGTGTATACTATATTTGCGCCATCCAATCCAGATAAGCTTTGTTTTATCGAAATTACATTTTAATCTTGATATAATAGAGAATGTATTCAGAACTTTTAAAACGCTTTTCAATGAGTTTTCTGTCCCGTCTAAGAGCAAAGTGGTGTCCTCAGCAAATTGACTAATGAGATATTCCGTTTCCTTTATTTGTATACCTTTAATGTCTTTGCATTGTTTTATTTTAATACTTAAAATTTCCGAATACAGGATGAAGATATAAGACGAAACGGGGTCCCCTTGGCGACGGCCCCTTTTAACAGTCAATAATTCCGACAGGAAGCCATTTAACTGAACGCTTACCTGCGTATTGTATAACAATAATTGTATCCACTTTTTGGACATAGGACCAAAGTTAAAGCGACTGAACTCCAGATACCCAACTGTCGAAAAAAAAAAATCCAATTTTTAAAAAATAAGTGTAATTTTTGTATTTGGGGCATTAAAATATGATAACTGACATATTACATACCCCTATAATCGGTGAGATTTTCTTGTTTTCGATACGTTTTCCATCGCAAATTCTACCCTGTCAGTAACGGGGTAGGTTTATAAATAGATTTCGATGCTTTTAATCTCATTCATCACGTGACTTGAAAAGTCGTCACGTGAATTGAAGAGTCGTCACATGACCGATAGGACGCATGCGCATTAAATGAAACATTTTTATACCATGAAGGTTTTATGCAAAATCACGAGGAGCTCATGCAATCACTAACAAATCTCTATGATTACTGTCGTTCGACTCCGCCAAACGTGTAAATTGTGTATAACTGTACACGCCTGTCAGAGTGAACCGTTATATAGTTATATCACGTGATCGTTGCAAGGTGCCCGTCTGAAGGATTCCGTGGTATTTTTAAATAGGAAACCCCTTCATCGGGACAATTAAAAACGACTCAAGTTCACTTTATTGATAAAAAACAATACATGTTCTACCCTGGTTTTACTTGGATAACATAAAGAATAACATTTAGGGCGAATTCGATTTTATTTTTATTTTTTTCGTGCCATCTGGATTTCATTCGCTTTAAAGTAATCAAGAGTTTTTGAGATAAAATCAAAAGAAACATATACATTATTCCTTTGGGTATATCATGAATTGGTTTTTTCAATTTAATCGATATAAAATATTTGAAATAAATCTATAATTACAATTTATAAGTTTACATTTATTGTAAACAGAAAGTTGAAATAATGTTATAACCTTCGTCGTTTGTGATTCATTTGTATTAACCAGCGATTAACATTTCTTTTGTATCGCATTTCTTTGTTTAACTCCGCAATTCTGCTGTGTTATTTTCGTGTGATCTAACTTTTGTACAAAAAAGTTAAAAAATAAATGGAACTTTGAAATAAACGACCGCAATTCGACGTCAGAACATAACTTTTGACTGTACCATAGTCAAAGAACGACGTGACGTCATTTCCGTAACACTTCATTTGGAGTATTGTCAAATGGACCGACGTCGTTTCCCGCAAAAAAAGTAGTATGAACATTTTTAAAATACCTCAAATTCCTATGCATGAGCTATATATTCACTCATGCAAAGTATAATTATTAAATATTGTTGAAAAAGGATAACTTTCACATATTCAGCAATTGTACCTTTGGCGACAATCTTTTCCTACGTCGTCTGCTGCAAAGGAGTCAGAAACCGTCTCTATTAGGGAAAGGGTTAAGCTGAAATGTGGCCCCTTTCATAATTTGTTCCAGTCATATTGACTGGTTGAAAAGGTAGATGCCAGATGGCTTCAGAAAAGCACTGTTACACATTTGCTTCTTTACCATAATATAGGTAATTGATTAAGGATCTTAAGCATCTCGGCCCTCATGTTTAAACCTCGTTCATTATAACTGTTATTCGTTGATTTTCTGAAAGTCTTTACTTTACTATTTTCTGTTCGTAATAGACGACAGCAAAACGAATTCTGAACATGTTGTGATCATGCAAAAAACATGAGATTAACATTATTATCGGCTAGTCAATTAAATATAAATCATTTTGTAATGCCAAAATATGCTCTTTAATTTGTATTTACAATAATCGTACTGTTTTTTCGTAAATAGGTAGCACCTAAAGATATATTACTGAAAACAAACAACATAAATGGGTTATTTTGCTCTTAGGTAACAGGTGTGAGACTTTTTTTTTTCAATAATCCATGAAGCTTTCTGAAATGAAACTGGCAAAATCCATGGGGGCCGCCATTTTGGATATGTTTAAAATGCGGCCGGTCCGACGTATAAACACAGATAGGAAATTATTGTCGTCTAGTCAATCTTTTTTAATTCTAAATCGATATTTAAGGTAATAAAAGAACTGCGTTATTTCGTGTGAACAAACATGTTTAAGAAAAAGCAAAACAATGCGTGGAACTGTGATTGAAATATTTTGTTCTCGTTCGTCCAAAAAGCCGACTATGGAACGTGTCTGTACTTATCAAGGTGAACTAGACGCACGCCATTAAGAGAAAAGCGCTTCACAGACACAACGACAAACTGCCGTTTGAAGCCTTAAATTTCACTGTATCCCGAATAGTGACGACTAGAGACATATCTGGTGAAATATTTAAATAGAAACAACTCCAATTGATTGTCGAAAGTGTTGGTACGTAGACCTAACATTCTATTGTAGAGATGTCGACAGTCTTCGCGAAAATCGTCAGTCCTGACTGACAAAATATTCTTCGAACTGACAAATATTCATACACATTCTCATTTACATCCATGGCCTTCTTTGTTGAACCATCCGATTATTTTTACAATAATTGGTTGGTTGAACAAAGAAGGCCATTGATGAAAATGCGCTTTAAGACTGTTATTTTAAAAACTTTTTCGTCAATTCAGTGACTTCCCTCCACTGCAATTTCGTACAACATAATTATACATGTACATTCCTGTTTGGAATTATGCAATAAGACATATAGACAAAGAGAGTGGGATACATTTTAATTAAATCATGGTACTGTGGCAAATATACAGTTCAGCGAATCCGACTTGTTATAGTTTACCAAAGTTGCATCCCTTTTTTTATTGGATCCATTTGTATAAACATAGGTTAACAACAAATAAGAAAACATTAATACTGGTTCGTACTGGTTTAAATATCCTATAAGTTTATAAAGCTTTCAGATCTTTCACATACATGCAAATATGGTCAATGCACACACTACATATCCAGCCTGTGGTATATTTTGTTTATAATTTACACTTTCCCACATACAATAAATCTGACGTCGACGACTTTGAAGTTGTCAATTCCAAAAGATAAAAAATCTCTAAATAATAGTATGAATATTGAATAGAGTTTAAATCAAAGTGACAAATGGAGAAATCGCTCATGAGCAATTTCTCTATTTGCCACTAGGATTTCAAAAGTCGTCAGCTTCAGAGGCGTCAGAAAGCGATTACATAAGCCTAAAGGAAACTGTTAAATCCTTAGTTAATTATCAAGGTATATGCACCAGACGGTTATTAAAACATAGAGTAAGTATATTGTCAATGTCCGTGACAGGCGGTAGTAATCTGGATTCCACTGGGTGTAAACAAATTGTTTACAATAGCTAAACTAGCTATCACACGAGTCTACAGCAGTACAATAAGAAGCAAAAAACAAATGAAAAGTATTTGTAGACAAAGAACATGGCAGTATTCATATTAAACTAACTAACCGAACACTAGGTCATGTGCTATTAAAAGCTGTTATTAAACTGGTTGATCCAGTTAACAAAATCGTAGTGTAAATACCGGTGTACAATACTATCGCGAAAAAGAGGGAGTCCTGTGTTATCGTCAAGCTTTTTAAATTGTCTATGTATAGTAATATATACATATATCTATTTACATTTGAAACTAATTTCAACAATTGAATATATGATGTGTAAATCAAGCATCTCCTTCATTCCACATGTTCATGTCACATTCATTATGTATCAAAATCCATCAAGAGGCTTGTGAATTGTTCAAAACTTCACATGTAATCACATGAGTGTGGTATCTCAATGGGTAGATGTTAATATTTTTCTGATTATCTAAGATATGATTCAAAATTATGTAATTACACCGGAAACGGGTTATACTTGTGCCAAACAGCTTTTTTTTTTATTTATATTTCAAGCATATTCAGTCAACTTTATTTGTGGTTGACCAAGCAAGGAAACCCCATTTCCTGTCCCGAATAGGTGTATACTGTATAGGAGACAACTACAGCAAGGATATATGTTGTATGATGGCCAGTTGAATGCAATGTCACTTTAAAGGTCAATACAGAACAAGATGAAGACATCTTAATTCCCTTCTTGGAATAAGGTTCTAAAGCCAAACCTAACCTAATCAGGATACATTGCACCTCATTAAGTGAGCAATTACATACACACTACTAAGAATTATGAATAAGCCTAACATTCAAGATTTCATGAAGGGAAGGAAAAAAAATTATTAAGCAGAGACAATAGAAACCTGATGGATCTGATAGTTGCTGAGCGTAATCATGTGGAACGGGCACATTTGAGACAGTACTAAAAAACTTACAGCACTCTGAAAACAGAACTAAGCAATTGCTCATGGAGAAGAATAAATACAATTTTATTGTGGACATCAGTTTTGGGCATCTTTAGAGAATCAAAAAAAGGAGCATAATATACCATTTTCTCAGACAAATCAGACTACAGCAGACTTAATTGAAAACAATTCCGCAAAACCCTGTACAACATCTATCAATTGCATTGTTTTTTCTTGCTGTTATGTGACAAGATCCAGCGCCCTTTCAATTGTGAAAATAGTGACGTCTAAAATGTGATGAAAGTCAGATTTTGTGAAATTTAGGCCTACTTTTGTAAAAAAAAGAGATGTCTTTTTATTGTTAATGAGGCCAAATTTCGGCCCCAATTTGGGTTAAGGAAAACACTGAATTGTCATTATCATTTTTGTATCCAATCGAAAACATTGTCACAAAAAGAGAAATCACTCGTCCAGAATTTCAAATTTTGCAACAATCATATCAATGTTATTTAATCCTGTCCCTCATACGACAAGTCTGCAGCAGACGACTTTGAACATATTTTTTCAAAGAATAGAACATATATATTATTAAATAGATAACCTATGACTAAAAGTGGAAAACATTGTGGCAAAAGGAGAAATTGCTCGCTTTGAGCAATTTCTTTTAGTGTCGCTATGTTTTCAAAAAGCCAAATGCTACAGAGGCGTCAGAAAGCTTCTGTATGAGTGATAGTGTTAAAGTTATAAGTCATCTGCATATGGGACAGGGTTAAACACTAATACTTGCTAAGTTGCTTACAAGTACATAGAGCTGTTGGGCACTAACATTAAATATCATGGCAGATGATAGGAGAATGTCATTTGTGAATAGAACGCTTTTGAATACATCAGTGCAAATGAAAAAATGGTCAAAATGAGCAGTTTCTCGTTTTACCACAATGTTTTCAACTCTTATCAATAATTATACTTAATTTAATAGAGTTTTTCAGTTTTTCTTTTCAAGATGTTTTCAAAGGGTTGCTGCAGATTTGTTGAATGTGGGAAATATATGAATATTATAGACAGTAGACAATTGCATTTAATATGAGATACAGTAACATCGACTATAAAAAAATAATAAATTATTCAATAAAAGCAATTTCAATTTTCTCTCAGTATGTTTCACACATCAATGCTTCAGATGCTTCATAAGTCATCCACAGCAAATAATGAATTGAAAGCAGAAAAGTAGTCCTAACTGACAATAAGAAAACAAAAGATTTATTTAGTTTTAAATAATACAGGTACATACATTTTAGAGTAATTTCAGTTTTCTTTACCCTTTACAACATGCAACAAATATGCAGCAGACCACTTTGAAAACATTAAGACAACATTTTGGAAAACTTCTATATTCAAAAGTATTATTATTGAATATAGTTGAAAACATGTTGGCAAAAGGGGAAATTACTCATTATGAGCAATATTTCTTTTTGTCACACTGTTTTCAAAATGTGTCTGTCGCAGAGGCTTCAGAAAGCATCTCCATGTAAAAAATGGTTATCCCTTTTCCCTCTTACAGACTACTACTGATGTATCAGAAACAGGTGACATGTAAACACATAGTTAGGGGAAAACAGACATTTCTCACGATGATTTTTTTTTATTTTTCCCATTAAGATTTGCATATTATCTCAGAACTCTACTTTCTTACATTAAGATTTATCCAGCTTTTCTCCAGACTTAAACCCTTTCCATCATACGAAAATTCTGCAGCAGACGACTTTAAACATATTTTGTCAAAAACCTATGACTAAAAGAGGAAAACATTGTGGCAAAAGGAGAAATTGCTCGTTTTGAGCAATTTCTTCTTTTGTCACTATGTTTTCAAAAAGCTGTCTGCTGCAGAAGCGTCAACAAGCGTCTATATTAGGGAAAGGGTTAAAGTTTGTCAATTTCAAAGTAATCTGAATCAAATTCCTTGTATGTGAGAATGTAAGAATACATACAATATCTATAACAATTTAAGTTAAGATTTGATATTTATAATTAATGTTACACTTTTTACTTCTTTTTAGATAAACTTCAAGCCGAAGGCTCAATGTTATCTATTGTTAACACTCACTGTCCAGTGTACATAAAATCTTCTTCTCTGAAACTGGTGGTGCAATTTTCCCACATACAACAAATCTGCAGCAGACCACTTTGAAAACAAACCCGAAAAACAATTGGAAACTCACTTTAAATGAAAGTACAATAATTGAATAAAGTTGAAAACATGATGACAAAATGAGAAATTGATCGTTTTGAGCAATTTCTTCTTAAGTTAATATGTTTTCAAAAAGCAGTCTTCTGCAGAGGCATCAGAAAGCGTCTATATGAGGGAAAGGGTTAATTAATCAAACGTCAAATGAATATTCTATTGGTGACCCTCATCAAAAATTGTTCAATGACTCAAATTCTATATAGAACTTTGGTAGCCATGGATCAGAAAAGGGTGACAATCGCATTTTTTTAAAATTCTTCTCCTCTGAATCCGGTTGCCAAATTCCAATATAATAATGCAGAAACGTTCTTTGGGTGACCCTCAAAAAAACTGTCCAAGCCATATTGGTTGGTTACACAAACATGGCAGCAATGTGGGTTCAAGAAAGGAGCATAATGACAAAATGTCATTCTAATTAAAGACTTTCAAAATAAAGAGGTAAAAATTATCCCTTAGTACCCCTTTTTGCAACTGGTAGATAAATTATGGATTGTTTGGTGTTTTATGCTGCTTTCAACATTTATAGCTCATGGTGAGTTTTTGTGATCGCTGTCAATAATTTGTTTAATAACACAAACCATTATCATACAATCGTCATGGAACTTATTCTGTTGTTTTATCTTGCTATTTTCTAGGCCAAGTTCAAATATAGGTCATGTCAGGTCAAAAAATAGGTCACTAGATTAAATTGAAGGAACATCTTGTTAACTGGATGACATATAGGCTAAATTTGAATAAAGGTCATAAATCAAAAACTAGGTCACTAAGCCAAATTTTAGAAATATCGTGTTAACACTTTAGATACAGTATTTTGTTCTTCAGCAGCTCAGAAGGTATGTCTTGATGATATCTATGGCAGGTTCAAATATGGGTCATTTCCGAATTAAATCTTAGTTGCAATTTCAAATTGAAGGAATTTATTGTAAACACTGGAGGCCTCATTTTCAACTTGAATTGGTGTTTTGAAGATTATAAGATTTGAATGTGGGTCTGATATAAAAAACTAGGTCACTAGGCCAAATTTAAGGAAAATATTGTTAACAGTCTGAAAGCAGTATTTTGAAGGATTGTTTTGTAATGATATCTAGGCCAAATTCGAAAGAGTTGTTGTCATTGACTATGTGATGAACGATCCAGGGCCACTATGGTTTCAACTATATCACATGTTTCCTGGTTTATTTATCCTGAAACTAGTCTTTAGTATGACCCAACCAGGGATCTAACTCTAATATTCCTGCACCAAAAACGGACGCACTACCACTGCAACACCAAGGCGGTAGACAATTGGTAAAAGCCATTTCAATTGTCTGAAAGACTAAGCAATTTTTCAGCATCAGATATGAGGTTAAATGAAATTAAAGCTTCAATTTACAACTACTCCTAATCCGTTCAATTATTCAAGCGATATTGATCTGTTGAAACTCATGACAGTCATGGTAGAATCTAAATTGATTGGCCTTAAGGAATAACAATATGGCGGCATCAGAAAAGAGGTAAATTGAACTTTAAATAATGTCATCGTCTCCTAATCCACGTAACCAATTACAATGTGGTCGATTTAGGACAATTTTTATTCACTTGTTTATTATCGATGTCAAGATATCGATTCCAAATCTATCATTTCTTATCCCCCTTCGTCCTTCTTACAAATTAAAGTTAGCCGCTTTATTTTTTTTGAAGAAAAATGTATGCAATACTCCAATTTTCAATTACCTGTCTACACTTTTCTAATTCATTTTCACAGTTAAGCGACGAACAAGATCGCTTTTAACGTCCAAAATAAACTCCTAACGTTTTTATAGGTCCATCAGGCCAAACAAATACCCACAACTTGATCTACGTTATATACATCGCATTCAATGCTACGGATCCCAACTTTGGGGTAATAAGTATTCTGATAAAATTATGATTTGGAAGGAAGCATTTATGGATATTCCGATATTTGACGAGATCTCCAGTAGATAGGATATACGCTATTTCTGGGGTCAAAGGGCAAACCGGTCGCAAAAATATATTTTCTGGCTGGTGTCTTTGCGATTGGCCTCCCTATAATGATGTTTCTTTTGGAATTTCGAAAACAATTACCATGATCTAAGTCTAGATATTACAAATAATGTGTGTCTTTAACGCAAAAGCAGGGATTGACAATCTATATCCATCATTGCACCGACACGTTAAGCCGCTGACATTTTGATATTTGTGATTCAGTTATAAATAATGTTTTACATTTTCGTAATGTATTTCTGTGACTTTCAGTGCCAGTCGCCATCAACGAAAGACGACGCTTTCTTTATTCCGCACCAAAGGGTGGCTGTTATAGACATTCCACAACAACTGGGGGAAAAAGAGGAACATTAAAGCGAAGATACTCGACGAGTATGTTTAGTTAGCTGTATAATTTATGCTGTGATGCATTTCCAGGCTAACCAATTGTGACTATTTAAAACAAACTATACATTGTACATGACCATTGATTGAGATCGCCGTTTCAATTACTTTGTTAGTTTTAATTACCCTTATGTATTTGCTGTATAATCATAGGTATATGTGTTTGTTTCAGTAGTTTTCCATTCAATTGCGCATTATAATTGAGTATCGGCATCGCTATTATCGACAATTATTATCGATTGAATATTATATCGAAGTCAAAGTCTTCCATGCAATTGCTTATTATTATTGAGTATCAGAATCGCTATTATAGACAGTCATCTCTGAGTTGTTCTTATTGATTAACTATTATTTTGGATTCATAATTATTGAATATCCGAAACCCAACTATCGAAGTCATCTCAGAATCGTTCTGATCGATTGAATGGTATAGTGGCAAGAACTACTGATCACTTGATCGTCATTTTCAGTACCTTGTTACGTTTAGTTATACTAATGTATTCACTTTGTAATCCCTTGGGCATGCTTTTTGCAGAACTATCGCTTTACTTCAGAAACCAATCTCGTGCTGCAGCCGATTACGCTACCATGGTTGAACTCCATCCTCGGCAGTTTCATGCGTTTTATTAATTGTATCGGACCTCAGATGTCACCGATTAGCCCGAATGTTAACCGCGGCATAGTGCGGGGACGTAGTACGTGCCCTGGGATTTTGTCTGATGCTCCCTGTGCTGAGGTGTCCTTGAAGTGACTTTGCGCACGTGCGGTATCTCTCGCACGAGTTGTTATTATGTTTAGTTGACAGTTTGGACGCTGGGTATCCACTAGTCATCGAAAACGTTCAAAAGTTTAACGAGGCCTTTGCGTTCCATGATGCTTGGTTGTGAACCCTTTGTCGGCTTCGTATAATGTGGAGCCACATTGGATCTAGGCCCAGTTGTGGGAATGGGAGACGGACCATTTGGGCGAGGAGGACCGTTACTTGGGAGAAGAATTATAGATATGTCGAGTATGTGAGTGGATATTTCTCGAGCATGAGACTGCGGTAATGATGATGTTTTATGATCGAGATGTCCACGTGCAATGTTATTATAGACCATAGCCTGCTGGCGCAATTTACATCGGCTAATGTGTATTCGTATATAAAATTGTTGATTTCAATATAACTTTTATTCTCTTGTTTTGTTTTTTTTCAGAGTTATGGTCAGTTGACTCTTTGCGTTTATATTACGCTACATATAATTATTAATATTTAAGCTAAACTTTGTTTAATGTTCTGATACTTCTTGAAAAACTTCTTTAAATGTTTTCCCTTGGTAAGGGGATGTAACCCTTTTAGTTTCTGTTCTCTTGTAGTGTAAGCATAGCTAAGGGTGTGTACAATCATCACGATAGTCACATCCCATGATTTTATTTACATTTAAGTTAAACTTTGTTTAATGTTCCTAGTCTTCTTGAAATACTTCTTTAAGTGGTTTTCCCTTGTTAAGGGGGATGTTACTATTTTAGTTTCTGTCCTTGTTTAGGGTAGGCATAGCTAAGGGTGTGTACAATTATCACGATAGTCACATCACTATCTGATACCGAGTTTAGAACCAGCATCAAGATGTTTGTAAAGTAAACGTCTAGATTATAGTACCATCATCAAGATGTTTGTAAAGTAAACGAAACGATTTCAGTGTTATCTTTAGATATTTCGTCAAGTAGAGTATTGACGTAGATAGGAGTGACTTGAGATGACAAATTTAAAATCGGTTAAGAATGAGATTCATCTCCAGAACGGTCATATCAATTGATCAAAGCTCGATTATAATTGAAGGATAAAAACGAAATGTATCACTAAATTAATTCACCCCGGTACGCATTTTCTAACTGTACACACTAACTTGACGAAGTATTTAGATTTTGTATTTGGCGATAGCTTGTTAACCTCAGTCTTGACCTAGATGCTAAACAAATGATCTTAGAT
Organism: Serripes groenlandicus; assembly: GCA_031761405.1. NCBI lineage: Eukaryota > Metazoa > Mollusca > Bivalvia > Cardiida > Cardiidae > Serripes > Serripes groenlandicus. The sequence continues at coordinate 120,433,882 of JASEVX010000003.1, read as the reverse complement.
TGTTGACCAAACAAATGTTGTATTTAATGAATTATGTCGAAAAAATAAAGGAAATGAAACGTTTTGATTGGTTCATAGTTAAGTTGGCGATCCTACGAAAGGCACTTATAAGATGAAGTTTTAAAGTTAAATGTTCTGCATACTTACTTTTAATAGTTTTCCTTAAGAAATATATTTCAGATGAAAACATCAGTGAAAACGTAAGAAATATAATATTTAAGAGCAAAATATTATTTATTTTTGAAACATGATAAGTTTTCAGTTATTTATCGTCAATTGAAACGTATACACCTCTTTGGAACTTCGCGTAATCTCCAGTCATGTGGCATATTCTCGGCCTTGATAATCTATTTACAGAAACTGAAGCTAGATGGAAATGGCCGATTAGCATTTGGTAAACACATAGAACCTTTCTGATACTGAAGTCAAATAATATTCCCATGTTCCATTTTTTAGTGTTTTCTCATATTGATCGCCGTTTATCTTTCTTAAAGATATTTCTTGTTTGTTGTTTGAATTTTGTCTATTTTGGCCGCATAAGGATTCCGGCGGACTTTATTTAGACTTCTATTTTTTAAATTACGAACTTAAGACTTTATATTTTATTAAATTGACAATTATCAAACTGCAAATTCCGGCTGAAGTGTATATACATTTGAAAGTGAATTGAATTGGTGTTATCTTTATACTTTGGACATTTGTTACTCCTCGTATAGGAGTCTGATATTTTATGCTCATAAAGAACGAACATTGTTGTAAAAGTCACACAATGCATTAATATTTAGATTGAAGTACATGTTAAACTATGTGATAACTTTCAACGTTATACAATTACGTTAACATTATTTGAAGTACTTCACTGGACGTGAACATGTTATTGCAACGTGTCGATGTAGGTATTGTACAAGTTATAAAGACGTAGTGAAAATGTTATTGACGTCTTTGGCCTGTAACGTTTATGGGTTGATTTACCCATTTTATAGACATGTTAGCTTCACTCGTCTCAAATGCCTTCATGTTATGTAGAATAGCTCAATCACACCCGTTCTCAAAATGTTTTCATTACATAGTTGCCTCATTACGATTCTATCTTCCATTCGTTTAAAACACCGAACGTGTTTAAAACGCGTTAATGTAAGTATTTGACAGATGTTTAAGACGTAGTTAAAACTCTCTTGACGTCTTACATGTAGATTTTTAATGCGTTTGAAGTGATTTGCACGTCGTGAACACGTGCTAGCTGGACACGTCTAACACGTTTTGGCTACTCAGAAGGAACCAACATACCCATTTGAAACGTTTCCATTACATATCCGCTTCATTCCGATGCAGTTTGATACACGTTTTAAAAACCGAACGTTATTAAAACGTGTCCATGTGAGTCTTTTACACGCTTTGAAGACGTAGAAAAGACGTTGTTGACGCCTTTGTTTTTTTACACATATTGGGTTATGTATTCGTCTCAAACATGGTTAGCTGAACATGTATCCTACACGTTCAGTTGTCCTCGAATTGTTCGCAGGGGAAAATATCATTACTAAGTAAACATATTAATTCACTGCATAAATGTGACAATGACAATATGTTATTAACATGGGCCTCCGGCGCATAATAATTACAAATGAAACACAAACTATTTGGCAAGCACTATATATTTTCAGATTTTGGTTTGTTCGAGGAAATTGCTGTGGAAGAGGGGACAAATGTAACGCTAGCATGTAAGGATGATATCAAAAAGTATCCAATATGGTCAAGTACAGATTTGAACAGCAACAACATTTTAGAGATAAACGAAGAAGGTGGACGGAACTTTAACCCCCAGTTAGGAGAGAAACTGTCAAGATTAGCATGGGACCCGGCAAACAACATCAATCTAATTATAATAAATGTTACAAAAAATGACAGCGCTATTTACACATGTGAATATCCAGTGAATCTTGAATTTATCTCAGTTACCCACAAAGTATTTGTAAGAGGTAAGCACATTTGTCTTTTAGCATCAGTTAATACACATCGATGCCATTTACGCATATGTATATAGATTTTTGCTCTTCTTTGCATTATGGCGCCCAGCTACGGTCAGTGAGTAAGAACCCCAGCTCGGTCAAAATTATTTTCGATGTTTTATAACATTAAATTTGAGTAATTTTTCTTCAACCAGTGAGCTAACAGTTACTGTATATGTAGGAAAGAAACCAGCTTCTTTGTTGTGTGGATAACTGATGTGAGAGAGCAAGAACACATATGGTCAGGTGAACTTACCGTCGTGATGATGGACGAAATATTGACACTGGTGTTAAACCCCGATCAATACATCAATCAATTTGATCTATCTCGTTCACGATTTTAACGACAGCAATAACAGTTCATTTGATACAGCCAGCATTCCTTAAACATATATATCCCCAGTTTTTTGCATTACTTGCTGTGGTGTTGTGAGGATTTTCCGTTATATTGACACCATTATTGTTGCTGTAGTTATTATTTGTTAACAATTATTGGTAACAATTGTGTAGCCTGTTTAAATTCAGGGCGTATTCGTTGTGCTCCTTATAACGGATGACTCTACGAACATAGAAACGTTTACATCTCTTAATATTTACATGTGTGTATATCTCTTTATTTATTTATAAATCCCGTTTTGTAAATGAGGTTTGGTAAGACTTGTCTAATAATATAATATGGAAAAGGCAAAGTCTCAGAACGAGAACAAAACAACCCAACACATTTCGATTCGACAGTTCAGTTTAGATGAGTTAGAATAAAAGTTGTTTGATGAGAATCTTTTGACTATTTTGAAAGGTGTTTCTTACAGGACAATACTTGAATTTAAGATAACAGAAGTACAAATTACAATTAATTACGAACATTGCATGCATTTAGCTACAGTGCTTTTTTGTTTCCACTGAGATTTGAACTCTGAACACCTTGTTAGACCAGGTAAAACTATAAGGACACACAGTGTAGTTAAACACATTTAATTTGCAATAAAGACAGCGACTAATGGTAATTTTCTCATTGGTGTGCATTCTGGATAAATCTGATATAGTCATTACGATTAATCTTAAGTCATTAAGCCTTTCCCACTGACAAAGCTTAGACTCGTAAGCAGCAGCATGCAACTTTTGAAAACATTGCGACAAAAGGAATAACTTGCTCATTATGAACGATTACTACTATAGTCAAAATGATATTAACTCTATTCAATAATCATAGTTCATTTATAAGAATATATGTTTCTTTCATCAATATGCATGAATTTGCCAAATAAGCTAACCATCTACAATTTGAAAATCCCACATGTTCAATAAAATTTGACAACAGTATTGTTATTGACATTATCTAAAACAATTCTTTCTTTATTTCGAAGTTAATGAAACAAATCAGCACTTAACACTCTAATTATGTCACATTTACAATACAAGGGATGCAGGAGTAAATTATATTTAACTATAGCACTTCTCAAAAGAGTGTGCCCTGTTGAAACAGACTGTCAACATTTGACTCGGTTTGGTATCCCTATTGCAACTTTATCTTTCTTAATAATATAACATTCTCAAAGGTCTCCATTGCAAAGACTTCAATCGCATCATACATGCACACAGTATGTAGATTCTGTTTCACATACTTAATGCAGTCACCACGAGACAAACATGCATCTTAAGTAAGAAAAGGTTTTCTTCCCGTCAATTTAGATCATTCAGGTTGTTGATCAATTGGGTAAATTTCTCTTTCAAATTGTTTATATTACCTAAGCCGAAGGATCAATGTGATTTATTCTGATTACTATCTGTCTATCGTCCGTCAACCACTATCTGTCCAATATCTCCTTCTAAACCACTTGACTAATTTCATCCAAACTTCACAGAAATTATGAAATTGTTCAAATATTCAAATTTACTTTGAAGTACTTTGATTGCTGAAACATTAGAAAGGGAGGAAAGTGGACAATTTAAGATCCTTCTCTGGATCCGCTTATCGGATTCAAATACAATGTGATAAATATTATCCTTGTTTGACCTTCTTACACAAACTTATCAAGCACTATTGATTGGTTGAAAAAGATGGCAGCCATGTGGCATCAGAAAAGGGAAACATGACATAACTTTAAAAGACATATATATGAAAGAGATTGTCTGATTCAAGATGAATATGTACATATGCTCCATTAGTGACCCACTACAGAATACTGATTTGTCGAAAAATGTGGCAGACAGGCTGCATCAGAAAAAGGACAAAATGGCAAAACTTCCATTCTTTATATAGTTATTATCTTATTTCAATATAGTTAAGCAGAAATGTTCCTTTAGTCACTGTGTTCACGAATTATCCATGTTAAATTGTTTGGTTGAACAGGATGGCAGCCAGCCGGATTCAGAAAAGGGGTAAAATGAACGTTTAGCTTCAAACGACAACTCCTCCTTAACCAATGGACCGTTATGAATCAAACTTCACGGGAATGTTGGTGTGGTAGTCCTCTTTCAAATTGTTAAAAGATTTAAGGTTGAATTGATTCTTACATATCTCATTGCCTGAATAAATTGTTTCACTTGAAGTGCATTGCCTTTCTTTATTGAATGTTCACCTACATAAGCAGTAGCATTTGCTACTTCACTATCTCTCAGGTGATCTATTTATGGCCATCTTGAGTCTCTTGTTATTGTATTATTCAATAAAATGTTAATTGTCTTTATTTGAGTGACAAGTATCATGTATTTGTTAACTGTAAAGCAATTTCCAATCCTGATATGACACATATATATCATGTCTCACTGGGAATAGTTATATGTCACCTTAACGAGGAGGGAGTGTCTTGTATCGTCTACAAAAGAACTCTTCTCTAAAGTAGTGGTACCCTGTTAACAAAAAACCTATATAAGTATTTTTTTGTATTTTTCCTTTTCAATGACTTCACTATACAAATGGCCCGGCCAGTAAATTATATTTCATATATTCAATGCAGTCAGCTTTTTAAATCATAAAATATTGTTCTACCTTATATTTTAGAGTTGATCAGGTCCTAGACGTATTTGGTAGAATTTTCTTGTAATTATTTTTATTATATTGTTTAAAAACTTATTCATTTGAATACGAGGGTTCCGTTATTTATTAACTGTTAATTAAAACAATTTCCAACCTTATTTTCAGACAATGTTGTTAAACCCAAATCGAGCAATCAAACATTATTTTGTTAAAACAATCTACCAAATTGCCCTCTTGTAGAGTTTTATTATGAGTTCAATGATTCTGGTCACTAACACGGTTCAAAATTCAGTTCAGTAATTTCTGATCGTCTTTTTTGAACAATGTAGACAATGGTGTTAAACCTAAATCGAGCAATCAAACATTAGTTTGTTAAAACAATCTACCAAATTGCCCTCTTGTAGAATTTTATAATAAGTGCAATGATTCTGGTCACTAACACGGTTCAACATTCAGTTCAGCAATTTCTGATCGTCTTTTTTGATCGAGGTGAGAGCTTTTGTGATCACTTCCCGTCCGGGTTCTTTTTTTCCTAAAGCCCACGCACCACTCTTATAAAGACACTTAGATAAAGATTTGTTTTGTTTGTTTTATAACGGGTATCTTATTTGCATATTAATGCTATTCATTCCGTAAAAGGGGAATACTTACGGAATGAATAGCATACTTGCGGGTTGCAACCCACAACTTTGAAACAAAAGAAATAACCCCACAAATACACTTCATGGGTACGTCCGACCATCTTTTAACAATTTCCTACAAATGATTTCTCCTACTAAATCAATGGACTGATTTGAAAATAACTAAACAAGAATGTCCTTAGGTTGTCCTCTTTTAAATTGTTCAAAGAATTAAATTCCAAGTAGAACTTTGGTTGCTGCGGCATCAGAAAATGGGAAAATGGCAAAAACTTTAAAAATCTTCTTGTCCAAAAGTACTGGCCCGATTTGAAAATTGTTTTGCTCAATTATTTCTGTGGAACCCTCTACCAAGATTGTTCAAATATTACAGATCCGTTAAAAAACCTGGCTGCAAGGGGGCTGAGCAAATGTTATTTGGTGCAAATGTCTTTCGGGTAACCCTCTTAGGAAGAGTGTTCAAATAATTCCGATCCATTGAAAAACCTTGACTCCAGGGGGTTAGGGGGGCGGGGGGCGGGGCGGTCTTTTTTTTATATATAGATATATAGGGGGGAAAATCGAAAATCTTCTTGTCTGAAACCTATGGGTCTTGTGTTTAGATAGTTGGTGTGTATCCTTCTCTCGTGGTCCTCTACCAATATCTTTCGAATTATACACCTGGGGTCAAATTTGGCCCCATCCTGGGTATCCCCATTTTCTCATTTATAGGTATATAGGGAAAAACATTGAAAGTTTTCTTGGTTGAAGCCATAAACCCTAGATGGTTGGTGTGTAGCATTGTCTAGGGACCCTTTGTAAAAAATGTTCAAATTATGATACCTTTAAATTACTTATCACATGTAAATTTAAACAACCCATGTGACAATAATACTAATTTTCATTCACAAATTAAATTAATTTACATTTAAAAAATGTTCATTATTTTTAAGTCATTCCCAAAACTCCTGTTGTGTCGGGGACAAAAACGATCAACGGAAACATGGTTGTGGTTAGAGGAACACAGAATCAAAGACTTGAAATGACATGCACATCAGATGGTGGATATCCAAAGCCGATACTACAGTGGTTCAGAGGCATCGACAAGTCACAAAAGTTAACGTCTGTTGAGACATTCACAACTAAAAATGATGGTAACTTTAATGTTGTACTGAAGTATACATTCCAACCAACTAGAGAGGACGATCGGGTCTCGTATTTGTGTCAGTCATCATTCGATCCACCAAATTCGTCTTATCAAAGCGATCAAGTACTACTTTATTTAAATTGTAAGTTATTTTTCGATACAGAACAAAAGATCTAAAGAATAATTAGAAAATTACAAATGGAAGTCGTAGTATTCTATATCATAAAGTCAGAATTCATTTCATATTAAGTCGCATTATTTTTACAAATTGAAGTGTTAAGAGTTCGATTATCATACATCTAGCCAATATTCGGATGAATAAGAACGGCAGAATTATGTTGTTATACTTGTTACTTCCGACTTCTTTTGACTCAAATACTTTGTCACATAAATCTAACATTAAAAACAAATCATAGTATTAAATATTGTAAAAATCAACTAACTTTGCTGATGCATGTTATTTTGTCAAGTCTTTTAATAAGATAAAAAAAACGACATAATTTGATCGATTGCACTCAAAACAAAGTTATCTTATAAAGCTGCAATATGTCCAATGATGTGCAATATATTACCTTGCAACAAGCTTATAAATATTAAAGATACATGTATATAATGATCTTGCGCCACTTTCCAGTTGCTTAATAATTTAAGTTTTGAAATGTATATATTTTCTATTATCAACAGGCATTTATCGACACACGTCGACAAAAGACAAAACTAATGACAAAAAACACGACGAAAGCATGGCAGCCTTTGAGCATGTCATGGTTGCCTCATGTTGTTTGCATGTGTCAACCGAGATAATGCAGATGCATTATATTTTATTGCAACAACGTTTTTTAGGATGCATGTACATGTTGGTTTTTTTTCATTATTCTGATACAGAACGAAATTATTTATTCATAATGATAGACATTAACTTCGCAAGATCCCTTAATTCTGCAAGACACTCTATATTAAATATATGAAGTGATTTAGGAGAATAAATTGTTGTTATAACTGCATACATTGCATTATACGTTCATGTTATGGCTTATTAATCCACCTGTCACTTTCAACGGAAATTCTTGATTTTGAATTTCGATAACGAAACAATGTTAATATATTATTCATAAATAGAATATGCCTGATATTCTCGATTTTATATTCTAATTTAAAATATGAATATGTGAAGCCTTTATTAGAGTGTTGACAACTTAAGCTCCTAGTTTGTTTCATTTGATCAAGCAATACACGTTTAACTAATAATTTATTTGATATTGATCGATGATTAGTATAACCAAATATCTCGTCTGCCAATTTCAGTGAATATTTAATTTATGAATTTAGGCCTTTTGTATGTAAGGCCTTGGTGACTCTTCATAAAACGATGAATGTGAGCAGATATTTTAAATTTTGGACCAGTTGAGAGTCTTTTCCAAAAACCGATCATACGAAGATATCAACTAAATGTTGGTTGGTGAACACGGGTGAACAGGTTGTTGGAACAGATCACTGGTTATATGTACAGCTGTAGGTGGACGGCAACGAATATAGGCAAATACACATTCTGGTTACACCTGACGGTCTTTATACTCGAGATTCACGCACGTGCACATGCATGATCTACTACTAGTTCAACGAAATGAAACACACTTTGGACGAGTTCATATGGGATCCGAGAACAGCCCGAGTGCACTCGGAATCCATTTGAACGGTGATACTTTTAACCTTAGTGACGTCATTTTGACCTTTGGACCCGAATCCGAGTAACCCACCTCAAGCATGGGGTTACTAGCATTTCAAAATGGCGACCAACGATGTTAACTACTCATTCGAAATACCTCGGTGATGAATGCTTCATCAATGGACGAAGAAGGATTACGAAATTACCCGAGAGTTCCGAATGGTTTACTGCTAAGACGAGGAAACACCGTTCAGATAGAAAGCATTAGTGCGCATGTTTTTCTGAATTTATATTTAGACATGACGTCAGTTCTCTATCCTAGAGAAGCCAATCTGAACTCGCCCTTAAGATAATCAAATTGTGAACCTTATTTTGATAAAACAGCATTCTATTAAATCGTAAAATCCGATCACTAATAAAGCGTAAAACACTATCACGATGAACGGAACATTGAAAAACAATTATAATGAACAGAGTGACAAACTACTTATAGCTTAGATTTGGATGTAAGTGAAACGGGTTTGATCGGATTTGATTCGAAGGTGAATGGAGTATTAGTCAATTGAATGATTGTACTTACTCTATACAATGGCTGACTGACAATAACTTAACATATTGAACCACTGGTGTTACGTTGGTCAATTAAACGAAAATGTAAACTAGTTAAAGAAAAAACAAGGGGGATGCAGTTTACATTTAGTAGCGACAAGTTCAATTTGGTATCCTGATACAGTTATAAAATTTGCTATTACAAATACAGATAAATAAAATACCGATAGCTTCATTTCAAAGACTGATCCCTCGGTTTATCTTAATATCAGTCTATGTTCTATAGCCTTGCACATGTATTTAGTAAAACTGGCATCCACGGATGAATTACACTGTGAAATAATGGAGAAGTAGGAAATAACCCAGAACGATTACGTACGACATATTTGCACATGGTCATTTGACATGTGTCTTTACACGCGTTATATCATCATACATTTTGACTGAGGCATGTAATACGTAGTATGCGGGTATGAACATCTTTACCTGGTGAAAACGGACAAAATAGTGTAAACTCATTCTTAGGTTGCAGAAAAATGCAGTATAATGTATTATAAGTTGATCTGACTCGACTTGGAGAACGGATAATATTCGGGCTAGACAACTATTCTTCCGATGAAGTGTAATAAAATTATAACTCAATGCCTATTTCATATTTATTTAAGTAAAACCGTTGACGCCGTCGGTAACTTCATACACAGTAACAGAAGAAGTTTCTAAACAAGTAGCGGATTGTACAACAAGTCAGTTTAGACCGAATAGGACTAAAGTCTGGTTAGAAATGGGTGGAAACAACGTGTCTACTGTTCCAGATATTTCATATGTTAAAGATGCCACAACAGAGACATATAGTTTGACAGCGTCTTTCAGTTTTTCTCTTACTAGAAAGAGCAATGGAAAAAACGTGGTATGCCATATAGCACATGAGACATTACTAACATCTTTAACGGGCTCTGGTACTATTGATGTGCACTGTAAGTATATATCATGCTGACTTGGTTAGGATAGAAATATTTTGAATCAACATTGTTTTGGTTTGTAATAATCGAACCTATACTATATTATAGATACTTATATCCGCTAATTGTTATAAAGCAAATTGCGATTCTAATGGATTCATGTACATGTTTCCGTCTATATAGTATGTTGTTTTCGTCAACCAGAAGTCGGTTAATATATCCCGTATACTACTTATATATATACTTTATGACAACAAGACATAAATGAGATAATCAGCTGTCAATATACAAACAATTCAAGCTGACTGATTGTTATGTATTCGTCATTATGTTCACATTGAGATATAATGGTTGTACATTACACATCTAATTGTACAAAACACTATTGGAAGACATGTCCTCTGGAAACATTACTGATACCTTACACAAATTCATATAGATTATTCTCGAGGGAAACACGACAATCTAGAAATATATTTAGGTTCACAAATATAACTGACATGAGCTTTGTAATTTACTATGCTTTTTCTTTCAACAAATGATGTATTCATTCTGAAATTATGTATCGATTACCAAATGCTACACGAAGCGTTTAAGCCAGGTCTAAAAGCAAACATTATCGACCACCCTGAGACAGAACATGTTTCACAAGATAAATGCGTAATGCTTCAGAAATTAACACTTTGTATAATTGTAATAAGAGTTGAATATATATGTACGAGTAAAAATGGTATCTATTTCAATGGGATACTTTTCATATCAAACTGCACATCTTTGACAACCCAACCGTTGCATTTAATGTGTCTGATATATATGTATCTGTATCGTTACGTATTTTGGCACAATATATACATTCCACAAAGGTTTTGAGAACATGCACAGAGTCGCATATTTCTATATAAGCTGAAAGATTGAAACTATTTGTCATTGTAGATAGTAATACACAACTATACATATCATATCATAATCATACATGTATCTTTTCCAGTTCGACCATCAACCGCTCAGTTGACAGGGGCTACGTCAAATATCGTCGCTAATGATACCAATACAATTTCACTAAACTGTACATCTGCAACGTCTAATCCTCCGTCAACGATCAAATGGTTTATAAATAATCAAGAAGAAACAAATGGAGATTCCGTACAGGTATCTAATGGTGATAACAATGGTAAAGTGACATCCCAAATACTGAAGTTTGTCCCTGATCACAGTATGGATGGTCAAGAGGTCTACTGTACAGTCAATAACAGTGTAGATGAACAAACTGCCGTTCAAAGTGAACCTAAAACTTTGGATTTATTATGTAAGTCCTTTTATGAAAGTATTTTATTGATAACTGAACTGAAATTAAAACTCGTATTTCATCTAAATTTTTATTTATCTTAACCAACTGCAATCTTTGCAAAAGCAACACTGTAGATGAACACAATCCAATTCGCAGTCAAAGTAAAACAATGGATTTACTGTGTAAGTGCAATTGCAATCACTCACAGGTCAAACTATGGGTATTAAGTATTATATCATTAGTAATATTCATTTACGCTGCATTTAGTCTTTCATAATATGTCAAATATATTCTGAAACAAACACTTTTCCATGTTGTAGCAATTGTTTGAAGCAAGTCTATCAAACATATTGGAGAGGAAGGGATGTGGAATATGATGCATTTCCTCTTTGAAGCGTTCTAAATTACAAACTTGTGCAGTTTATGTTTGTATATCTGTATACTGTTTTTATCATTCATGTTATACAGATCCACATGTGTTATGAAGTAGCAGTCGACTTTTGAAAGTGTTATGTAGAAGTTATGTGTCCATATATGGGAACTGGTTTATTAACATGTTTCTTCGCATATTTTAGGAGATACATTGGACAATGCACTTATTGATTTTATTCTTAGTCAAATAGCATGTATGTTGAATGTTTCCCTATATTTTAGATCACCCAATAATAACATCGTTATCAGCTGTCAATGAAGTTGTAGAGGGCAGCCAGACGACATTCAGATGTCATGTACATTCTAAACCCAGTGCAAATATGACATGGTACCATGGTTCTGATGTTGTCCTAACAGATAGACCTACACTAAAAAATATTGGTGAATTCGTTATTCCTCGTGTAAATAGAAGACAAACTGGTACATATAAATGCGTTGCACAAAATGGATATATACCGAACGGGGCAAACGAGACTGACCTAGTTGTACAATGTAAGTACATGAACATAACTAAATTAGTTTTCACAGACAAAGCAATACATATGTTTTTGGAAATCAAGGCAATGACAAGTGGACAATATTTGTTTCACATCATATTCAAGGTTTTCTAAACTGGCTGACATTTTCAAGCTGGAATACTGCTGAAAATAAATGACATTCAAATCAAATCAATTATTAGACACTTCATGGAATGATTACCTCTTTGGGAAGTATTATTCCGTCCCTTCATTTTCTTTATGGCATAGTCTATTTGACCTCTCTATAGTCAAACGGTCCCTGTCTGAGAGTTACCGCTAAAGGTTATAACCAAAAAGGACTCTCGGGATAACAATAAAGTTGTATTATTTCCACTGGTTAAAGGATTTAATCCCTGTCTGTTTAATCCTTCTGTAATTTGGTCAGACAATGTGGATATATTCAACTATTATAGAAGAACTGTTGTATATATTAGACAAAATACCAAGGTGGTTGAATTCGTCTTTTTCTTAGATAACTTAATTACCAACAAACCTGCACCGTTTCATGCGTGTATATGACCGCTTTGATTCATTGAATGTGACAAAGGCACACTTAGTAGAGTTGTCCTGGAATCGCCGAAAACAAGAAATACTGATAACACATATCTTGTAACGCTTTGCTTGCTAAAGAAAATATGGTTATGACATCTGCAAATGACGGGCCAAACAACTTAGTATGGACTAATTGTTCAATCAGTGAGTTGATATAGAGGATGTACATAACGGGTGACCATACTCCTTCTTTTCTGGTTTCGTTAAAAACAACTTGAAACCCGTCTGAATATAAACCGCTGTACATATCGGAATACATAGACATAACGCATTTTAATAGTTTGAGATGGATGGACCCTCATGCAGTTTGTAGAAAAGTTCATTGTAACACACTCGTCAAATTACTCGTGTGCAAAAACCAAGTACATAATGTACTTTAATTGCATTGCAACAATTATACTCTCCTGCAAAAAAAATGAAGTCATTTAACAATCATCAATCAAATAAAGATGTTAAACAAGATTTTTGGTATAAGTCCACCATGGATAACTTGTTCATTGCAAATCCGATCGATATCATTTTAACTGTTTTTAATGTTGATATTGGAAGTAAAAAATTATTGTTTTATAATATGATCACCATCTGCTATAATTAGTAACATAGTCATATTGCTCAATGTCATATACGTCGAATGCAGTATCGGAGTATAGGGTTTCCAAATGTAGACCCCATTCATGGCAAATATTAACAGTCACGAAATGCAACACCGTAGAATTTGATATAATTACATACGTTTGTCTGCAATGTTTGAAATAAACAATTTCATATATGAAGGACTGTCTATACCAGATGCATAAATCAATATCGATGTTTCCTTGGTGTAGGTACTTGAGTTCGATATTTATATGGTGTTTACACAAATTGCATTTAGCCTATTATATTCTTTGTATGGTACATAATCATCTCCTCTCCAGCTTCCAGCATCAATCTTCGCCCTACACTTACTTCTCATAAACGTATGGTGTCGCTTGAAACCGGCAGACTAATACGGCTTAATACGAGAACAAATATTATATTGTAAAATGCAGGCTTATTGAAGGAAACATAATAACTCAACACAAAATTAGTAACTTGATTTATTGATGTCGTAAACTGAACGTGCTCACTTGAAGAAGTGTGGTCATCTGTCATATTATAATGTAATGCGATACCTAACAACTACGCCCTTGAAATAAAATTAATGTCTGTAAATGTGCACTACGTCTGCGATTAAGCAGCGAACGTGATAGCAATCTCAAAAAGCATAGTCTTACCATTTTGTGATACCCATACTACTTTTCTAACATTGCCTTTCCAGATACACCAGACGTAGAAGTTACTACTAGCAACGTTACAATAAATGACACTACTGCTTCATTAATTTGCACAGCAGTCGGTGTACCTACAGTATATACGTACTCAGAATGGCAACACATGTGGCCAGGTTACGGCTCTTTAAAACATACCGTAACACTAGGAAATAACTCAATTTTAACACTGACATCACTGACATACGAAAACTCGGGTGTATACCAATGTACAGCCAGTAATGGTGTTTCCGGAAGTTTAAACCCTAATGCTGGGTACGGAAAAGCATATTTGAAAATAGAAAGTAAGTAATGTTACGAGTGCGATTGTTGTTTTGTTTAATCGAGAAGTTACATTGGGACTACATGTATGGGTAAATACTACGTCAATATATAAACACGTTCGCAATCATAATGGCGTTAAAACCTTCTACATTTCATTATAGTCGTTTGGATGATAAATGTAAGCATAACAGTAAGTGTATGGTTGTTAGCCACAACATACTCACAGGTCCTAACAGGGACAACATTGTTTAAGGTTGATGTTCGTGTCAATCGCAATCTAAAATTCTGAATAAACACTGATTATAAGTCGGAACACATTCTCATCGTGGAATGTATTGGGAAAATGTATAGATGATGCATTTTTTCGAAGGTAACCTTAACGATACTAGATAAGGTCACGACCAACGAGCCTTGGAAGCTAAGTCAGTAATGGCGATAGCTTTCAATATGGGGTTCATGGTATAAAACTCAGGCTTGTCCATTGATTCTTCCAAGTCATGTGTCTACCACCAATGGACGATGATCTAAAACGTTATAAACGGTAAGCTAGCAAATAGTCTAGGAAGAAATTTATGTGAAAAGCCAGGAAACACATAGCGAGGTGAACGTGATGTCGTAAACTTTCATTTTTAAATGGCTTTAAATCAAAATTAATCATCTTATAGTTCAAGGGGGATAACTGTAGAACGCATGCAACTGTTCAGTCTGATTTTAAACCGAGATGATCAACAGCGGAAATGATATCAATTTGATTTTCATAAATTCGCGACAATTCAATTATACATGTTTAAACTAATGTTCCGACGACAATGAATAGAAAGTTACACCAAAGAGTCCTCTGAAGACGTAATTGGTATGGGAGCGAATGGAATTTTTAGTCGTAAGCACTTTTAAATTGTATTCAAAAAAAGATAGGAGTGGGTAAACAATAATGGCAGTTGAATATGTAGTGGATAGCGTTTTAAATTAAATGTTGTAGTATAAAGGTAGTACAGGTATGTTATTATCGCTTTTCAGCCTATCCCATAATAACAACAGAGTATCCTAAGAAGGTTCCTGCACAGCTTAACATAAGCACGAGTACAACTATACATTTTTATTCAAATCGAGACGATAATAAGGTAGAGTGTTACCGTAGGGCGAACAAGGACAACTGTTCCTATGTGATACAAAAGGGGACAATTAACTTACCGGTGTTTGACCATGTCATACCAACTGAAGGATTAGCCGCAAATATAACATTTGTCATTCAGCACATGGATCATTTCGGAGCTTTAACCATAATCATTAGTAATGGTATTGGTGAGACATCGATAGCTATATCGGTTGTTCCTGAAGGTAAATGTTTAATATGCGCCATATACATTTGACATTTGATTGATGATGTACTTTCTGTTAATTAAAATACCACTTCACTTAAAATAATCAGTTTCTGCTAATTTAGAATTATCATAAAGACGCGTGTTTCATATCATAGAGTTTGAATTGCGGTGATTATCCGCGATGAAAAATATTTGTCCATCATGGGATCGCGGAAAACGCGTTTTCCGCGTGAGCTGTACTGTATGAGGGCACAATTTGGCGGCATACGACAATGTCGATATTTTACATTTTGTTTTAGGGATTTATTTTTAACTTTCTTATTGAGCCGTCGCTAGTATTGGAAACAATAGCATTAAGTGTATACTACATCAAGGTAGACATGAGTAACACATTTAACATAAAAATCGTGTACCGAATCTCATTTCAGTTGTGTTTATACTCGAACTCGGATAAACATTTGTATTTGAAGAGCAAAACAATATATTTTTAAATTAATAATACATTAAATGTATCATTTCACAAAATAGCTGTATTTTTAAATCTTACTTTATATATTCTTGAGGACATTTTAATAATGTATATCATAGGAAAGGAAATTATATGGTTATTGAAGTGCATCCGATGCATGGACTAACTTGTTCTGTCTGAAAACATAATACCCCTCTTGAACACAATTAAAACATTGTTTGACTATTCAACATTGCAGAAATTTACATACCAAATTACTATGTTAACAAAAAAAAATGATAAAGGACCGTAAAAGAACATTTTATTTCTTCGTTTCAATATCTTTTCTCCGAAATTGAAATTATAAAAAGGTATTTGCATTTAAAATGTAAATTGATTTGATATCCGTTGATGACAGGTGAAAGCATTACGTTGCATATCCGTGCAAGATAACGCCATATCATGAATTAGTATGATAAAGTATGCAGAGAGCAGTTCTAAGAACGCGGGGCAGCATTGTTTTAAAACCCTAACACTGCAGTACTTCCAATCAAATAAAACTTCATTTTATTACATATATTTATATATGTATATAATGCTTTAAAGATACAATTATGATAAGTTTAACTGTAATTATTGCAAAGTTTAACTATTACTGACTTAACTAAACAGATTGAAGTGCGTTTTGAAAATATGTATATCAAATATACTGCTATATAAAGATGAAAAATGCCCACTGGATGACTCTCTAAAATATAATCACCAAGTAAGCATTAGCTCTTTTACATTCCGTTATAGAAATCTATATGGACTTCGGACACATATAAGTAATAGTTCAAATGATGAATCGTTCCAATCTAGTGTACCATTTATTTAACTGTTTTAAGTTATTTTTTTAACTCTAGAGTATACATGTTTGATATGTTTTCTTTTAAACAAATGTCATAGTTTCTTCAAATATGTTCAGTGCCAAATAATGATGCTATCTATTCTCTTCTTATACATTGTAACTGCCTAGGGCTTTGTGCATCGCAGGTTAAGACTTTGTATGACCGCAGATGGGACTTGAATCAGTCTACAGACGTGATCCGTACAAGGTCCGGAGGTAGAGAGTTTCAGTCTCTGATAGTCATTGGAAAAAACTGTGCTTATACTGTTCGTAGTGCAGTGTTTGGTACATCTTTGATGGTTGACACGTAGTGAACAATCGAAAGACATACATAAAACCCAAGCTGGTCTATTTATAGCGTTAGCTGTGTTTATAAATATCCACGTAGTTTCTGACGCAATAATGTAACTTTTAGATCAATAGTATTGCTCAATTGTAAAGATATTTTGATTGTCGTTGACGATCTATCATAAGTGTTTCTCAATTACACATGAACACAAAATAAAGTGGGATTCATAACTGCTAGGAAAAAATAAGCAAATGATTGTTTTGTAATGTAGGTCTTCCGATTGTTGTGTCATCCTCCAATGTGAAGTGTATCAACGCAGTATAGAAGACGTGTGTTCGCCTTACTGAACATACTGCGAGATCAAAAGGGGCAACTAAATCGTAATAAAGAACACAAATATCCAGGCGTAAATACCAAAATAAGACAATACACGAGTTGTTAATGAAAAACACTGGTACAAAAAGCGTTAGACATCATTTTATCGACGATTCAATTTCGAGTCGAAACCAAATGGAGAACAAAAATGGTGGTGTGTAAATTATATATTCCACGACCCTAGCAACTATCGGAAAGTACTGCATAATTGCGCGATAGATTTTTAAAATTTATTTATCTAAAAAAATCAAAACCAGTGTTAATTCTTTAAATGGTGAAGTGTTTAAAACAAACAAAACGACAAGTTTTAAATAGCCAATATTAAATAATACTATAAAAAGTTTATTGCAAGATTATTGGAATCTATTGTGTTGGAACTCGCAAGCTCGGGGAACTCTGCCGAAGGAACTCGTCCAACACAATATTTTCCCATAGAATAAAATGCAATAACCTATAATATTGTCATTACTCAAAAGTCTTTCATAATCATTTTTAATAAAATAGCAGAACATTCTTTCAAAATGCCATAACTAATATACTACGGCTAAGTTTATATGTTGGTATGCAACTGCCAAGAACTACTATATGTAATAACTGACATGGGAAGACTCGTTTCTTTTACAGATCGTCAAATTCTCGTACGAGGTTGTAGTCAGTTGTTTTAAGTATGCAGGTGTTTTTTTCAAAATGTGACACATACTTGTCAGATATGAAACGGATCAGAATGATGATTTATAATATGCCGTCGTTGTTTGTACAACCAGTACAATACTTGTCTGTTTTGGAGCAGCCCTTGTAAACATTAATACGTATAACTTCACATTGCATGAAATCTTTGCCCCAAATATAACGCCATATTGACATGTTTTACTTGAATATCAGATTTGAAATTGTATAGTAACGAAGCTAAAACGATTTGTTATAATATAATTTCAGGGACTAAGAAAACCTCTTCTGATATTATGGCCATAGTAGCAGGTGTTGTGGTGACTGGTGTGTTGGTTTTAATTGCATGTATTGTAGTTCTGGTTTTGGTAGTAATATATCGTAGAAAGAAAGGTATGTATTGTCATATAAGAACAAGTGTATGAAGCATAATATCCCAGAGGGTTTGTTTTGTGTTAGTTGTTATGCAAATGATACGTGTATATGAGAGGTGCTTTACAAAGACGAACCTAGTGAAATTCCGATAAGTGAATATACAGATTCATGCAATCTAATCTGAATATGCACTTGTCGTATATAGGTTACTGAAGCTTGGAAAATACGAGGAGCGTGCAGTATGGACGTGCTTGTAGATGAAGTTATCTACATTACCAAAAATACACTCATGTGACATTTCCTAGAACACCGATCTTATCATATGAACAGTTCCAACCGAAAAGTTGTTAAACATTAATGATTTACGCCCTCACTAGTGGTGTATAGCGTCATGATTTACGTTATCTATGAGGGAGATCAACTTTTCTGATCACAAAATAAATTCTCAAACGTTGTGTTTGTTTTAGGAAACCCTTTTTGTTTTAAACAATTATGCATTTGTAATACATAATCATTCGAAAATACAAGTAATTGAAACAAGTACATGTTTAAGAGGTTTGTTCCGTTCTGTAAAGCTTTACAGAATCACGTATTAAATGGGAACCACTCAGAGTGGAATACAATTCACACTTTAAACGCATGTTTTTGAGAAAAACACCCGGCACATAAATCCTGATTTACCCGAATTATTCATTTTAAGTATTCGCCAATTATCAAAAGGTTTAGGAAACACACGGTTAACGTTTGAATCAGAAATAACGGCTGCACATACCGCATATACAGTTTTTTACACACATGTTAATGCTACAAATAGCATAGTTTGTTTGAAACCGACTAGATGGTAACATGGTAGAGCGTCTGCCTTCGGAAGTCGAGAGCTCGAACCCCGGCCGGTTCAAGCCAAATACTTTAAAAATGATAGTAATGGTTGACTTCCTTGGCTTTAAGTTTTGTTGGGTCTATCATTAAGACTAACTGGCTGTTGTCAGGAAAAATGGACCGATAGTACTGAAAAGTTACCCAGGGAACGCCGTGGTATAACTTAAAAGTTGTTGAAAGTAGCGTAGAAAT
Organism: Serripes groenlandicus; assembly: GCA_031761405.1. Taxonomy (NCBI): domain Eukaryota; kingdom Metazoa; phylum Mollusca; class Bivalvia; order Cardiida; family Cardiidae; genus Serripes; species Serripes groenlandicus. Next base: position 120,414,165 of record JASEVX010000003.1, on the reverse strand, counting down.
CCAAACAGCTAATTAATCATAGTTTGTTTTCAAGTAACAAGACTCATATAGTTCATACCTAGGGCCCTTTTATAACAAGCAGAATCTAGTTGCACATCCAGAAATTGATAGTATTTTCAAAAGTAACATATGAAAGTCTTTCACGTTGAGACAAAATAATCGTCGGAAAAAAGGTCTTTGATCCTTTTACAGTTATTTTCAATATTCGTTATTGGGCGTATTCTTTGTTATCCCGTTTTTGAAGTGGCGTGTCATCAATAAATATATTGACATCATGAGCATTCAGAGGTCATCCAGTGTTGACGATAAATTGAGATAATGTGACATTAGTTGTACATGATTTAAGTAATATGTAAGTATGTGGGACTTTAGTCTTGCGAAGCCACATAATTAATCGATACTGGTTAAAAAAAACCATGTTAAAACAATGACGCCCGGTGAATCTAACGCGGACCGTTTGGTGCTTTGATTTATTTTGGGTAATTTTAGTTATCAACAATTCTTCTGTCAACACGAAGGAAAGTTCGTCGCACATTGAATTGTTTCTAGCCGTTTTCATCACACCATTCAATTTAGGCAACTTGCCGCATGTCAGTAGAAATATGTGTTGCCCAGTCATGTCTTTTCAATCAATTGAACAAATGGTCGATAAACGGATTCAATTGTATAGGCTTCGTGAAGAATGCATTTGTTAATATATGTCTTAGATACATGCAAAATGAAAACAATACTATTAACGATAAAAACATCCGCATGCCAGAACATGATGAACTATTTTTAAATGACGTAGAAATAATAAAAGATACGCCTGACGATGTATGTTTTTTCTGTCATTAAACTATGATGTTATGTAGACTACAACAAAGGGCATCGATAGCTCCTTTGTATTATGTATCATTTAATATATACATACTAGACATATGACAATCGTATGATATTTAATGATTAAACCTTTACAATTAAGTGTTTTTTGTTGTTGTAAAATTGGGTTACGGCATGGTAAAAAGCATGAATGTAAGACTACAGATGCAGAAGCTCATTTATTAAGCCTGATAAGATCTCTCTGATCTACGATTTTATCGTGTGTATATTCCGAAGACAAGTATGCACTATGATAGAAATTGTCATTCCTTTGAAAACCACTGGAGATCGGTTTTAGTGTCGCATGACCTTTATAGTTTTGTTTGATACATTGATTGATACGTAATACGATCCACTTGTACGTAGTCTATTTATCCAAGGTGTCATTCCTTCCCCTCAGTCGGAAATCTTTTCAGCCCATATAAATACCATGACTTGATACATGTAGATGCATATGTGTAGTCAACGGCTTTCTCGTTTTAGTATATTTAAACTAGCCGGTCAGGATTCGTCCGTGTTGTAAATCCTTTGTTTATTTGTGCATTTCATTTATATTTCATTGATAGTTTTAAAGCCTCTGTTAATAGACACGGATTTGTTTATGTGTTTGGTAATATTATTATCCCAGCAACACTTAAATAACCACAAGGGAAGTCATTACTGAGAAAGTTTGAATAACTGCATCTACAGAAACTCGGCCAATGACCCTGCTTTAAATGGAGTCGCCTTAATCACTTAAGAACTTAAAAATGTTGTTTAGTGAATCGGGTCGAGTCGAATATGAGAGGTATATTCTCAATTATTCAACATAATATTCAGTTTTGATTTTAAGTTTAGAAGAAGTCAATGCAACAGACGACAATAACACAAGTCTATTGTTTAAAACATTTTACTTTTAATTGTACAAATAGTCGATGTGATATTAATTTAATATAGGAATTCCATAAACCACAATCAAACAGAAAGAGTGAACTATATGTACATATAAAACTAAAAATAACACATTCAGTCACTATCACCGGATTTTCCATGATAACGCTCTAATACATTGCATTTACCCATTATAGCAACTTACATACGTAACAGTTACATATATATACATATAAAACAAGATAGAGATTTGGTCCCTTATTTACACACATGCTGTTTTCTACATTGCTATCAAACTGTTAATATTTTCTTAACTATGCATGTACTTAAAATTGTCACTTCAAACTATTACGAGGGCTAACTGTAACACATATATGGATACATAAGTCATGATATCAAAAGGGTTATTAACAGGGAATACTTTTACTGTAACTGAATCATGTTTATGAAACTATCTGTTATATTTTTCAGGAGGTAAAAAAGAGCAAAACAGGTAAATATTGTATGTTTAATCTCTAGCTACATGTTAAAACTGATTAGTAGGACAACTAATACCGTTTCACCAAATTCCTAGACAGTCTTGTTCACACGCTTGGACTACATAAAGCATTCAATTTTGCAGAAAGTTATGGCTTAAACTGCTATAGTAGTTTTTAATTTTTAATGTTAAATATCCGACCGTATTACACTCTAAAATTAATATTATTATTCAATGTTGAAATACTATAAACAGTCAAAAAAGCTAGCACCGAGTCAATGTGCAATTATTAAAAGTGTATCGAGTTATCTAGTTTTCACATTGCTAGCATTGTAACGCAATCATGTTCATCTTTAGCATTCATTTGGCATCGAGATTTATCTCTGGGACTAAACGTCAACATGTAAGCTGATCTTTGGATTCTCCTCTCTGAAGACTGTACATTACAAATGATATAAGTTGATAAAAAAACATGCCATTCACAAACAGAGACTTCATTTCCCCCTGAAGATTCATAAAAACAATGCGTACAGTAATTTAGATTTGCCTGCATCATCAATCTATTGTTTTCAATTCAATACATTCATAATTAGACTTGAGCGATGTTCTTCATTTCACATGTACATATGGATCAAACTAAAATACTTGTTACAGTATAGATAATACACTTTAGTTTATTCGATAAATGCATTTTTACACTAAAGATACTATTTAACGGTTGTCAATAAAACATACCAACGTTTTGTTTCTCGAAAGAACTGATTTGTGCGAAATAGGGTCAACTGACATTTCAGTCAAAAAAGTTATCAATACTTATTTAGTTCAATGATTGACGCTGGTTCTTATCTATCTTTAAACACATCTAAAATCAGCCTTTCATTGCTATAACAAACTTCCCAACAAGTTGCATTATTTGCATTGTTTGCGTAGTGAGTCCGTTCTGATTTTAGACTAACGTTTTGACCCTGATGTGTAATGATATTTGAGATGCCGAGACACATGTAAGAGGAGATTTATAAAGGGTAAATCATGGCGCATGTTATGTAAATCAGTTTTGAACATAATTGACATCCATCAAACCGAAAACTTTCTCAATGCTACATCGCCTATGAGGATATCATTTTCCCTGGGCTATTCAAACAATTACTAGTTATTTGATCGGAATCTCAATATTCATACTGGCAACTTTGGGGATTTGTCCACGCTTTGTCCACGATTTGTCCACTAATACAGTTCCGTGACAGGGCTTTTTGGAATAGAGTCATCATGCAGTCTGTTTCCGCCATATTGTTAACAAAGATTCTGATTTGTCCACAGCTATATTTGCTTATTTAATGATAATCAGTGAACTTACTATCAAACACAATGGTATTACTTTTTCGTGAGTAATGTTGATTGGTTTGAGATGAGAAAACTCTCTATTTGAAAATAAATAGCATCCTTATTAGACGGGCGTTAACAGTCCCACTTCTTGATATCATTCATTTCATATTGAAATTAATATATTTATATATATATGTAAGTATGTGTATGAGTATACGTATATATATATACAATTGCGTGTGTATACATGTGTTTTTATACATATGCATATAAACTTGATTTTATACTTATTTAATTATTATTTCTCAACTATTTCATCGTCTTAACCATGACTGTATGTATATTTCTGTATACCAACTATGAGCTGTTTATGCTTAAGTTAAGAAATAAAACATAATATTTCATAAGATGCCTTAGAAAGGTATAGCTTTATCCACTTATTACAACTAATCCTATAATTACCAACACTTATCCAAGCTGCAGTGTTATGGTTCAACTTTAACAATCTCCATTACCACATTACCGTAAATACGGTTGATAGTAGATACATGTAAGCTATAGGTGTTGTATTTGAAATTATATATATTGAAACAAGCAAGTGCAAATCAAACCGTAGTTAAAACAATACGTCCACGATCTTACCAATACATCAATGCTATAAATGATGTTAATATATACGGAATCCTGTTTGGCTCATGTCGTCTGTCGTCCGTCGTGCCTTAGGTCGACGCGCAACAAAGCGACACGACGCACGACAAAGCGACACGACGGACGACAAAGCGACACGACGGACGACAAAGCGACACGACGCACGACAATACAAGTGCGACGCTCGACCGACGACATAATGTCCCTTCCGTCGTGTCGCTTTGTCGTGCGTCGTGTCGCTTTATCGTGCGTCGTGTCGCTTTGTCGTGTCGCTTTGTCGTGTCGCTTTGTCATACGTTGTGTCGCTTTGTCGCGCGTCGACCTAAGGCACGACGGACGACGGACGACATGAGCCAAACAGGATTCTGTAAATATAACCCTTTTTTTCACGTAACTTCAGTTGAATACAAATGAATGTTCAGGCATCAATCTTTCTTTTTCATGTGAAATATCGATTTCTAGCTTTGCACCTAAGACTTTGAATGTGACACTTTTGGAGGAGTAAGAGCTTAGTTCGTATGCAATATCGTCATGAACCCTGCGCCGTATGCTTAGTATAAACGACATTTGTTCGCAACGTCAAACAAAAAGACATCGTAGACAACAAGTTGGTAGATTACTGTTTGCATATCTAGAAAAATCTGGGTCAACACCTATTCTCAATTTCCAATTGTTGGTTTCATATGCGTTGACAAACGTATTTAATGTAAATTTCTACCACATTTTACCTTCGGAATTATGATTCCAAACTCTTGCACAAAATTAAACAGTTTCATAGATTTACTCTTTCATACGCTTGGCCACAATTAAAATAGTTTTACATATTTACTCTTTCAGACGAAGTTCATATGGAGACGAAAATATATACGACGAAGACGGTAATTTGTTCATGCCATACTGTCTGTGTTGTACACATAATTACTTGTTTTTAATCAAAAGTACAGATTCAAAACACGCCACAAAACAATTTTCTTAAATTCAAAAAGGGTAAATATATGTGTTCATGCCATACTGTCTGTGTTGTACACATGATTACTTGTTTTTAATCAAAAGTACAGATTCAAAACACGCCACACAACAATTTTTTAAATTCAAAAGGGTATCTTATTCAAATTAAGCCTCAGGTGCACACTACGTTCGCATGAATGAATGAATGGTGTTTTAAGGCCCGTCGACAACTAAGGTCATTTTGGGCGCTTAATAATTTACTTACCGTAAATGAGGAAATAATTAAAATTGAAATATAACTAACCAGTATATTAGTCAAAACAATCAAACATGATGTATGCGATACTTAACATTAATTTGAAACGACATGTAAGCCAATGTAAACAGGAATTTAGGCAAACAAGCCAAACACACTACGTACGAAGAATCGAAGTGCCTTATATTTCTTGTTATTTTATTCGAAATACTCCCATTATTCTGCAAAAGTGGGTAAACTAGTAAGTATATATGCCTATAATGTATTTAGAGAGGTTAACCGATTTGGATATTTCTTAGACATTTCTAACGATCATGTTGTGGTAAATCAGGGGTGTAAACTGTGCAAGTATAACTGTTAGTGGTTTCATATATAATAACTTTAAAACACATTTGTGTATGACAAGTTTTATCAAAGCTTGTTTTGCTCTGAGTAACAACATCAATCCACGAAATGCCGAAATGCCAATTTATTTTTAAATATAAATGTCGATACCGATTGCCATATTTCAAAATGTTTAAACCGAGGAAATGGTCTATTTAATGACGTATATTTTAAACGGCGACAGACACATGGATACAGCTGTTTATTCATAAAATATATATCATTACATCGCGCGTTTTCAGGTAAGGATTGTTGAATGAATCTTGTACTGACTGTCAGCGGCCTCGCGTCTATGTCACGATATTAAAAACGTATTCCCCTGTTGACAGTGTAATATCATAACAATATATCAATAACCCTCTTTCCTGTGAATGCATTTCGCAGGAATATGGTAACTATGGTCTCGCAAAGTTCGCTTTCACAGGAATACAGTTAAGCCTAACACTTAATATTGGACCAATAGACAACATATCTACAAATCATCCCACGTTAGTACATACCAACACGCTTCAAAATCGTACAGCAACATCGTATGCGCATTTTCCCAACCCATAAAAAGTAGGTTTTGTACGGAATACAGTTAGGGCCATCGCCTATGAATGTGTTGATCTGAACCGCGATACTCGACAGTACGATGATGATAACACGACAGTACGATGATGACAACGTGACAGTACGATAGTACGATGGTGAATATCGTAGTATCGTACTGTCGCGTTATCATCATCGTACTGTCGCGTATCATCGTACCGTCGCGTTATCACCATCGTACCGTCGCGTTATCACCATCGTACGGTCGTGTTATCATCATCGTTCTGTCGCGTTATCACCATCGTAGCGTCGTGTAATCACCATCGTACTGTCGCGTTATCACTATCGTACCGTCGCGTTATCACCATCGTACCGTCGCGTTATCACCATCGTACCGTCGCGTTATCACAATCGTACCGTCGTGTTATCATCATCGTACCGTCGTGTTATCATCATCGTTCTGTCGCGTTATCACCATCGTAGCGTCGTGTAATCACCATCGTACTGTCGCGTTATCACTATCGTACCGTCGCGTTATCACCATCGTACCGTCGCGTTTTCACCATCGTACCGTCACGTTATCACAATTGTACCGTCGTGTTATCATCATCGTACCGTCGTGTTATCATCATCGTACCGTCGTGTTATCACCATCGTACCGTCGTGTTATCATCATCGTACCGTCGCGTTATCACCATCGTACCGTCGTGTTATCATCATCGTACCGTCGTGTTATCACCATCGTACCGTCGTGTTATCATCATTGTACCGTCGTTTTATCATCATCGTACCGTCGTGTTATCACCATCGTACCGTCGCGTTATCACCATCGTACCGTCGCGTTATCACCATCGTACCGTCGCGTTATCACCATCGTACCGTCCGTCGTGTTATCATCATCGCACTGTCGTACTATCGCCTTCCGGTGCGCATGATAATAACACGACGGTACGATGGTGATAACGCCACAGTACGATGATGACAACACGACGGTACGATGGTGATAACGCGACAGTACGATGATGATAACACAACGGTACGATGGTGATAACGCGACAGTACGATGATGCTAACACGACAGTGCGATGATAACGCGACAGTAAGATATTACGATATTACGATGGTGACAACGCGACAGTACGATGGTGAAAGCACGATAGTATATCGCATTATCATCATCATACTGTCGTATTATCGTGTTTTCACCATCGTACTGTCGCATTTTCACCATCGTAATATCGTAGTATCGTACTGTCACGTTATCATCATCGTACTGTCGTGTTATCATCATCGTACTTTTGCTATATCAATGTAGCTACTCCATGCATGAGACTCGAGGCATTTTACATTTGTAAAACTACAGTATGTTTAAATAAAACTTCACAATGTTACCACAACCCCAGAGTTCTCGATCATATGTAGCCTGTTCATCGTACCGTCCGTCGTGTTATCATCATCGCACTGTCGTACTATCGCCTTCCGGTGCGCATGATAATAACACGACGGTACGATGGTGATAACGCCACAGTACGATGATGACAACACGACGGTACGATGGTGATAACGCGACAGTATGATGATGATAACACGACGGTACGACGGTGATAACGCGACAGTACGATGATAACGCGACAGTAAGATATTACGATATTACGATGGTGACAACGCGACAGTACGATGGTGAAAACACGATAGTATATCGCATTAGAATCATCATACTGTCGTATTATCGTGTTTTCACCATCGTACTGTCGCATTTTCACCATCGTAATATCGTAGTATCGTACTGTCACGTTATCATCATCGTACTGTCGTGTTATCATCATCGTACTTTTGCTATATCAATGTAGCTACTCCATGCATGTGACTCGAGGCATTTTACATTTGTAAAACTACAGTATGTTTAAATAAAACTTCACAATTTTACCACAACCCCCGAGTTCTCGATCATATGTAGCCTGTTCATCAATCAATAATATATAAATTTTACGTCAAACAGAGTTCATCTCCTGAAAGTGTCTTAGGTATAAACATAACATATGTATACAACCGAAACTATTTGTTTTGTCATAGATATTGAGTTGACTTACTTTTTGATCAGGGATGGAAATTAACCAAGCCAATGAGTCCGGTGAGTCACTCGGGATTCAGCCATCTTCTACAACTGATGGTGCTAGTAACATATACGCTCAGGTTGATAAGTCTAAAAAGCAGACCATGCAAGCTGAAGATAATACATATGCTGTAGTCGACAAAACAAAGAGAAAGGACGACACATTATTAGGTACAGAAGACTTTTCTTCCTATTTAGACATTTGTCTTGATTCCTGTGAAACTGTCTTCTGAATATAGATTCTTTAAATTGTTCGGTATGAGACGATTGGAAATCTAACTATAGCTGCATGGTCAGAAGGCAGATGCTCCAACCACCTCATTAGAGTAAACAAATCCGTGTTAACAAGACGAATTTGCTTTTCGTTAATGGAATTTGTGCGACCTATTATTATATCACTCTTTCTAGTAGAAATGTTGTTTGTAAATCATGACTTGTTTCGATGAATGTCTCAACTGAATTTCATCTCATGAATTGCATATACAATACATTTGCTTTTCACGTACATATTTACACAGAATTCACTCGTTTTACCGAATGCTGTGATAACACATGCATAGGGTGTGAGAATCATTTGAAGTTTGCTTGACGTTTTATCTCACCTGCACATTTTGCTCTGCAGGTCAGACGGATATATATGCTACACCGATGAAGAAGAAAGGTGAGCTTTTGCATATGACATCATGAAACTAATCTTAAAGTTTCCTCAATATCCGCTTTGCACCATACTCAGTTAACGTTTAGTGCAGTACGTTGGTTTTGTAATCACCAGAGGTTTGGACTTGGTGTGGTGACGTACGTTTCTTCATAAATATGCATTTATCTGTATCACTTACTGTTTATACATTTTGATAAACTGTTTCAAGAAATGGCATTTTACTACAGTCGAATCATGTATATGGGTATACGTATGATTTCAACTTCATGTGGTTGTTTGTTTCGATGGTTCTGTATTATTATTCTTTTGAGCCAATCTAAACGGTTTTCGAGTCAGTTCACGTTAATTCCAGTGTTCATAATCAGTACTGTAAGCTTATCGTGACACCATAACATGAGTCATACTGATATAGGGAGGAAAGTAGCTTATTTAATATAACTTATCTTGTGTATAACTAGACATATGGCCTCCGGTCTCGGAGCGGACGTTTTTACTGCTACACCAGCAATGTGGTAGATAATATGGTTAATTACACTGCGATATGAGTAGAATGCGCACGCATTATACTACATACATTTTTTCAGACACAAAACAGACAAAGAATAATTATCAAAAGAAGAAAGGTAAAATCTAATGTTGTCAGTTAAGCTATGTCTGTATAAGTTTCATTGCGCTGCTAAAGTGCAAATTAATATGCTACTATCATTATTGCAACCAGCAGATTATCGATTAATAAATCTTGCATTTAAACTTAAAATGTATTGGTATGATATATATAAGAATATGTTAATAGCTATTGGTCCTCGGTATGCAGAAAGCATATAATTATGCATATGTAATCTTATCGTGAGTTCTTAATGATTAGTTCCAACAAGTTCGTTTTAATCTAAAATGACACATACGTTTATCAACTGGGATAGTTATATAATTTGAACAATCAACAGTCTATTTTACTATTTTACCTTAATGGACCACTTATCAAGAATACTAACAAAATATGTTTCTTCAAGAATTAATATAAACATTTTATAGTGTATAGTCGATCATAGAATATTAGTTAAGTACTCTGTGAAGTTTAAACTGAGAGAAAGATTTGCAACATCGGCTGCACAGCAGCTTATGTTATTTGCCATTTTGCGATATTACAGGAGAATGATTTAGATATTCAATTATCGAGACGTAAAACGAACTTTAGATGAATGTATACGGACAATACAGTGACAGCACACTTGAACAAACAAACAAATTCTGCAATTTATTTTCAGGAAACAAAGATAAAAAAGACAAGGGAAACAAAAGAACTTGTATGTATAAAATGTTCAGAAATTCAAATTTAAAATTCCTTCACAATGCTGCTTCATATATCTAGGACTAGCTACAACATTAGCTATGGGTTTTCTATTTATCTTACACATATTTCAAACACTAAAATAATTCTCTTTATCATATCCTACTGTAACAATGTATATATACATGAGACATACTCTCTTACTGTATAGGTGATGACGTGTATGAGAACGCGCAAGAGTTAGATCTTTACAGAAATATTGAGCAAACTGATGAGACGGCAGAGGCCAACTTGTACCATAACAGAGACGAGAACATCCCATACAAGGTACATGTATTATAAATACGTATACAATACGGCTTCCAGATGTGACGCACCTTTATGGGTATACATGCAAATATAGTTCTTAACGACACAAATGTGTGTTCTTGAGTATAGACTGTTCGATATTGATCTCACAACGAATGATAAATATAAAACTAATCATAACGATAAATATCATACGACGTCATAATATTATACATATTTGATTAACCCTTTCCCTCATAACGACGCTTTCTGACACCTCTGCAGCAGACGGCTTTTTGAAAACATTGTGACAAAAGAAGAAATTGCACAAAACGTGCAATTTCTCCTTTTGCCACAATGTTTTCCACTTTTTGTCATAGGTTATCCATTCAATTATGGAGATTTTCTATGTTTTGACAAAATACTTTCAAAGTCGTCTGCTACAGAATTGTCGTATGAGGGAAAGGGTTAACAAAGGTCAGAAGCATGTTCATGTTGTCAGACAAAAAAAGTTGCGTGAGGCTTCACTACTATGAAACTATTTACAAATTCATCGCTCTCCAACTTCTTTCCTCGAACTGAGCCATTTCGCTAATACCGTATGCATCAAATGCTTTTATGTAGCTTTTACGCAATTTTACACATACGTACATACACTAAAGCGATAGAGTATAATACCAATTTTTATTCGGGAAGAGTGTATTATAGTTAATGCTATGTGAGGTTCCAATTTAGTTTGCAGTAAAAGAAAAATCAGACTCGGGAGATTTATACCTTTATACAGTGTTACTACATTTTTGCTAACGGATATTTACTAACAATTAGCAAGTATAAATATATTTCGATCATGATTACATATTCCAAGGCATAGTCTTTTTAAAATGACAGAGATTAATATTAAGCGAGCTTCGCTGTACATTGTGTTATGATTCGTATGTACCATTCGAATTATTCATATTAGAGACGGTTACTAAATTATGTTTACCTCCTTTTTACAAAAAACGATGCGGTACTATCATGGTTATCGTGTTTTCTGTTATTCTAGATATATTGCAATCATGTTCGTTTAAGGTATATAAATAGGAGGAGGAGACGGACTATTCAGCTTCGTATTATTCTGTTCAGCTTTTGTTGCAAATACATTTCCATACGTTTTGAAAACACAAATCATAGAAAACAGACACTTGAGAGTTTGTAATATTTACATTATGATTTGATATGATATACACATTTTGTTGGTTGGGTACTTATGTTAAAAGGGATATTTAATAACTATTACCAGATAACTTGAACAACTTTATGCATCTCGGAACATATCCAATTCTTTGTACTTTTGCAAATGATATGAATAAGTTCTTAATGATTTACAGTCATTTAATTATTTAACAACCTTTTCAGACGAAATGTCTGTCAGTGTTTCCGAATCAACACATATGCAGTTAATCGTTTTTGACAAAATGTATTTTCAGAGAATTTTAAATAAAGATGGACTACTGTACGCCGATCTTGCATTCGATAATAATAATAAAGGACAAAAAGAACTTGTCATTCATGGACTTGAAAATGCAACAGATTATGTTGAAGTTGACTTCAGCAAGAAGGCAGAACCACTTCCTGAAAGCGACGAGGAGGCCTGCAATTCGCAAAATAATGTGTAACATGAACGAGTGCGGGCAATCTATATAAAGTTTTATACAAATGTTGCACTTATATGAAATATATATTTATTGATCGGTTTTGATAGATGATATCGTTATTTATACATATTTTGATTTAAACTATTTATATATTTTGTAAATGTATCTATAACTTTGTAATATAGTAATTGTTAATATCTTAATTTTGTAATTGATTGCTGATTCTGCAGTGCATATGATTAGAAATAAACATACAGCGAATGTTATTCTTAGAAAATTAATGTGTATTGTTTAATACGAGAGTTGTTAGAAAAGGTTAAACAGACTCCAATTATCAATGATAAACAATATATTTTGACTGACACTTCTGATATAAATAATAAAAAGAAAATCATAAAAAAGGTGACATATGTGTACATAGTTCAGTTGAAATATTGATGAATCAAAAGATGTCAACCAGTTAAACTGATATCAACAATACTTTAAGAAGGGCGTGTGTAAGTTATATACCGAAAACTAGTTACACTCTTTTAAGATTGTCTTTTACAAAGAGTTCTAAAGCTAATATATTTGTTGTGTAGCATTGTCTGGTGGTCCTCTACATAGAGTTGTTCGATTTACGTCGCTTGACTCAAAATGTATCCAACTCCGGGGGCTACCTGTTTTACATGGAAATATATATAAAAGACACTTTGAAAATATTCTTGCCTGAAACAGAAAGGCCTAGAGCTTTGATATTTGGTGTGTATCATTGTCTCATGTTTCTCTACGGATATGATGTAATTTGCAACCCTGTGCGCAACATTGATCCCTGTAGAGAAAACAACTTAAAAATGTTCTTGTCTGAAACAGAAAGGCCTAAGCTTAAATATTTCGTGTATCATTGTCTCATCTACCAACATAATTCAAAGTATGTCCATGGGTTAAAAATTGTACCCGTCCCTTGGGTCACATGTTTTACAAAGAGATATATAGGGAAAACTTGTTCAAGCTTTGCCATTTGGTTAACAACCAATACATTACCATAAAGTTCACTTTATCTTTATTGTGTACATTTTTACAATCTTCTTCAACGAAATGGGCCCTCTTGACAGATTGTAAAAATAACCATCTGTACAGCCCCCAATAGGAGGTTGGAGTCCACAAATAAAAGTTAAACACTCCCTATAGGTTATTTGACTTGAATAGGATGCAAGAATATAATATTCTTTTCCAGTACTCGTCATCATCTTCATTACTGTCAGGTGTGCTCAACTCCATGTCTCACTCCTGTCCTAATTGACATATTTGTGTTGAAGTGACATAAAACCCAATGCATCCATTCTCTAACAAACCTATAGGTATAAACATTTCAAGTGAGCGATCCAGGGCTGTCATGGCTGTCGGCTGAGGGAGGTTGGTTGTTCCATCCCGATCGGGTCATACCGAAGTCTTTAAAAATGAAAGTAATGGATACAATACTTGGCGCTCAGGGTAGTGGGGTTAGCATTACGAAAGACTGGATAGAGTCAAGATGAAAGGACCATTAGTAATGGTAACTTACCCAGGAAATGTCGTGGTATAACTGAAAAGTTGTTGAAAACGGCGTTAAACATCAAACAATCAAAGAACTGCGCATAACCATCTGCATGTATTTGCGCCGGCATTCCATCAACACATAATAACCTGCTGTAATCAATACAATACTGTATCCGATACACAGTAATGTCATGTTAAAGACGATATGTCTATAAAGATTTGTATTATAAATTCGTAAAATTAAAGTTTAAAGAATTATTAAGAAAATGTATTCAGAAGTAGAATCGTGCATTATATTGTTAAATAGTTTCTATGTTTAAACTTATTATACGACTTTCTCCAAAAGTAGGAGCTGGAAGAAAATACATCTTATATAAAGGTAATGGTATTTCTCAAAATGGCCATGTATTAACTTATTTATATTTGAAAATTATGAACTTTGAAATGTTGACAATTTTAATTACTAATGTTTTTACTAATTCTGAGAATTAAAGTAGAAATACAAAAGAAAAACAGTTGGCGGTAAATAACTTCAAACTTTGAAAGAACTATTAATTAAATGCCAGAGATTTTATTCTAAACTCATTATTGCTTCATCAATTGTTCCACTCTTTGTTTGGTTCTATATTAGGGTATACGGCAGAAATTTCGCGATTCAAGAGATACATATAACATTCTGTAAATAATACTTAGTGTTAGGAAAACTACATGTAATGCAAATGTCCATACGGAGCATGAACTGTATCCCTGTTTATATCAATAGATATGTTAACATTTTAAATATTGGTTCAAGCTCATTAATAAAGCAAACATCTCACCGAAAAAGCTCTACGAGTCTTTACACAAACATTGCTTTGCGTGTATTAAGCAATTGCTAAGTGACCATAGCTTTGCCAGCGTATGCGAAAACTCATCATCAATTTACAAAATATAATTTGTTTCTGTTTCTAAACAGCGGCTGTTTGATGAGAAAGAGGTTATTTCTAATGAATCTTCTCTAAAGCTTTATCCACATGTAAAACTCATTTTTGAATATCAATTCTATTTTGATATTTAGTCGTTTGATTTACGTATAAGTGTTTGTAGAATATGAGTATCCTCACAATCTTTGAGAATCGCATTCTTTGATCGTCCAAAAGTGCCAATAATTGAATGTATCTGTCTTTTTTTGCAGGAGAAGTAAAAGACGAATGTTATTTTGTTTTAATATGTCTTAATTACATATTCATTCCATAAAAGTTTATGAAAAGGTGCTTTTATGTCAGATCAATTATGCTTAAATTGATACCACTTTTTGAAACACAAAATAGAAAAGAACTCTTTCAGCTCACAAATTACTTGAAAGACATAATTAAAGACGAACAAAATTTTCTCATGGATATGGTAAATGACTCATTCTATCTCTATCACCGCTAACATGTTTAAAAACCAACTCTATTCTATTGTTTGCTTTTCCGCAAGAAACAATTATTTATTCATGAGGTTTACTTCTTGATCCTTTTGTATTACTTGTACATTACAAATATATGCATGTGACTATGTATTTATGTGCTTGTCCAATAAAGGTATATTTATAGTCTTGTTAGTTTATATAGGGCCATTTGATAATGTACATTACATACTGTATATCTGACTGGTGCAGATGAGCTCGAGAGACAGAGTTAGATACAAGGGAGTCCGGATGCGATACACTAGCCTTTTCTGAAAATACCTTCGTTCTTAAACTTGCTCAGTATATAGCACCGATATAAGCGAGGCACCTTTTCCTGGAAGGGAGCAGTAATTGACCTCTAGCTGAGTGGGAAACACTTGAAACACCTAAAAAGATCCAGAGTTCAAACTGCGATTTGAAACCCCATACCTCTAGATTGACACTCAAGCGTGTTAACCACTGGACCACCAGGCTACTAAATCGTATGAGGTCCAAATTACATTTTATAATAATAAACAATGATTTCAATACTGTTATTAACCAAACGAAGGTATAAATTAATAATTATAGTAATCTTTTTTCATCATAAACACACGGGGCCAATGTCAACATGAGAGAACAAAATGCTTTATATCGTAACACGTTTTTATTTGTGTTTAAGCTACACTCATGTGTTACAACAAAACATCCTTCTGTTGTCGTATTAGTTGCCGTTCAAGCGACTTAGGTATGATCCGTTAAGCATAATCCTACAAAGCTGAAATTTGTTTAAATAATAAAATATATTGTTTTGTACCTTTCTGTAACGCGTGTCCTAGATTCAAAACCTAACTAATAATATGTATTTTTACACTACTTCACCAATAAAACATGTGTTAATTTATAGTATGCAGTTTTATTATAAAACCGCCGGTGATTATAAGTGTACAACCGAGGAACAATATCACTGTACTATCTGAAAAGCGTAAGGTCCTTGCAAACATCACCTTTTATACAGTAGTATCAGTTTTCCTTATCAAGTACTGTCGTGCGAGTAATTTAATTCAAATACGCTTGTGTCTGATAAATCTCGAATGTCCACAAGACATTGACGCTTGCAATTGGTGAAGGTATATCTGGAAGAAGATAGATAAAGAAAACAAACCCAATTTTTGTTGTCATGACAAAAGCCGCAAGGCCAGTGTTATGACCTGGGTATGTACATGAGTAAATTAGTATATGATTATAACGTTGAAGGTCTGATATACCTTCTGTCTTATATCTATACATAGTCAGCCGACGAACACATTAAACGTGTTTTAACCTTACAGGTATTATTGGCGATGATGCTGATCACAACGCCTTTATTAACACATACTATTGACTAACCTAAGTAATTCACTATCTGGTAAAAACAAAAGAGACACATAGATTCACTATCAACACAAAAACGGATAATCTTAAACAATTTATCCCAGTCAGAACATCAGGTATGTCTAGGATGATATGCGGATACAACTTATAAGCATCCTCTATGAAACATATTAGTGCTTGTATAAAATATGTTTAAGGTCTGAAATTGACATATTAAATCAGACATAGTAAATAGAAATACAAAATAAAAGAAATTTCACATATAAAGAGACTAGATTCAAACAAAGCAGACTGTCCTGTCCATATTCCATTAACTACATTACAACGGGAGATATTTATGGTCAGAGTTGTCTGATTTATCGTGTCAAGCTCATCTGTCCAAACAACCATGAGCAGGCGAACCGAAATATGACAACATAACAGCCAATTAAGCATAGACAGATAGGTCAGAATACTATGAAGATTTGCCATTTCGTGAAGAATGTTAACAGAACATTGTATCATGGTGCATATATTTAATCCTAGAGGATATACAATAAACGACCTATTAATAGACATATTATGAAATGAAGAAATTGAAATCCAGCTTATATAGTATTATTGTTATTTTAGTTTATTTTCTGTCGTAAAACCAACTCCAGACTATGTGTATGCCAACTATATACTCAGATCTGCATCAACGGGATTTAATCCAAGATCTTATAATAATAAGACTTCCTTTTAAAAGTTTCTTTACCTAATGATTGAATAATATATAATCGGATCAGACTATGCGGATATCAATAGTAATCTGAATGTATACAACGCCACAGACCTAAAATAACAGGTCTTTATTATATTAGGTTTCTGACAGAGCAACTGTTCTGTGATTTGATTTCCGCTAACACACTCATTTACTGAAATGAATTACAATTAGTTTAATGTCAATTTAGGTTAACCCTCTCCCACTAGCAGACAGACACCTTTTGACGCATCGGCAGCAGAGGAACCGTGACAATTGTATGACATAAAGACCAGTTTCTCCTTCTGACACAGTTTCATTGAGATGGTACAGTACTTGTACTTCAAATTATTGAGATTTTCCATATTTCTGCCCAGATATTTAAAAAGGCACCTGCTGTGGTAAAGAGTGAAACATTTATTCGAATAAGTAGGCGTTCTTCAGTATTATTTTTCCGGCCAATTCTTGGTAGCTAAGTTGCTCCAGTGCTTAAGTTTAACGCAAACCTCGGCCAAAACTAGTCCCATCATTTGAACAAATAATAATGCAACACAAGTCGTTTGTTTTCCACCAATGGAATAACGATCTATGTGGAAAAACCACCAGTTACTTGGTCATACTGTTATGTAGAGTACTGTTGTCAGGAAACACATGGGCATGTGAACTGGTCGTTGATATATAACTGATTTTTAGATCCACTGGCTGAAAGCCAGTCGAGCTTATGTCATGGCGAATTGTCCGTCGTGCGTCCGTGCGTGCGTGCGTGCGTGCCTTAACTTTTTCCTTTAAACAACTTCTTCTCACTAACCACTTGGCCAATTTGGTTGAAACTTCATAGGAAGCATCCTCTCAATGTCCTCTCTTAAATTCCTTCAATTTTTTGATCCATCCATAATTCTGGTTTCCATGGCAAACAAAAGAAAAAAATAGTGAAAACTTAAAAAATCTTCATCTCTGAAAGTGTCAGGCCGATTTTAAAATAAATTTGTAGAAATGTTCCTTGGGTGACCTTTTATTAGATTCCTTCAAGAAATGTTGATTGGTCGAAAAACATGGTCGCCAGAGGGCGGGGCTATTTTGCCTTATATGACCATAGTGAAAACTTAAAAAATCTTCTTCTCTGAAAGTGTTGAGCAGATTTTCAAATAATTTTGTAGAAATGTTCCTTGGGTGACCCTCTATCAGATTCCTTCAAGCCATGTTGATTGGTAAAAAAACATGGCCGCCGGAGGGCGGGGCTATTTTGCATTATACGGCTAAAGAGAGAATTAAAAAAATCTTCTCCTCCGAAAGTGTCAGGCAGATTTTAAAATAATTTTGTAGAAATGTTCCTTGGGTGACCCTTTATTAGATTCATTCAAGAAATGTTGATTGGTCGAAAAACATGGTCGCCAGAGGGCGGGGCTATTTTGCCTTATATGACCATAGTGAAAACTTAAAAAATCTTCTTCTCTGAAAGTGTTGAGCAGATTTTCAAATAATTTTATAGAAATGTTCCTTGTGTGACCCTCTATCAGATTCCTTCAAGCCATGTTGATTGGTTAAAAAACATGGCCGCCAGAGGGCGGGGCTATTTTGCCTTATACGAAAGTGTCAGGCTGATTTTCAAATAATTTTGTAGAAAGGTTCCTTGGGTGACCCTTTATTAGATTCCTTCAAGAAATGTTGATTGGTGGAAAAACATGGCCGCCAGGGTCGGGGCTATTTTGCCTTATATAGCTATAGTGTAAACTTAAAAAATCTTCTTCTCCGAAAGTGTTCAGCCGATTTTCAAATAATTTTGTAGAAATGTTCATTTGGGTGACCCTCTATCAGATTCCTTCAAGCCATGTTGATTGGTCGAAAAATATGGCCGCCAGAGGGCGGGGCTATTTTGCTCTATATGACCATAGTGAAAATTTAAAAAATCTTCTACTCCGAAAGTGTTGAGCAGATTTTCAAATAATTTTGTAGAAATGTTCTTTGGGTGACCCTCTATCAGATTCCTTCAAGCCATGTTGATTGGTTGAAAAATATGGCCGCCATGGGGTGGGGCTATTTTGCCTTATATGGCTATGGTGAAAACTTAAAATATCCTCTCCTCCGAAAGCGTCAGGCCGATTTTCAAATAATTTTGCAGAAACATTCCTTGGGTGACACTCTACAAGATTCCTTTAAGCCATGGTGGTTGGTAAAAAATATGGCCACTAGGGGGCAGGGCTGTTTGGATGTTTGCCTTATGGCACGTGGAGCGATACTGGCCCTCTTGGGCCTCTTGTTATTGTTTAAAATGGAATTTAACACCAACCAATCACTGACCAAAGTATTATTGACACTTTCATTGATACAGTCTTGTGTAATTAATAGTAAAACGACAGCAGGTATTATTATAAACCCATAAGCATGAGAAATGCATAGTTTTCCATCTATGCTTCAACTCAGGTGGGGGTCTAATGTAGTATGATGCACTTTTGACATATTTATGCAAGTTTCTTGAAATATGTGATGTTGATCCCATCCAACTTTTGACGCATCTGCAGCAGATCTGCTGTATGTGGGAAAGGATTAATTTGCCGGCGGCGCTTTATGGTTAATTACGGCTAGCCTAATGATAAGTTTCATGACCAAAGTATTGCTTAAGGGTTTTCACACTTATAACAATTATCCTTTTTATTCACTTTCTTTTTTCTTCTTCTTTAAACAAAATATGGAAGCCTTTCTTATAAACAATGCTATCAAGTTCTCTTATTTCACTCCCTTTCAAAATAAAGCAAATTATTCTAACAATTTTAAATCAAGCCTATTTCAGTCAAATAGCTCCTGTATTTGTTTAATGACACAGGTGTGTGTATTTGCGTATATTTATATCATTTATTTTACCCGGTGTTTAATTTCTGACAACGAACCATCAAATTTAAATGTTCCTTTGGATAAGAAATGGCTTGTGTGAGTGCTTACGAGATTTGTCATATGTTATAATATTTGAATCTGTAGGAATTTAATATGAAAAAGGCAAAGCCTCATCACGAGCACAGCGTCTATAATGGGTCTAACCTGTAGGTATGTGACTACCATGATAAAGGAATCTGTTTCAAGCTGTCGGAACTGAGACAGCTGTTGTACACTATTCCTACTTTATCTCTTGGTGCAAAGTCAACAAATTTAACATTCAATTCATCACATGAACATAATCAATACAGAAAGGTTAAAAAAGTAAATAGTGAAAACAAGTTTTTCCTTCAATTAGGCTTAGTGACATAGTTTCTGGGTTAAAAGCAATGTTCAAAACATCTATTCTGCCAAAGTTTCAATATGCTAACATTAAAAGAACAGCTGTCAGAGTGTTAACAAGATTTTCCTTTAATTTGGTCTAGTGACCTTATGTTTGACCCGACTTGACCAATATTTGAACTTGGTCTAGATATCAATAATCATCAGGCGAACATTCTGACAAAGTTTCAAGATGCTGAATCAAATCTTGAGGTCAAGCTGGTTTACAAGATTTTTCTCAAATGTTTTTCTTTGGACCTCATTGTTGTTTTTATCCAACATGACCTATATTTTAGTCTAGATTTCACCAAAACACCAGTTCTGACAAAATTTCAACATGTTAAAATAAAAAATGCAGCATTCAAAATATCTGAGTGTTAACAAAATGTTACTTCATTTTGGTCTAGTGACCTAGTTTTTGACCCACCATGATCCTTATTCTTACTAGGTCTAGATATTGTCAAGACAAACATTCTGACAAAGCCTCAAGCTTCTCAAGGCAAAGTGTGGTTTCTAGACTAACAAGATTTTCCTTCAATTTGGTGGAGTGACTTAGTTTATGACCCAACATGACCTAGTTTATGACCGAATATATTTAAACTTAGCCTAGATATCATCAAAACAGTTATTCTGAAAACATTTCAACATGCTTAACTTTAAAATAAGGCATCCAGAGGGTTTTCAATATGTTCCTTCAAATTGACATTGAAACCTTGTTTTTCACCTCACAGGACCCAGTCTATAACTTGGCCAAGATTTGATGGAGATGATTTTCTGATAAACTTTCATTCATATTGGATGTTGTAAAATGTTACCTGTAGATTGTTCACAAGGCAATTGTTGATGGCGTGTGACCAAAGGACATCACCTGATCATAAAAAACACAAACTGTGCAATCAAAAAACAGGACTTCCTTTATATACTACATTTAATTAGATAAAACAAGCTTGATATGATTTTGATAAACTTATCCATTAATAAAGATTACCTTGTATGAATCCATTAGTAATAAAGGTAATCAGCTGAAGTTCCTCTCCTGTCCTGTCATAACAGCTGTAATTCCATCAGTAAATGGGTTTCTCTCAATATATTCCCTTGTTTGATGTTGATGCAGGAAGTTATATCCCACAGTCAAAGATGCATGCAATTTTCATTGTTTTGACAGGCACCAATGACCAACGGGTATATCACTAACTGCCTATATGAACTTCTTCTCCCATTATCGACTTAACAGCTGTGATTTCATGATTGTACAGGTTGATCTCAATCCATTTACTGTTTTGATGTGTATGCAGGAAAGAATATTACCCCACAGTCAAAGATGCATGGCATTTTCATTGTATAGACAGGTACCAATGACCAAGGGGTATATCACTAACTGCTTATATGAATTTCCACTCCAGTAATCGCCATCAGAACTGTTATTCCATGATTGTATGGGACGTTCTAAATCCATTCTGTTTTAAAATAAAACTTGATGCAGAATATGATTGACTGCTGTTATAATAAATGACATCAGACAATAACTGCAAAGTCAATAGTCGACAAAACGGCCGCCATTCATCGATTCACCTTTTTCTATCTCAAAATCACGGAAACCACTAACAATATTACAACTGTAAATTGTGTTTATGAAATTGAACACAAAATTGTTCCGTAATGGGTCAGTAACAGACCAAATAACTGATTTATTCATCGACCACCTTTCATAAGCAAAACAAATTGATATTGTTTCATTTCATTATTAAAGTGGGTTTAATACTAGGAATTTTAAAAATACTAGGAAAATGACATGACGTCAGCGGTTTGACGTCATAACGCTAGTCATTTGGCGCCAAAACCTGTAAATTTCATCTAGACATATTGTAAACGTTAATGTAAATGAAACAATATTATTTATTTTTTTGCTCATGAAAGGTGGTCGATGAAATAAATCAATTATTTGGTCTGTTACTGACCCACTACGGAAAAATAGGGGGTCTGGAATGTATAGGGGGACTCGGCTAACGCCTCGCCCCTTATAAATTCCACAAACCCCCTATTTTTCCGTAGTGGGTCAGTAATAGACCAAATAACTAATATTATATAAAATGAAATGATAAATTAAAGAATGAGATTATAAACACTATTTATACCTTTTTCCTTTTAAATAGCCTAATATTTAAACAAGAGGGCCAATATGGCCCTAAATCGATCACCTAATTGATAGTAAATTAGTAGCAAATATTTAACTGCAAATATCTGGGAAAATTTGATCAAGGAGTGCAAATGAAACTGCAAGGAGTGGACACTTCTCAAGAAACAGCTTATTAGTAAAGGCCATTTATATCTTGAAATCTAACAAGAACTTTAATAAGAATGGAATTATAAAGTTTTTGTCATTTTGCACCTTTCCTGATGTCGCCTTGCTGCCCTGTTTTTCAACGAAATCAATATGGTTTCAACAGTTTATTTAGATTGTCACTTAAGGAACATTTCTACCAAATTATCTTGCAATCGCACAAGCAGATTATGGAGGAAAAGGATTTTAAAAATTTGGGTATTTTTCTCACTTTCTGATGCCGCAGCAACAAAAGTTCTCAAAGGAAATTAAATCTTTGAACAATTTTGAAAGAGGACCACCAAAGGAACATTCCTGTGATGTTTTGTGGAAATTGGTCTATTGGAATGGTAGGAGTTGGTTGTCATTTGTAGCTAAAAGTTCAATTTACCCCTTTTGTGATGACGCCTGGTTGCTATGATTGTGTAACCCATCAAAACGGCTTAAACAAATTAAATAGAGGATCATTAAAGTAAGATTCGTATTATATTTTCTTAAAATCAGACAAGCACTTTCATAAAAATGGAATTTTCAAATTTTGTCATTTTGCCCCTTTTCTGATGCCGCCTGACTGCCATGTTTTTCGACCAATCAGTATGGCTTGAACAATTTTTATAGAGGGTCACCCAAGGAACATTTCTACCAAATTATATTTGAATCTGACAGGCAGATTCGGAGGAGAGGATTTTTAAAGTTCGGACATTTTGCCCCCTTTCTGATGCCGCAGCAACCAAAGTTCTCAATGGAATTTAAATCTTTGAACAACTTTGAAAGAGGCCAACCAAAGGAACAGTCCTGTGATGTTTCACGGAAATTGTCCTTGGAGTTTGGGAGGAGATGATGTTTAAAGCTAAAAGTTAACGCCGGACGACGGACAAAAAGTGATCAGAATAGCTCACCTTGAGCCTTCGGCTCTAGGTGATCTAAAAATAGACCAGAATTGAAAACAATATACATGTATATTAGTTATGTCAAAAAGCCAAGCTTTGGGTTCTGCAACCAGTTTTGTTTTAGACCAGTTTGTACCCCTGTGCAGTCTTATCTAGATTATTCCTTTAAACCAGTGACTTTAAACTTATCTTTTTTACATCAATTGTGAAACAAGCTTTAATCTTATATTAATCACGCTCAATGTTCTGGAGATACAACCAGTTCTCGCCAAATTTGTGCGGAAAATCCCAATCTTCACTGAATTCTGATTCAGATATTTGGGGCATTTTTTTAAGAATTAGGTAGACTTTGAGGATTCCGGTGTATTTTGGTATTTTTATACATTTTTCATTTGAGTATATTTGGGCAAAGATGCTTCTATAATTTTTTGAAAAGGGGCCAATTCCCCACTTGTGTTCAGAAAAAGTAGCCATTAAGGGGTTTATACAGATATTGTTGACAATCAAAGATAAATCAACATTTTAATTGACATAGGATTATTATAATTACTGATGATACAGATGTAACTTACATTTGTGTTTATCTTATGAAGATGACATTTGACCTTACAGCATATGATGTTTGAAAGCATTGTGAAAAAAGGTCAAATTGTTGACAATATGCAATTATACTTCTCACAATGCTTTTGAATTAAAATCAATTGTGCATTTTCTAATTCTTAAGATTTAACTGTTTTGCAAGATGTTTTTATACTTACTTGAATGATGTTTAGCTGCAGGGTGGATTCTTTTAAAGCATCGCAGTGGTCCTGACGGCTTCCAGAATTCTCGACCCCAATTTATATAGGTGTGAATGGATGATGGTTCTTTTGTTGTATAATCACTACATTTAGATAATGATTAATGTAATAATGATGTATGCATGCATGTATGTTTCAACATTGTTATAAATTATCCTATATCATGGTTTTCAAAGTATTCTTAAGATTTGAAGTATTGTTTGATAGAGGACATTTCCTCCTTTTCTCACAATCTTCCTTATTCATTAATATAACTATACCTTAGCCAGAAGTCAACCTGTCATGTACATATTCTCCTTTTCTCACCAAATGTTTTCAAAGTCGTCCACAGCAGATTAACTATTTAGAACACATCGAGATCATTTAAATAATCAATCAACAGGTAAGTAAGTATCAATAATCAGTCTTTTGTTTATGACACCTGTGTGTTAAACCATCCATTCACACCTATATAATCCGATAATGGGGTCGAGAATTCTTTGGGTCGAGATTTCTGGCTACCGTCCATGCAATGTGCCTTGTTAAGATTAATTTTTGATTATCACATCCTTTTATCAATTGTAAAAACATTTTTTTAAATTTTGTTTAGAACACACAGCACAAGGCATGCCTATATAAATCCGTCTCGGCCACGGATATGTGTCTCCAGTCAAGTCTTTTAGAAAACTTGTTCAAACTTCCTTTTTTGGACACCCGATATGTCTCTTGAATACACTGGGGACGTTTCTTCTTGGGTTCTTTTCGCCTAAAAAGCTGTTAGTTTTACCTGATTAGCCATTAGTCTTAAATATTTCGTCCACATTGCAAATGTGTTCAACACTAAAAAATGAAGTGGATGCCATGCAGTAGACACGTAAGATATTACGTCATTAAATGTGTAAACAATCTGCACTCGAGAACACTTCTAAAAATAGATTTACTTTCTTATGTGCTATTTTTGTGATATTTATGCTTAGGGACTTAGGTTCATATTTATTTCTTACATCATAGAGTAAGCGTGGCAGTTCCGGATCACTAAAAGTGATAGCTAGAATAAAGGAATTGAGAATTTAAAAGAAACTTTTGCAGTTTAATGGCAAAATATCCCACCTTTCATCTTATATTTCGATGGCTCAGCGCAATACTAGGCTAACTCTATTTTCAATTTTTTTACAGGAGAGTGAAAAAACTGTTTACATGTTTTCCCTTTTGATATTTTGTAGATATTTTTTCTGTTCTATATGCTGATAAATGTTTCAAAACTAATGATCATATTCTTTTTAATCTGAAACTCTTTCTTAATAGTTTAAAATAAATTATTTGAGTTAACAATAGTTTTGCACTGAAAATCAATGATTTGTTGAAAAAAACTTAGCGCAAAACTAAACCTAAGTCAAGTTAGACATAGTTTTGCACTGAAAATCAATGATTTGTTGAAAAAAACTCAGCGCAAAACTAAACCTAAGTCAAGTTAGACATAGTTTTGCACTTAAAATTAATGAAATGTTGATCTTTTTTTATGTTAACCCTATACTAAGTCAAGTAAGATATATTTCACCAATTTAATTTTGAAGTTATTTTGAAGTTTAAACAATGCAATGAATAGAACATGCTCCATAAGAGTTTTCTTGGACTCTTTCTTAATTGAAAGCATTTATTTGCCACTTATCAGTAATGGCTAAATTATGTTTATATTTAATGACAGAGTGGAAAAGGGTGCAGGAAGAGTTAAAATGTCAATCTTTTGATAATTATATAACTTTATTTTGCCTATTTAAACAAAATGCTATACATCAAAAAAATATATTAAATCTTTGCTACATAAACTGCCTTTTCTGGCACCCAATACAGTATGCCTTTGAAAACAGTGTAGGAAGCAATCTGAAATCTTCCTGTACTGTTTGTCACACTGACAGTAAATGTAACCATTGTTCATTAATTACTGATAAGTTGTGACTTGGTGCTTCCAAGTTAGTACAGACCAAGAAAATGACTATGGAGCAGGATTACCAATATTTATCATAAAATGTTTGATAAAATCGCCCTCAAACTATTATTTATTCATTGCTCCATAAAACCGCATTTCCTCACATCCAATAAAGCAGGCATTTGGAAGCAATGTAGGAATAGTTGTAGGATAAGAAGGCCTTTGGGAACAGTGAAGGAAATTTAAGATCGCTCGTAATGAGCAATCTGAACCTAAGCTTCCTTCACAGATTTTCAACTCTGTCAGTTAATGTGAACATAATTCACCCATTATTGATAAGTTGTGAATTAATGCTTTTGATTTGGTGGACTGTTCAAGAAAATAACTATGGAGCAAACAGTCAAATAGTTATGTTGTTAACTTATTTATTCACAACATATTTGTGAGCATATCATTGTAACACAAGTACATTATTACAACAAACAGAAACTGTTGTTACTAAGGATTGTTTAAGTACATATTGGTAACAAAATAGCCTTACAGTACTATGAATTAGTTGGGAATCTCATGAGAAATGACTGCATAGAACGATGTAATGGGAATGAGGGATCACACCCTACCTACATAAAGAAATGACTTTTCAAATGTATAATGGAGTAGTCCTTTTGCAATATATTTAGCTCAATATCTTTCAAAATCACATTCAGAACAGTGTTTGACTTCTTAACCACTGAGTCTACTGGACCATTGTTATCATACTAAATTTCTGCTATATTGGAATTGTTAGATTCTATTTTGACTCTGTCCAAAAGCCTTGTTCATTTCTTAATCCTGATAAACAATTTAGTATTTTGGAAACAGACTTGAAGTAAAAAAAATATGACAAGTTCATTTCCTAAAGCTACAGTCACACGTAAGCCGGACTCAACACAGAGCAACACGGTACACCCTGGATCAATAGATATCTTGATCCAGGATGATCCTGGGTGAAATTAAGTCGCAAAACATTGTCACCCCGGACCCAACACGGCACCTCAACGGATGAACACGGAGCCAACAAGGATCTGACCCAGGTACCAACACGGCAGCTTCCTGGAGTTAACACGGTCGCTACACAGACCGTCTCGGACTACCCCGAATTAAAGAATCCTCTTGGCCGGTCCTGGATGACCACGGCAATTTTAAAGAGTTTAAAATTGCCGGGGAGGTATCCCTGACCATGACAGACCATCCAGGACTATCCCGGACCCAACACAGATCTGACCACGGATTGGCCAAATTTTAGTACGGGGGGTCGGATGGACTGGGGCTTAAGCATGGTTTGGATTTTTATGACATGCAGTTCTTACAAATTAGTTGTGTACACACTAATTTGACTACTTGCCCTATCAATACAGGCATGGACATAATAATTGTCCTTCTGTGTGTGACTCTACAGTTTGAATAATGATTTGGGCATTTTGAAATGCTATGTGAACTTTCTGAGGAGAATTATCAAAGTTCGGAGAAAAAATGTCTTGCAAACCGTAATATTTGTACCATTTAATGACAAAATCCACATAAATGAATTAACTCATTTCTGACTAATGGAACTGGACTGTTTATTACTTTCTTCTTCTGTGAGTAGAATACTTAAAAAGAAACTGCCTTTGTCATATTGCATCTCCTAACTTCCAATTGTTTGGTGTTTAATGCCGCTATCAACAATTATTAACAATCAGTTATATCACATCATTTCCTGGGTAAATTACAAGTACTACTGGTCAATTTATCCTGACACTTACTAGTCAATAGTAATGCTAACCCTATAGCTTCTACATAGACCCTTCTACAATAATTTCTGCAGTCATGCCCAAACCCTGATCCATGACTTTCAAATTGTATTTCACTCTGATCAGCTACTAACTTTGCAGTCTTCCATGTTAATGTCTTCAACTATATCTTCATTTTCAAAATCAATGCACTGTTGTTATTCACTCTCAACAATAGTTGGAACAATTTCTTCAACTTGGGCCATTAGTGTTTTGTCAGTTACTTTACTATTAGATCCCCTTTCTACTTTATAACAGTAACTGAGCTCCATTTCATTTGGTGAAACTGTTTTATCAACTAGATTAAATTTTCCTAATGTCATACACCTTTCTACTCAATTCAGTTTGCACCTATTGTTTCTATTCTTTTTCTTTTTGGAAGAATACAATTGGATAAGCTTGATTCTTAGTAAGTTTCATTCAACATTTTCTTCTCAAATTGTGAGAACATTTATTCAATACCAGAAGAGATGTGCTCTAAATCTAACCGAGAGTATCAGACTTCAAGATTTTTGAGAGTTTAGATAATGGGATGTCATCTTCAGATGACATAGCTGTAGCAAGTTCATAGTCATTATGAACAGACATTAAACTATGTTCACTGTCATCACCTAAACTACATTGTTGTAGTTATTCTTCAATCCTTTTGATTTTCTCATCGTTTGTGTCTTTAATTATTTGAATGCCGAGCCCCGGTAGCGACGCGGGCTGTCAATCCAGGGGTTGTGAGTTCAAATCCCGGCTCGGCCAACTTTCTTCCGAGGATTGACAAAAGTCAATGCGACATGCGTCATTCTTCTTCTACCAATGGGCTAAGTCTATGTGGAAAAGCAGGCAGTTGCTTGGGAAGATTGTTGTGTGGAGTACTGGTGTGAGAAAACCAGGACATGCATGAGTAGGTGAACTGGCCGCCGTGATATAACTGAGAAATTGTTAAAAACGACGTTAAATCCCAATCAATCAATCAATTAATTATTTGAAGAATATAGGAATATACTCCTTCTGATATGTCAGAAAGATTATTACTTCAATATCATCTGATTCACTTGTATCAGTACATGTATTCTACACAATATCTACATGTGTGGCTTCAAATGTTATTAGTTCAATTTCTGGGTCCCCCAAACTTGATGTAAAACAGGATCAAGTTTTCAAACTTACAGTGTGATGTGAACACTACATTATTGGTTTCTACCATACTGTTTTTGTTACTTGAATGAGGTGTTACTAAGCATTTCATTGTTAAGAAAAGGATTTGTTTTTTCTTTCTTATGGTTTGATGCAAACTTACATAAGGTTTAACATTTAAAATTGAACCTGCATCAGATTTTAAAACTGCTCCACTGATTTGGAAGATCACTCACAAGTAGATACTCCTCTTTCTGTACACCAGATGAGGCTGTTACTACATTGTAATAAACATTGTTCCCTTTGATTAATATCTCCTCCGGGGCTCATTGTGTCCTTTTTGAGGCTTTCTTGATTATAAAGAACATTTCAGTTGCTTTAAAAACACTTTTTTCTATTTAACATGTTTTAAAATAGGACAAAAGAGAGAAACATGTATATGTTTTATACTATGTTTCAGTGCAAAACTATGTCTAAGTCAAGTTAGTGATAGTTTTGCACTAACATTTTTTTTTAAATTTATGATATTGTCGGTGCAAAACTATAGCTAACTCTACTTAGCTATAGTTTTGCACTCAAAAAAAGAATGATTTGACTTAGCATATTTTCTTGAAATTCAAATATCTTGTTAAATACTTAGAATATAATCAAGAACTTTTAAGTGAACCAGGAGAGTTTGATCATTGTTCAAAATTTATAATAAAACCAACTTTGAAAAAATAAAGAGTTAGCATAGTATTGCGCTGAGCCATCGATTTGTTGTCTGTCACAAACATGAACATTGTTTTGTTGTATTTGGGCAGAGACATAAATACATGTCTCTGATTTGTGTCACAGCGTGTATGTTCAACCAATTTTTGCATCGATCTTTGACCGTCCAAAGGAGTTTTGTCAGAAGGACCAAAGACCTATGTGTTATTAGGTCTTTGGAAGGACTGACGACTTTAGTAGGTCTGTGAAGCATTGTAATTGATCTAGTCAGAGACATATAAACACATTAAAAATATTGTGTTTATATGTCTCTGATCTAGTGAAACACATTTACCACGAAGAGCATCTTGGATCAGACAGTTATTCCATCGCCAGGAACATCCGTCAATGAATGCAAAACATTCAAATTTACAATACAGCTAGATCTTATATCTTTACCTACAAGAACGCCAAAATGATATTGTCTGTGTTAATATATGTTACGAAAACGAGAGATAAAAATTCTTACCTAAAACAAAGGGAATCGTAGCCGATAGGTTCTGGTTATCAGCCTTTACTGTAAACAAAAAAGTGATTGTCGTTATCTCGGGAACCAGCTTGATTTGGACGGATGTGACGTCGGCCGGATATCAATAAATGTCGGCCATGGTTCCCTGCTTTGTTCTATGTAATTTCATTTGGATTTCATGAGCTGGGCCGTAGTATCTTTGCACCCAATTTTTTTCCATACTGAATATAGGAAATTTCCCCTTATTAAGGTTAAACCTCATAACGAGCTATGCTCGTTATTACTTCAATCTGATTCATTTACAATGTTGTTTCATTACATGTGTGCACGAAGTTAACACAGGGAAGACATTCTTAGATTATATTATCAATTAAGAACCATGAACTATATTATAGGCCCTGATGCTTGATTTACAATTTAGTTAAAACATCAATGTATGGTAACCTTCTTCGGAATTATTTTCTCAGTACGTTGGGTTATAGATATGTGACGTTTCATGTTATCGTTATTATTCTTACAAATTACTTAGTTAGTTATAAAACTTAAACAATATATTTATCATACTATAAGCGATCAGGTTTTTATTAAGTATTCTGATACATACAGGGTCTATCATAGACCCTAATAAATACAACCTACAACGATACATATTCGCTCAAACGCAATGAAAAGTTTAAAAAAACGAATGTTTAACACAATTATTTAACAAAACAGAATGCTGATGTTGTCATTTATTATGTATTACGCGCTAAAAATGTCTTCAACTTCAAAAACAAGTGTTATGTAGAAAGGACTTGTTCGACATGACGTCACACCCGAACTCTTCCAAACAACTCATTTTAAAATCAATCGAATTTGTTGGGCAGTACACATATATAGGCATTCACATATACATGTATATATATATATATATATATATTTGTTTTTAGTAATCAGCTAAATGAACAGAGTATTTCAGTAAAACAAAAACAGATATGAATCGTATCATGATACCAATTAATGTTCCATATTTAACGCATTTGCAGCAGTCTTTGGAAATTACAAATGCTTATCTATATTCCTACTCCCTTTTTTGTGTTCGACTATTTGTTAAAAGACAGAGATGTTCTTACCTTCGATTTTGCAAAACAGACTACTTTATACACTTGTATGTATGTGTGGGTTAAATTTGATCGTAATCTAGCTAAAATCGTCTAACATAAATAGTGTTAGCTGAAGTGATTCAAAAAGATACTGTATAAATACTTTCTGTTTTTTACATTTCAAAATTGAATACAACCTTCAAAAGTTGTTTGGCAAGCTATTGGTTTTTGAAGTGGTTTATTTTGCTAATATACAGGCAGAATTAATGAAGTGTGTCTTCGATGATATAGATATATTGTTGTTCACAAATTTCAAAGAATCTGAAATGTCCATATATGGAAAGATATGTACCCTTTTCTATCACGAGATATTGTGAAGGACATCAATATATTGACAAAGCCTTTTTTTTACTACATAGGACAGATTTGCATTAAGACAATTGTCGGATGTTAACACGGATTTGAAATGAGTGTAATGTCATGCTTTTGGTGCCTCGTCTATATGACATTTTGCGTAAACATATCTGTAATGCTTTGCGTCAAGATATTAAACATTTCTTTCATTTAATACATCTGATGATCTCGTAGTTTCAAAATGTAACTCATCGCCTTTCAAGCTTGTTATGCTAACATCTTGAGTTTTGGACAATGATACTTTGTTAGTGAAATATAATCCTAATTTCTTAATATATATTTCATTGAACAATTTTTTCAGACTGTCCAACACTCTTTCATTTCTGAAAAAACACCTTAAGTCGTTTTAATATTAGTTTCGAGATATACTCCACATTCTTATTGTTCTATTATATCGATATGACTTTGTAACTGATCTGCTTAATCAGCACAATTGGATATGTCACCGGCTAACACAATAACGATTAAGTCGATAAAAGCATAAGAGATACATACTCCTGGTGCATATGTGCTATTCAAGTAATTATTTAAGTCGTTTATGAACATTATGAAATTAACGTACATATAACCTGAGATATTATTTTGCAAAGAGCAAGCATTCATTGCCCCAATGACCAGATTTAATCAAACCAGATGTTCTACAGACTTCCATTGGTGATTTTATTTGTTTGTTCTTGTGCATCGTGTTTTATGTGTTCATGTCACTTTCAACATTTTTGAATTACTTTTACAGCTTAGGTACCAGTACTATTGGTCAATTACTCTGACAAAAGCGAGTCAGTCGTTATTTTATGTTTATTTTTTTTCAAACTGTACCTTGACAGTCTTTAATTTTGTATTACACATTATATAAATAGGTAACACAAGTTACAGCAACTGCTAATGTTAAAGAAAAAGAAAACATAAGATATTGTAGCCAGCTTTTCCAAATAGAGAAACGAAGAATACTGCTGCTGCAAAATTTAAAAGTCGTTTATATTATCCTCACTGTAATATCAATCTAGTACATATCGAAAACGAAAAATCGATTGAATAATGAATTGATCGAGTGTGATAGAGTTCACAATGGGTATGTGCAAGCATGCGTTCGAATATCTGTGTATATGTGTGTTTGTTATGATTGATTGGAGTTTAACGACGTGCCCGCGCGCTACCGACTGAGCTACCGGGGCTCGTTAAGCCCAATGTAAATTAAACTTGAACATTTATTATGTAATATTGTCGTGGAAAATTGTAAGCACGGCGTCAACTGTACTTTTCCTGTTTGCTATCTATGAGAACTCTTTTTTGAACAGTAAATATATTATAGAATGCTGGCGTAGTTTAAACCCTTCAATTACTGTCTACATGCAACAGATGTTTTTGTTTATTCCATATGATGCCAATAGTTTATGTGATTGTGACCAACTGTCTGCAACTAATGGACATTGCACAAAGACATGTATACGTTTCAGGTATAGTACAAAGGTGACATACTTGAAACGTGTTTCTCTTGATGTGAAGATTTGATGTATTAGTCGGTAGTTGAATTGAGGTTTTCTGTTGTCGTATAGATTGTTAATGAATTCATAAATAGTCGACAAGTTGCTTTTGAGATAAAATAGTTCATTCCAATATTTATGAGTGTAATGTTCATCGATTTTTTTATTTACAATTATCTGATATGCTTCTTTGTTTCTTATCGAATTGAATTGCGTGTTGAATATTGTAGTTTTCAGTTTGTAGATTTCTGTTGTTTTTATTTATCTTTCCGATGTGAGTATGTTTTACCATACCTTTGGGATATATTGCTTTAACGTATGCGTTTCGGCTATCCAATTGATCTTTACATTCAATTTATTGCATATTGTTTCCTCACAGACATAACCATTTTTCTTTATTATATCATCAATAAACAGTATGTTGGAATGTACCTAGTTCTTGATTATTAAATATTTACGATTGTGTTTGATGATTTTGTTACCCCAAATGAGCTGTTTTCTGATATCGTCAAAAGTCATTAGATTTGTTTCATCGCTATCGTCAAAAGTCTTTAGATTTGTTTCATAGCTTCAATCCAAATAACAAGTAAATATGCGTAGTTGTCACGTATGTTTGATGTATCAATGCTGCGTATGGAATTCAGATTCATGTGAAATATCAAGTAATTTTTTTCATATCTATTTAAGATATATTTTGGGATTATTTGCCAGAGGGCTTTGACATTTTGCCTATCGGTTAAAGATTTTATCCGTTTGCGTTTTAGAGAAGTGAGGAAGTCATCTAGGTCAATCCTTCTAAGTTCACCTTTGAATTTCGATCCTGTAATTATTGATCTTTTAATGTTTTCCTTTCTGTTGGTCCAACGAAATTTAAATATGAATTAGTTTACTTCTACCATCAGCCTAATAATAACTGGAATAGAAAAACAAATTTTTAAATGATTATGCCATTTAATCTTCGAGTTAAATTTAACTTAAATCCAGAGTATTTCCCAAATAGTGTCACAATGTTTAATGCGATTGATACGTCTTCTGCGCTTTTTAAAACATAGGTAGTATCATCTGCCAATTGCGAAATTCGTAACTCTTCATCGGTACGCTTTATCTGTATACCGTTTATCAACTTGGAGCTTCCTATCTTTAGAACCATGATTTCGTCACCGGTGATGTATAACAGAGTAGATGCAACCCTGTCTGACACCTCTTTGAGGTTTGAAGGTTTTCGACCTCCAACCATTGTTTATCATACACTATTGGCAGTTTGAATAAAAGTTTTTACCAATCTGATGAAACTAATTTTAAAACCAAAAAAAGTTAAAGACTTGTTAACAAATAGCTCCATTCTAAGGTGTCGAAAGCTTTCCTGAAATCTAGGAAAACTATGGCTCCATCTGTTTGTGAAAGTTAAGCATAATCAATAATATCCTGAGTTTTTCTAATGATATAACCAATAAATCTGATTTTGATTTATCCTTGTTGATCCATAACAATTAGTTTGTGAATAACCTTTTGCAACCTATTTGCTAGTACTCTGGCTGCTTTTTTCAAATGAACATTCAATACAGATATAAGTGGCCAGTTTTCGAGAGTTGGATTTCAATGTGTATATAATAATGATACAACTCCTGTTCGTGTGTGTATGTCAACTCTGATCTATGATATTCTTCATTGAGTACGTTGGTCAACACAGGACCCAGTATATACCAAAAATGATTGTAAAATTCGATTGTTAAGCCGGCCAGTCCAAGACTTCTATAAGTAATTTCCTTCATTGCGTGATGACATTCGAGAAGTGCAAAGTGTCCTTCACATAAAATTGCATTAGCGTCAGAGAGTTTGACATCATGTTGAATCTGTGATATAAAATCTTTATTTTTTGTTATTTCTGCTATTTTCAGAATAATATAAATTATCATATAAATTTATTCCATTCATTTCAACCTTATTTAAAGTTTTTCTTTTTTGCCTTGCTTTTTTGAAATTTAGAAAATATTTGGTATTGTTTTACCTTGTTCTATATATTTTATCCTTGATCGAATTATTGCACCATCTGCTTTTACTTGGTAAAGATGCATTACTTCATTTTCGAGGTTTTGAACTTTTTCTTCATTACTACTTGTTTGAGTTAAAAGTTTATATTCATCTTCAAGCGTTTGTATTTTATTATTTCTAACTTTGCTTTTAAGTTATCCATATGCAATTGATTTTCCTCTTATATTTATTTTTGATAGTTCCAATTGTGCTTGTAGACCTAATGTATTGTTTTTTAATAATAATGATTTTAAAGAATCAGTCATGAATTCTGTATATTCGGTTTCAGTTTAGTATGAATTGCTAATTTCCAATATCCCGGTTCACGCTGTGATTGGTTGGCAGGTTTAAAAGATTTTGCTAAGTGATCGGTGTATTTCATACATGCTGGTCTAATATCTGAATTGAATATTAAATGCACCATAGTACAGTCAATTAGCCAAACATCTAACCTGCTTTTATCTGAATTCGATGTTCTTTTCCATGTATATTGTTGTTTTTCAGGGTTAAATTATCTCCATATGTCACATAGTTGTTTATTATTGCATACATATGTTAATAATTTTGCTGGTGCAGAGGTAGAGCGTCGGCCTCTCACATCAAAGGTCCCTGGTTCGAGTCCCGTGATGAGCGGGTCCTGACTTTGGGATTTTTCCACACAATCGGCGCGAGTACTGGTTAAGTATCCAGGAAGCACACATCGAGCGTGATTAATATAAGCTTAAAGCTTGTTTCGCAATCGATTTAAAATAAATAAGTTTAAACTAATAATTTTGCTGTTTTTACAGATGTTTTGATATCATTTCTTGACTGTCTGTCATTGGTTGTAAGTTTGTCATTCATATCACCTCCTATTATTATCGTACCCTGTGCGTTATTGTTGATTAATATGTCCATTGTGTTGAACAATGTGTTTCGTTCTTTAAGAATGTTGTTTGCATAACTATTGATTAACAGAGCCCAAGTAGAACACCGCCTCCTATTTACCATTGTTCCACTTGAGACACATATCAGCGCTCTATAAAAACACCACCCTAAACAGTCACTCCTGTGCAAGTCATACGTTGAGCAGATTACAACTGTTCGTTATCAATGTGGGAAAGTAATCAATCTCCAAATGTAACATTCTCACAACAATCACCTCTGCACTACATAATGTTTGTAGCGATATGCTACACTTCACACATGTATGTCGATCACTGGTTTGTAAAGAAATTACAGAATATATCGTACGATTATTCAAAAGTATATTAAAGATGAAGACATAGAGCGAAAAGTATAAATAATTAAATCGAAAACTTCTCCAATATTATGTTTGATTCAACTAAGGAGCATAGTGCTCTTTTATAACTGCATCATCCGCTGTAAATACTCGTATAAAAAGACATATGGATATATAGGAAACTAAAATTGAGAATATCCTTTTTCTGTTCATAGTGTTTTTGTGTGTGTCAAGGACTCTTGCGGGTCAAACCTGGCCCACTTAGTCGATAATAAACAGAACATTCACTTCCCATTCTGGGCGGAGACAGAAAAAACCCACCAGAAACGGGAATTTATTCAATATAAAACAACAACAACAAGAATAATATAATAATAAGAACCAATTGCACCTGGTGGTGGAGGATGGGCGAAAGGGAATTTGTTTTGGTTTCCAAAGATTAATAACCAATGTTGTAGATGCGAGATCTAACAAAAGAGTGAAGAAGACTGCCACCGATTGGCCCATGAAGGCCACGTGATAGCAGCTCTTCTTTTGATTGGTTTACGCATGTAGACATGAAAGGTGAACATGGCCGACGATGAGTAACACGACGCCCAAGAACCCACACATGGTCGATAAAACGGCACATTCTGCAATTATTTTGGCTATACATTTAACTTTAAATGAAATTTAAGAAGTATTAAATAAGACAATTACTAAATATTTAAAACATTGAATGTAGTTGCAAGAATGCAGCTGTATCCCTAAACAACCCTACCAACCGCACCAGAAATATCTGCACAAATCACCAACAAACGAAAGTAGAAAAATCTTACAAACTAAATTTGCAAATTGCAAACTGTTTTGAGCTACTGTCCAAAGGGGCTAGCTTACATTTATAAGGAATTGATTTCCAAGTCCCAAGACTACACCATCCCGTTAGTGTAGCGTTACGCGATGGCGGCACCGTCCAAGGGTTTGGTTAGATAGTTTTATGATGGGTGATAGGTATAGTCCTCCAACATTGTGAACTGTGGTGCTGAGTTCAATGCAGCCAACCCTTATATAAATGTTTGATTGACATTGAACTGAGCACTGTTAGTAATACAAATATATACATGTGTCTGTCTAAATGACCGTCTATCCAGGAGCAATATTCTGAAAGTAAAAAACATACTATAACTAATATATAACACCAATCTCTCTGTGTATGGTTATTATAGGATAATGTACATGTATCGGTATGTGTTTTGATGTAATGGTACCTGTAGATACGGAATAGTACGACTCGGGACGGTTGTTATATATAACCTTTTGTAAGCAGTTACTTCCCTTAGTATAATTACTCCATTGTTCAGCAACATCTCCAATACGACGGAAACATGCCTAAATTCTAGGAAAGCACTTTGTTTGATACATCTTTAATTGCTTATGTCTATTCAATACTATTTTTGTGTATTGATATGCATTGATGTCAAATCCGTGTCTACACTAGTCATTTGTTAAAAATTGAATTAAACCATTGTGTACTTTCAGACCGTGTTCATTGTTGCTAAAAAAAGTATTTACAAATAGACCACATTATTTTTAAGTTATAAAAGAGGATACAGTCGCTGTGCTGTAATATTTGCAGTATGTGCATTCATTATACAATCACTATCCACGTAACTGTCCTCCTCCTGCTCCAAGACTTCTGCGGATGTAGGCATATTTGTTGGAATTGATAGTGTAACTTTTTTGTTCTGAGAAAGTCGTCTGCGGTAAAAGTTCACTTCCAGTTCCATATTGCCATGTCATTGCGACTTCAACCGGTAACTTGCTTTTGGCTGGTCGGCCCTTTTTTGGTTGTGACCCACAGCTGCTTGTCCCATTTTCAATACAGCACGAGCATCTGCTCACAGTCTGGGCAGTTAAGCGCCTTCTTTTCATTTGGTAAAATGAAGATGGTAAGCCTGGGTTATACTGAAAACAATTCTGCCTGTTGTGGCTAGCTATACTGTGCCAGTCCAACCTGCTTCATCCAGAGCAAGTGAAAATACCTTATACATTACCCGACATGAACAGGGTGCTTGAATAAGCAGCTTTATAATTAGTACAACTCACTTTAAAATGGAATGCACCTCATTCCATCAACTAAAGCTAAGCACCTAGTTCGTAATTATATAATGCTGAGTACATCGCTCTTTTTGAAACTAAATAATAGTTTTCCATTAAATAGCCAGTGTAAGTACTCATGACTTATAGCCAGAGGCTAAGAGCCTTCTTTATATGTCCTAAACTTGGCGCATTGCACTCCAGCTACACTAAAATCTGAAGGCAAGGACCTGCCTGAATAAATAGATCGCGACGTTATCGATATCCATCCGTTTAGTTTTAATCGTAATGCAAAAACCGTAGTGTGTAATAGAATGCAGTTCATATATTCCATCATACACTTACAGATGTGAGTCGTTGGCCGAGTCATGTTGAATACGGGACTTTTACGCATCGTCGTTAAATATCTCTGCCGGTGTAGGTTGAAATGGATTTACTGCTCCTCGACTTTTTCCTGTTTTCGGCGTATCTATGCTGGTAATTACTGTCTTTATAAAGGTGTACATTTGTTGTTGGGTATTTGTCTTTTGTTTGTCTTTTTGATATGTGATTTCCTAGGTTTTGTTGTTTTCGACGTTTGTTTGATGCTCTCATCTTTGCCGGCTATTTCCTCTTTTTTCCTTGTACCAGAGGGTGCTGTTATTGGTATCACGGTCGATGTTGATGTTTTAAAGGGTACAATCGGGCGATTATCATCCCCTTCATATAGTTAAATTCGCCTCTTTTATGCCGCTAACTCTGCAGTTGGTGCAAAACCACTCATGTTTACAATCATCAATAAAATGACCTTCCTGTAAGCTTTTGTGCATGTCTTAACTTTATTTTGGTTTTGTCCTGCAAGGAATGTTCTACCTGTGAACCTTCCTAACAACATAAATGTTGGGAGAGGCTCCATCAAGTCGCTTTTGCACTTACGATACAAAACCATATCCAGTGTCACAGTGGCCAATTTGCCTTTAAAACGCAATTGTTAACGTTTGATAAAAATGACTTCTAGACCCTTTTGTATTAATGTTCTTGTGACTACTCCGTCATCGACTGATAGTGTTATGACCTTTATTCGTATACTGATCATGTTTTTAGAAACCAACCTTTTAGGTTTGTGTTCAGCAGATTTATGTGTTTATCTCTTGATCTAAGACCGGTTGTGAGAAGGCCAACTTTATCGTTTATGTTGTCTGTGTAAATTCGGTCACTCGTACAGGTCAAAGGTCAAAATGAGTACTGTTTGATAGGTCTGACTTCTCCGGCCCGCATCTTAACCATGCATCATAGGATTTTCAAGGTACTGAGCACACTTGATCACTATGATGAGGTGGCGGGTGGTACAATTCGTACAATATTCTGACACAATGTTTCAACATGCTTAATTCGAAAATGTGGTCTCTAAAGAGTACATGTGATGAACATATGATAACTCAAAATAATTAGCTTACATGAAACCAAGACAAACATTCTAATAAAGTTCCATCATTCTAGAGGTAAAATGTACGTCTATCGAGTTAAAACTAAGTTCTGTTTAAATTTGGTATGGCCTTATTTTGAACACATCAGGACCCATTCTGGCAAACTAACATTATTCTACTGTCAAGTGATGGAGCTTTACTCAAATTTATCTGCACCAGAGTGCACTTTTATTGAAAACCGCAAGGCCTACACCGAGATACAGCTTGTTACTTTGCAGGAGTTTCTACACGTTCGCCACTACAGTGCCCTCGGGGCTTTGATTTTATACTGGAATTATCCCAGAATCCTGGCGTGTACGTTCTACAGTACCAATCTTTAAAACTAAAGGCGATATCGCACATCGCCATAACTACAGGCCTATCACTGTCTTGAGATGTATAGGCAAACTATTTACTGCTATTCTGAATGACAGATTATCAGATTTGTTAGAGTGTAACAATTTGCTGAATG
Source organism: Serripes groenlandicus (assembly GCA_031761405.1). NCBI lineage: Eukaryota > Metazoa > Mollusca > Bivalvia > Cardiida > Cardiidae > Serripes > Serripes groenlandicus. The sequence continues at coordinate 120,373,312 of JASEVX010000003.1, read as the reverse complement.
AAAATCAAGCAGGATTTAGGAAAAAACATTCAACTACTGATTACATCTTTTTTCTACACATTCATTCAGAAATGTGTAAACGCCACAATAAGAAACTATGTTGTTGCTTTGTGATTTCTAAAATGACTTTGATTCGGTATGGCCTGCCGGGTTATGGAGTAAACTACTAAGCTATAATATGAAAGACAACATCTCTGATCTTGTTAAAACATGTATATTGGTATAAAATTATGTACGAGTATAGCCACCAACAACTCGAACTGCATGTTTGTACAGCCAGCGCAATTTTACTGGCGTGTATTTACAGTAACCACACAGTTAGTACAGTGTGTATGTACAGCCTACTCAGTTTTCACTGCATGTAAATACAACCACAACTTAGTTTATAATCCATGTATGTACAGCCATCATAAATTCTGCTCTGTATGTATGTCCATTTACCACATAGTCTTCACATCATGTATGTACTCTCGCAACATACTTTGCTCTGTAGGTATGCATAACAATCACAGATCTTTCACTGAATGTTTGTACAACCACACTCAATTAATTATACATGCATTAATAGTCACCATATAATTTCCACTGCGTGTATGTCCACCACATCATAGTTTCAATTGTGTGTAAGAACTGCCACCACAGAGTTGTCAATGAGTGTATGTTAATTACTAACGATTCGCCACATACGATTTGCCACATACGATTCGCCACAGCTTAATAACGATTCACCACAGTTGAATAACGATTTACCACATTTGTATCGCGATTCACCGTAGTCTATTTTTAGGGATTATGATGATGAAAATAATGATTATTATTTAGTATGACTGATGTTTGTTTACATATTATAATATTCATCTATATAAACAATGAAATAGAACAAACTTGAAAATGCTTTATAATTAACGGGATTTGCAGCAGTGAATTAACGATAATCTTTTTTATTTTTATTGTAAATCAGAAAAGAATCTTCTTTAAACGTTTGTCTGTAATCAAACACATTTGAGCGAGCGAAAACTGTGTAAGTCGGAAAATAATCACCTTTAAAAGAGTCTTTGTAACCAAACAATCCAAGTTTCAATTATGTGTAACTACAGCCACCACATAGGTGTCAATGTTTGTATGTCCTATCCTACATAGTTTTTACTGTGTGTATGCATAGTCACCGGATATTTTAAACTGTGTGTGTGTGTACACCCAGCAAAATGTAATTGCTCTACGTGAATGTATAGTTTCCACATATTTTTCCATCATAGAGTTTTCACTGTGTGTATTTACTGCCACCACAAAATTTACTGTACAGGTATGTACACTCACAACATTGTTTTCATATACAGTCACAACCGAGTTCACAATGAATGCATGTACAGCTACCATAAACATTTAACTTTGTTAATGTACAGCCACAACAACATAAGTTTGATTTGTGTTTAGCAGTTCCCACTTATAGTCACAACCACCACAGGGTGTTCACTGTGTATGTATAGTCACACAATTATGTTCAGTGCGTACATGTACAGCCACCATATGTTTTACTTCGTAAATGTAAAGCTACCACTGAGTTTCCAGTGTATGTATTTACTGCCACCACAATTTACTCTGTGTGTATGAAAAGTCGCCACATATTATTTCTATGTGTATTTATAGCCTTTCAAGAATTGTCACTTGCCGGGCTAAAGACGCAGAAGATCCCTTCAGAGAAAAGTATACTCAACCCTGAAGGGGTCCACTTGTCTTATATATTTAACCCAAAGACCATCACTTCGAACCGGTGATGCTAATTTGCATATTCGTTACAATACTTCCCACTCCGAGAAGACTCGTCCCGAGTCTTCGCCTGGGAAACCCATGGGTAAGGCAACTCCGATATGGCAGTTGTCTTTATCCCACCGCTGCCACCAATGTAACGTGCCGGGCTAAAGACGCAGAAGATCCCTTCAGAGAAAAGTATACTCAACCCTGAAGGGGTCCACTTGTCTTATATATTTAACCCAAAGACCATCACTTCGAACCGGTGATGCTAATTTGCATATTCGTTACAGTAAATTACAGCAAACACATATGTGATCTGCGTGTTTTTACAAACACCAAATAGTTTACAATGTGTGTACATGTATGTACAGTCACCGCATACAGTCGCTTGTATGTTGAGCTACCACACAGTTTTAACCGCGTTTATGTACAGCCATCAACGAGTCCCTTAAGTACGGTACAGTCAAATAATATGTTCGGGTGTAGTATTGCTATCGTCTATTGTGACGAACGAGATATATATTATTTTCTGAATTCCATTTATGTTTAACGTTTTGGAAAAAATGTTAGCTCTCACGAAAATAACAAAGCACTTTTATGACCTTAAATATCGTTTTTAAAAAAATGATTGACTAGACGAAAATAATTTTGAATCCGTGTTATTCGTCTGACCGACCGCTTTTTTAACATACTTAATATGTTGACTCACATGAGTTAGCAAGGGCAAGTGCAGACAGATTCATGCGTTATTATTTTCTTTTCCCTGCATGTTACTTATGATCGAAAAAAGCGATTTGTAATGTTTTTTGTATTAATGTGTAATGCATATGCTTGTGAACGGTGATGGAAAGTTCGGAACCTAATATTGCCGGTTTTGAGCTTCCAGCTAGTTCAATAACGGTACCAAATACTATATTTGTCTTGTAACAGTATATGATTAAGGACTATTACATACTGATGTAATTTATTGGTCCGATATGTTGTGGCATCTTAATAGGTTTGACAGCATACACAATATTTACTATACGTAGGTTTAAGCTGTTCACTAGAAATTATGTTTGTTATTCATACAAGTGAGTGATGCGCATATTTAAAAGGACTGCCCTAAGTTCCAATTCCAATAATGCGTCCTTAAACAATGTTAAATACCTAAACATCACACATCGAGCATAAGAATGCGTGCACTGTACACTGTGTTGTTTTCCCTAAGGAGGTGGAATTTAGAACATGCACTAAAGGTCCCTTGTAATATTGCTCAAAAGCTACAAACTACTCTTTGGAATTTACAAGCCACAGGGTTTTAAAGCTTGTCCACTGAACATGTAACAATTGTAGATGTCGACAGGAAAAGTTCTAACGTTGTCAATGATGGATTCGGTTATAGTTATACTTCACTGACCTGCATTGAATGGTCTTAAATTAAACACATTGTTTTAACTTATCATTTATACATGCAAAGCGAATGCATGTTGTTTAGCTCATGATCACTTTTATCGTTCTTTATCTGCAGTACTTTGGTAGAGTCCTGTGTTTAGTACACTCATTGAATGCGTCTCATTAACATTGTATACGGAGTTAGATTTGTTTATAAGTCACATACTTATTGACCTAATTAATGTAGAGACCATTGCAAGACATTAAGGGTTATAGTCCATGTGCAATGTAAACTCGACAATGCTTACTAATTGTGTCTTTGACGTAGAACATGATTTCTTTTCAATTGGTAACAAATTGGTAAATGAGAAGAGCATACACTTTTACATTGTATAGCTTTCAAATGCAAACAAGTTAGTACATGAGCAGAACATATAGTTTAACATTGAAAAGCTTTCAATTTCTTACAAGATAGTAAATGAGTAGAGTATATAGTTTTACATCGTAAAGCTTTCCATTGCTAACAAGTTAGTAAACGACTAGAGCATATAGTTTACACTGTAAATCTTTGGATTGCTTGCAAGATAGGACACGAGTAGAGAACATAGTTTTACATTGTAAAGCTTTCAATTGCTTATAAGTTAATACATTAATACATTATGATTGCTTATTCAGACAGAACACTTTACAGCAAATAGCATGAATATTAGTATCAGCTTTAAAAATACTGATTGTAAAACGTTATCAAACATTCATTACTTCTAAATGAGATTTACCTTATTGTCTATTGTATCAAATGCACAGTTTCACGCACATTAGAGGTTAAATACACCATATAATAACAACACAATTGTGATGGCCAGTTTCATGCATTTCTCTCATTATTGTACATACTCAGTATACATTAAACTACAGATAGAAATTTCAGCTGATACATATTTAACTCACCCTAAATGAAAACGATTATTGTGTTTATATAATATGTTATTAGCTGCGGGAGCAGGACTCAGGCATCATTCTAAAGTTACAAAAAGGAATACAACTATCAATTTATAATTCTGGACAATTAACCTTTAAAGCAATACAAATCTATAGACAATATACTATAATATTGTCAGAAGCTGTAGATTATAATTAATACATGCTACATGCAACCAATGCCACCAGGGTTATATTATTTAAAGCACCTCGTGTCTCTCATAGGTTACTTAGACAAGTAATAATTTACATGATCACCGGCCTGTCAACAGTCAAACCGTAGTTATCTTCAAATTAACAATTTCAAAAGAACGTTTTCACCTTAATAATGACTACTACCTTAACAATACATTTAGTTATCGACTGACATGATTAATTATTTCCAAGTGTCGAACTACTCTGATAAAACATAATTTACCATCAAATGTTCGTCCTCGTGCTTCTGATTACCAAACAAGAATGACATGTTTCCGACAAAATGCCGCAAAACCCTCTATGTCAAAGTGAAAGAAGGTAATAAATGTATGTTCCTACAGGCAACAGCTAATTGACATTGCTGTCTTATATGAAGGAGTTATCTGAGAGAGTATTTGTCAATTACTAGAGCACGAATTAGGAAGAGGCTGACCTTCAGGACTGTCTGAACCTTTGTACACGGCAGCTCAATTCAATACATTACATTTCAATTCCTTAGTAAACGATTAGGGCATATAGTTTTGCAATGTAAAACCTTTAGTTGCTTACAAGTTATTAAATGAGTAGATAATATAGTTTTCAATTGAAACCGTTTAATTTTTTACAAGTAAGTAAATGAGTAGAGTTTATAGTTGACACTGTTCAGCGTATAATTGCTTGAACGATAGTAAACGAGCAGAGCATTCAGTGTTACATTGTAAACATTTAATTGCTTACAAGTAACTAAATCAGCAGAGAATATAGTTTTTCAATTCCTTACAAGTTAATAAACGAGTAGAGTATATAGTCCTACATTTTTAAGCTTTCAATTCCTTACAAGTTATTAAACGAGTAGTGAATACAGTTTACATTGTAAAGCTTTCAATTCCTTTACAAGTTAGTAAGTGAGTAAAGTATATATAATTTTCACTGTGAAGCTTTCAATTGTTTTCAAGATAGTAAACGAGTAGAGCATATATGTATATATTGTAAAGCTTTCAGTTCCTTACACATTAGTAAATGAGTAGAGTATGCAGTTTGACATTGTTAATCTTTTAATTGCTAACAAGTTAGCAAATAAATAGAGCATATGACACTTTGTCACTTATTTTGGATAGAGCATGGCTTGGCCCCTGATTATAGTTGTCATAATGTTAGTACCCTAGACTCTGTCAATGGGTACACAACAATATCTAGTGCAGTTCTTTATACTTCCGAAGGAAAATAGTTTGGATGTAGTCTTTGGAAAATAATGTCAGCATCCTTTAAATCTATTTCAACACTTCTGGTATCTGAAAGTGCAAGACAGGACCATTGTTTTTTCACCCAGCAATGTTTGCAACTGGTCCGTTATTATGAAAGGGAACGTACCATTAATAACTTCAACTCTGTCTGATGTATAAGTTAACAGTAGGAAATACATTTTACAATTTTTAGTATTAGTTCATACAAAGACAACAGTGGGAATACTTCCCCTTTTTATGTTATCCCTGGATTTGATATGTCTAATAAAGTTCATTATTCATGGTCTTTGGAATTTTTTATTGTGAATTGTATGACTGGTTTTAATGTACGTGTTATGTTTGACCGAAATAAAATATTAGTATTATTAGATAAACAAGAATAAGTAAAGATAGTATGCAATGCAAATTCCATTAATTAGAAACAAATGTATTTTGGAAATGCTCAGTTTTTAATATGTCCTACAACATGAGTTATCCATGCAACACCCCCAAAAACAAATCAAATTAATGGTGTTGCATTGTGGTCCACTCTTTACAACATTTGCCCTTACGTGTTGACTGAATTACGTTTAGACCCAAGAGTTGAAATAAGGTCTTAAATAATGCCTTAATGTTTGGGTAAGCTTAAAACATCAGTGAAGTTGTATGTCACCCTTACATTACATGTATATATGGTTTAAATCGAACGTATGCCAGTCATCACGTAAGGACTAAGGTTAGAAATAAATATGTTATCAAAATAAACACTTCTCTAATCACAATATTAGGAAATATATGCACACTGGAAAGGACAGTACTATTCTGAATAACCAAATCATGTACATGTCATAATACACTTGTAGATTGGTCTGTCCTCTGTCCCATAGGAAGACAATATGTAGCCATTTGTTTGTAAAAGAGAATATTTATACTTACTTGCTATTCCTCGCTTTTATAGCGACGTGGTAGAATGTTCGCATCCGGGACAAGATGTCTCAAGTTCGAGCACTGGTATGGTGGGACATACTTTCCAGCTGGTGACTATAGATTCAGTTAAACAGTATTGTCGCATTGGTGACAACCATGACATACATATATCTTAAATCATCCATTCTTTTAATTTAAAGGAAAAACACCCACTGAACAATCCTGGTCAGCCTATGTTTCCAAAAGTAATCCAATACTTGGTTTGTGACTCATCAGCAGTTATACAGTCTCCGATATTCACATTATTGATGGATTTTAAAGACTATTCCGTGCTCCCATTAGTTGAGGAATTCTAACGTCTTTCAAATTGGTGTTTCAACATGAAGACCTTAATCATAGAGGACGCGATTATATGCCCTGACAGTGATTAGAAATTGCGATACTCAGTGTTTTCAAAGGCTCATGAATTGAGCCTTGTCTAAAGTTACACAATGTTCATCGTGACAACATTACCTAAATGGTTGACTAAGATATTTGGATTGAATGCTTATTTGCTTAAAGAAATTAATACAGTAAACGTGCAAACATTTAAATATGAGATCCGGTATAAATTTCGTTGATAAAACAAATAATAATTGAAAATAATAAGAGTAAATGAGAACTTCTTTACACAAAATATCCACAACATGAGGTCGTCTTAGCTTTATTTAGTCACTGAATCCCTTAGCAAATCCATTTTAGGGTTTTATTGTGATATTTTCCCTATAATATTCATCGAATCTTTCACGTGAAATCATGTTCATATTGAGTATAATATTAACTCGTCATTAAACAAAAAGATAAACTCGGCAAGTGTCATTTGTATCTTTGACTCGGTTTATAATGACAATATAAAACGAATGATCATATAAGATGATAATTATGTATACTGATAACAAAACTATTTATAATTTGGAAAGAACTGAGTTATAACTGACCTTATTGCGCGGATGCACCAGCATCAATTCATATATTGGTTGTGTTTAGAACTACCAGTGGTGCAAAGGGCTTGCGCATGCGCCATTTTATCGTCTTGATCGCGCATGCGCCATATTTTACCGTCAGTTATCGGTTATTTCCGTAGCAGTTCGTCACTAAACTGGTTCTCGTTTGAGTTTGCAATAGAAGATTAAGATATCTGAACTAGTCTATTTATATGCGAGTAGTATTAGTTTTATAATTAAAATGTAAATTAAAACCATAGTGTAACGTGTACCGACGTTAAGCTATCGCGGGTCACCAATCCAGGCACTTACCTCGATGAACGTTGCTTAACTTTACAAAAAGGTCAACCACTCTACCAACGTTGCTATAAAAGCCGGCTTTCACAGCAAGGCTGTAGAAGTGATATTTATACATACCTGGTTCCCATTACATTTCTCCCTCTTTTCTCCTGACTTTGACCCGAAGTCACACAACTCAACACACGCAGTATACCATAGCGGAGTCTATATAACATCACTGGGAACCATCGGGGTTTAAATAACAGGAAAATGGGAATAATTTCATAAATGCGAAGTTATTGTGCTAAACTTTGCAATTTTAAGAATATGTTAAGAGGACAAAAGGAAGCGCATGCGCAGACAAAGGTTTACAATAATTTTCGGAGATCGAGGTCAATACGTTAGGAAAAGGTATTTTTGTTTTCGTTTTCGTATTTAACTAAAAAAAATATTGTTATCATATATCTATATCATATATTTTTAAGCGGGTTTCGTGTTTTTCTTAACGCCAATTGCTGCATGTTGCAGCAACTCTTGTTATTCTATATTGTTCAGTTGTAGTTGAATATATCTCTTCACAATTAGGCAATATGGGGTGTTCAATCATTGCATTAATGTAGTGGAATCTTAAATATTCAAATCTTCATTATGACCTAAACCGAATATTTGTATTTTGTTATCGACATTTTTGCTTTAAAATATTCAAACAGGGAAATTATATGTATGTATCCAAATTTAGATTAGAGCGACACGATTTATTTGTTTATTCATAACATAGAGGATAATTCTTTGTTTCATTGTATTATCGAAATTTCATTCATCGAGTGAAAGCAAAGGTGATATTTTTAAGACTGGCGAAACCACGCCTAAATATATAACCCTTTGCCTGTCACGAGATGAAAGAAATTTCGATAATACACTTAAACAAACAGTTTTTTCTATTTATTCAGTGCTTTAAATGAGTTTTCTGAAAGTGCTGAGGTGTTAAATGTCTCATAACTGACTTAGTAATTAATTCCCCCGTATGGAGCCCCAGTCGTAATTCATGCCCCGCATGTAGCCTCAGTTGAGTTACGATGTTGGCGTAAAGCGGTCGACATATTATGTGATCTTTTAAAATAGACACTTTGGTTTAATAAGCAGCACAGCGAGTTATTAGATAACATCTTTAGTCAAGATCAAAATATATCATAATTCAATGGTCTATCAAATTCAGTATGGCCTTTTTCCGGATGTCATTTCATGGACGACTTTCAGGCTCGCAGCCCACGCTCTGATTGGATATAATTCAAAAATTGAAATTTTTTGCTGAGGCATTCGTAAAAGTGTTATGGTTATTCATCATCTCATATTTTTAAGACATTTCTTATAAATGATTGGCGTAGATGAATTAAACAAGAACATTTATTGTTTATCTAAGTAGTCCGCAGCGACAAAGGGTTTGTTGTCAAGGAACTGTCTTCAGTCTAACTCGAATGTTGTGAATGTCATTGTATAACAATATAAAGCCACAAAGGCTTAACATTATAGTCCAGTGTCTGAGTAAATCGTAATTCCACTTGAAATACAACATTTTGACAACAGAATCAAGTGCAATCAGGTTTCTTTTATGAAACAAGTGACCGTTAAAATAAGAATGTTCCTTTGTTGCTATGGAGAACTTCAGTACAGGTACGCGATAGTTTAGCGCGGAAAAGTTATCATTAACTCCTAGATTAATTAGTTTGTATCTTGGTTTGTCTCATAGATTATTTACACATTTAGGGATGATCACAATTAAAAACATGCAAGATTATGCCCAGAATACATAATCAAGCACAGTCACCTGCTGTATTTTCGATACATTGAAAGCGAATTGGTTACAAGAAATTTGTCTTGACATTTCGCCCGCCGGATCTACACGTTTATCAAGTAAGTGTCAATTATAGCGTTTTTCTTTAATATCGAGTGCATTTTTGCAAACAAACTTCACATTTTTTTTTATTTTACAAACATTATAATATATAAGAATTCTAGATGTTTTGTATTCAGTCGCGGATGTTCCCGGTGAAGGAAATTGCATTTTTCATTGCCTGAGTTAAGCACTGCATAAACATGGCAAAAGCGATTTAACGAAAAGTCATGCATGTTAAAAGTGGCTTGCGCAAACCTGTCACGGCCCATATTTCCCAAACTATGTGTATACAAATGGCATACTGATTAAAGGAAACAGGTGGACGGCTGCTAAATGATTTCAATGGCCTTTTATTATATGAAACAAGTGACTCGAAACATTGAGAATGTTCTTTTCTTTCTAGGAGATAAGTTTGTCACAGGTCTTTTATATTACTTTCGTATGTCTACTTGTCACAAAACCATATTGGGGCGAAACGTTAGATCTTGTTTACATTTTACCAGGTTCTGTTTAGAGTGACTGTTCGTTTTTGAAACCAAACCAAACCAAATTGTGCAGATTAGGAGTGTTTTGCTGGGCCATAATGTAAGTTTGGGCTGCAACCTCACAATCGTAATTATACAAATAGTATTTAAGCACCTTGCAACATTCTTATCATGTCAGACATACATGTTCATTGCTTTTTATTGCCTAAAATGAAACTGGGATTCCGTTTCGTTCCAAATGTGTATCGCACTCATAGTCATATGTGAAGTTGTCCACAGTGTTTGTCGTCTATTGTTTATCTGCTTCGCTGATAAATAAAACCACTGATGATATTCTCTGTTCATAGATGATGTAATTTTGCGACACATTGAAGCAGTAATTCTAGTAATGGTTTTGATTGTGTAATTGTTATTTAATTATATATAAAGATTAGATTTCTGTATATTTTTTCCATACCAATTTATATTCATTTAACCAATGGATAAGCTGATTAATTATAAGTGATTAATTGTTGGGTCCATCGATGGAAATGCATTGGCAGATCTGTGACAGAGTCAATTCACTATCCAGGTTGCACAGGTGTACAGGTTTGAACCAAATGACAAGTCGTTCCAACAAGTAGTACATTTTATGGGTTTTTTTAATTCAGCTTTTTACGCTAATAAAACAACATCCTGTCATTAGGTCTTGTTAGTTTTTCGCCCTGACATTGTGTGGTTACACTTCTACTCAAACGTCACAGCTGGCTGGTTTATCTGCTTTCTCCATACATTGAAAATGAAATGGTGACTAGAACTTTGACATTTGGCCTGCCTGATCTACAATCTTACCGATTAAGTGTCAGTTTTTGCGTTTCGTCTTTAAAATCAAGATATTATGTTTGTTCACTTACATTACACTTATAAGTTTCAAACATGCCTCACCATAACCAAATTCAATGGCTGTTTTTATAACTCAACAATGTATTGACTTTATATCCAGTCAAGGATGTTCCCATTCAGCATTGTGATTTGTTCTTTCATTGCCTGAGTTTAGTCCTGCATACAAAATTGACTGCAACAGCCAAAGAACTATGTAAGAAGGTCTTGATTGCTTCCACGATATATCAGTCAACACTTATTTAATCCTATGTTGTGGGTACAGTAACTACTCAAAGACTGGTCTCACTCTTATGATTCTTTTGAGTAGCTATAACATTCGCATTAGAATGTAAAATAAGGCTTTAATAACATGCAAAATATGCCATTTCTTGAGCTCTGAACATTGAAGTTGACGAATTGTGTTTTCCAAACATGTATAATGACTGCAGCAACCAAAAAAGGTTATTTCAGTTATCGAAGTAATCCACATGTTTAAAAATAAACAAGGTAGTGCACATTTGCTTCTGTATTGAATATGGGTCAATTGTCTTGTTAATTAACATGTAAGTCTCTTTAACGTGCTTGTTTGTAGGGTGTTTTAACCTGCTATCAACAACTTTTAAGGGAAAGCCATTAGTACCATTCTAAAGTCTTTGAAGTAAAATTTAAATACAGTTTCTATAGTTACATATGATGACATTAGTTTAGATTAATACTAGCCTGTGCATCTGTATGATCAGATACAACACAACATTAAAATATCAGACAGTGGTTAGATTAAATTTACAGTCTCTAAATTTGAGAATTTGAATAAATATATATACGTTTTCTGACAACTCTGCAGCTGACCACTTTTGAAAACATTATGAAAAAAGCAGAAATTATTCTAACCAAACAATTTCTACGTTTGCCAAAGTGTTTTCAATTTTGTCTAAGAATTAAACCTTCTGCTGCATATGTGTTGTACATAAGAGAGGTATAAGAGCTAATTTTCAGTTATTTTCAAACATTTTGTTTAAAACAAAATTTCATTTGAGACTTTAGATTAAGCAATTTTATTTAGCTCACCTGTTAGTCAGTTAGGTTATGGGACCTATATGTAATTTTTGGTATACTCTTTGAAAATGTCAGGGATAATTTTTAGACTATCGGGGAACATGAAAACCAATGTTGGCAATTTTTCATAATCCCCCAAAAGCAGCCATCTTGGATTTCAAAATGGCCGCTGTTGAAACCTACTATCCACCATATCTCGGCCTATAAACATCATGAATTCATGATTTTGGTGTCTACACCAACTGTTTCAGGGTCAAGGAACCCATTTTCGTGTTTATAGATAGTGTCAGCTGACAGCCTTGGCGGCCATATTGGGATCTAAGATGGCCGCCATGCAGAAATCTGGATTTCTTTATATCTCACCTCCTATATGACATAGAGGCATGATTTTGGTGTCAATACCCACAATTCAGGGTCAATGACCACATTTCTTTAATAACAGATAATCTCAGATGACAGCCTTAGCAGCCATAATGGTATCCAAGATGGCTGTCATGCACAATTAATAGTCCAAATATAATAACTTTGTCCAAATTACATGTATTATATGCAACATTTAGAAGATACATTTTTCAGACCGTTTCATCTGGAATTTCTAGAATCATGGGTCTGGCTGAGGTAGGTAACAGTCATCTCCATCATTTGCTGGATATTTTATAATGGTTAATCACACAATAGACACCACAAGACGTGAATTTTCTAGAACAACATGCTCAAGCACTAATGGTTATCTAACACCTTTACACGCACACAAGTAATACAATATAAGCCTATTCAATGTCATCAGGATCCACGGTATTATTGTTCATGTTATCGTAGATAATAGTAACAATCCCCAATGAAAGGTACAGAAACAGGGTGTCAAAGACGCACACAAAACATTACATACGGTTATCGATTCCCTCGATCTCAAGATCGGGTCCCTCGATCTCAAGCAGCAGCTAGTTGACTTTGATGCCAGACATAGTGAAAATGCAATGTTTCAATGGGCACGCAATTACATGCATCAAGCTATCACTCTGTTGCAGTTTCAACGTGCCACACGACAGGGTTACTGGCATCTACATCTGTGCTTACTTCTTTATGTATTATCGGCATGATTATGCCCGGCACTTTCCGGAATATGTTGCACGGATGTATAAGTTGCAGACAACTGACCCAGAAACCTGAAGTGTCTTTGCTTCAAGAGGATTTACAGTCATCACATAGAACCAGATACCTTTCACTCGTCTCGGATTAGATCATGCTCAGGAGCAACAAAATAAAGTTGTGTATGTATGCTCCAGAACTTGCACTAATTGCTACTTAAGCAGAGACGATGGTTGGTATTGCAAGCCAGGCTAGATCAGTACATCACTGCCTCAATCAGCCAAGAGTACTTAGACAAGAGCGGGCCATTAAAAAGCTACATGATGTACTGGCTCCATGTAACATCTTTACATCAAATGAACAAGACATGTACAAGCTCATGCCAAAGGAGATTATTCTCAAATCTGCCAAGGAAAGCATATTAGCCTTTGAAAAACAAGGATCATCGGCTATGAAGTCACTTGTTGAGGAACGGATATGTGAAGATTCCAACCTATTGGATACAATTACAAAATGTAAGGAATGCCACTACGAAGGTATTGAAGCTGCAAGCAGAATATGAAGTACTGACGATTCTTGCATCTGCAGGTCTAATGTCAAGACCTGCTCATCATTCCACTTGTGAACAGGTAAGTCACTTAGTGATGCATTTGTGTCGATCATAGACAGCAAGGACCAGAGTTATATGTGACTACTACTCAGTCGACGGTTCACTAAAGGAAACAACCCGTGAACGGCGCAGAGGGACCAAGTCACCCGCCAGAGGACTCAACTAAAATCAGAAACAACAAATCATTTCTTGGTATCATCGTAACAAAGGACTCGCTAACACTATACCTGGCACAGAAGCTAATAGACAATGCACAAGTACATGTCATTACAGCAAGTCACACAAGCGTCATGTCAAACAGAGCTGGTGATGTAAATCCAGGTGTAAGTTCCCAGGAGGAAGCTGATACGTTGATGATCCTACATGCAACACATGCAGCAAAGGATGGATTTACTGTTAACATCATGAGTCCTGACACGGACGTATTGCTCCTTGCCTTACAACGTGTTCTTCTGCTCGGAGACAATAATGCAATGATCAAGGGTGTTGGTGAACGACGCCGAGTTATATTGTTGAAACCAATTTAAGATGCTCTGGGTTGAAACAAAGCAAATGCCTTGCCAAATTGGCACGCTTTAACTGGTTTTGATACAACTGGGCACATCAACGGTAAATCCAAGAAGACATTTTTCGAAGCCTTCTTGAAAGCTAGTCCAAACATCACCACTGCTATATCTGCTCTTGGTATCGGAAGTGAGCCATCCCAGGAGACTATCCATGGCTGTGTGTCCTTCCTGTGCAGTCTCTTCTGTAAGAAAGGGATCACCATCAAACGGACACACATTCTTAGGTGGACCTTATTCAAACAACAAGGAACTGATAAAGGAGTTGATATGTTGCCTCCAACATTTGGTGCGTGGCTAGAACATATCAAACGCCCTGCCAATCTGCTACAGGTTCTTGTACTAAACTCTGTTGTGCCAGACCCTACCAAGCTTGGCTGGACAACACAGGATGACCGGTTGTTACCAGAGTTATCCAAGATCGTACCAGCTCCGGCTGCAGTTGTGGAATTGATAAGGTGTTCATGTGGTGCCAGTAATCCGAATACGATAAATAAATGTGCTTCATTGAGATGTTCATGTCGAGTCAGTGCTCTAGCTTGTACATAACTTTGCCGATGTGAAGCAGAGGCAGACATGTGTCAAAACATGAACAATAATACTTTGGATCTTGATGACATTGAATAGGCTTATATTTTATTACTTGTGTGCGTGTAAAGGTGTTAGATAACCATTAGTGATTTATCATGTCGTTCTAGAAAATTCACGTCTTGTGGTGTCTATTGTGTGATTAACCATTATAAAATCTCCAGCAAATGTTGGAGCTGACTGTTACCTACCTCAGCTAGACCCATGATTCTAGAAATTCAGGATGAAACGGTCTGAAAAATGTATCTTCTAAATGTTGCATATAATACATGTAATTTGGACAAAGTTATCATATGTGGACTATTAATTCTGCATGGCAGTCATCTTGGATACGAATATGGCTGCCAAGGCTGTCATCTAAGATTATCTGTAATTACATAACATTTAAATATGAGATCCGGTATAAATTTCGTTGATAAAACAAATAATAATTGAAAAAAATAAGAGTAAATGAGAACTTCTTTACACAAAATATCCACAACATGAGGTCGTCTTAGCTTTATTTAGTCACTGAATCCCTTAGCAAATCCATTTTAGGGTTTTATTGTGATATTTTCCCTATAATATTCATCGAATCTTTCACGTGAAATCATGTTCATATTGAGTATAATATTAACTCGTCATTAAACAAAAAGATAAACTCGGCAAGTGTCATTTGTATCTTTGACTCGGTTTATAATGACAATATAAAACGAATGATCATATAAGATGATAATTATGTATACTGATAACAAAACTATTTATAATTTGGAAAGAACTGAGTTATAACTGACCTTATTGCGCGGATGCACCAGCATCAATTCATATATTGGTTGTGTTTAGAACTACCAGTGGTGCAATGGGCTTGCGCATGCGCCGTTTTATCGTCTTGATCGCGCATGCGCCGTATTTTACCGTCAGTTATCGGTTATTTCCGTAGCAGTTCGTCACTAAACTGGTTCTCGTTTGAGTTTGCAATAGAAGATTAAGATATCTCAACTAGTCTATTTATATGCGAGTAGTATTAGTTTTATAATTAAAATGTAAATTAAAACCATAGTGTAACGTGTACCGACGTTAAGCTATCGCGGGTCACCAATCCAGGCACTTACCTCGATGAACGTTGCTTAACTTTACAAAAAGGTCAACCACTCTACCAACGTTGCTATAAAAGCCGGCTTTCACAGCAAGGCTGTAGAAGTGATATTTATACATACCCGGTTCCCATTACATTTCTCCCTCTTTTCTCCTGACTTTGACCCGAAGTCACACAACTCAACACACGCAGTATACCATAGCGGAGTCTATATAACATCACTGGGAACCATCGGGGTTTAAATAACAGGAAAATGGGAATAATTTCATAAATGCGAAGTTATTGTGCTAAACTTTGCAATTTTAAGAATATGTTAAGAGGACAAAAGGAAACGCATGCGCAGACAAAGGTTTACAATAATTTTCGGAGATCGAGGTCAATACGTTAGGAAAAGGTATTTTTGTTTTCGTTTTCGTATTTAACTAAAAAAAATATTGTTATCATATATCTATATCATATATTTTTAAGCGGGTTTCGTGTTTTTCTTAACGCCAATTGCTGCATGTTGCAGCAACTCTTGTTATTCTATATTGTTCAGTTGTAGTTGAATATATCTCTTCACAATTAGGCAATATGGGGTGTTCAATCATTGCATTAATGTAGTGGAATCTTAAATATTCAAATCTTCATTATGACCTAAACCGAATATTTGTATTTTGTTATCGACATTTTTGCTTTAAAATATTCAAACAGGGAAATTATATGTATGTATCCAAATTTAGATTAGAGCGACACGATTTATTTGTTTATTCATAACATAGAGGATAATTCTTTGTTTCATTGTATTATCGAAATTTCATTCATCGAGTGAAAGCAAAGGTGATATTTTTAAGACTGGCGAAACCACGCCTAAAAATATAACCCTTTGCCTGTCACGAGATGAAAGAAATTTCGATAATACACTTAAACAAACAGTTTTTTCTATTTATTCAGTGCTTTAAATGAGTTTTCTGAAAGTGCTGAGGTGTTAAATGTCTCATAACTGACTTAGTAATTAATTCCCCCGTATGGAGCCCCAGTCGTAATTCATGCCCCGCATGTAGCCTCAGTTGAGTTACGATGTTGGCGTAAAGCGGTCGACATATTATGTGATCTTTTAAAATAGACACTTTGGTTTAATAAGGAGCACAGCGAGTTATTAGATAACATCTTTAGTCAAGATCAAAATATATCATAATTCAATGGTCTATCAAATTCAGTATGGCCTTTTTTCCGGATGTCATTTCATGGACGACTTTCAGGCTCGCAGCCCACGCTCTGATTGGATATAATTCAAAAATTGAAATATTTTGCTGAGGCATTCGTAAAAGTGTTAAGGTTATTCATCATCTCATATTTTTAAGGCATTTCTTATAAATGATTGGCGTAGATGAATTAAACAAGAACATTTATTGTTTATCTAAGTAGTCCGCAGCGACAAAGGGTTTGTTGTCAAGGAACTGTCTTCAGTCCAACTCGAATGTTGTGAATGTCATTGTATAACAATATAAAGCCACAAAGGCTTAACATTATAGTCCAGTGTCTGAGTAAATCGTAATTCCACTTGAAATACAACATTTTGACAACAGAATCAAGTGCAATCAGGTTTCTTTTATGAAACAAGTGACCGTTAAAATAAGAATGTTCCTTTGTTGCTATGGAGAACTTCAGTACAGGTACGCGATAGTTTAGCGCGGAAAAGTTATCATTAACTCCTAGATTAATTAGTTTGTATCTTGGTTTGTCTCATAGATTATTTACACATTTAGGGATGATCACAATTAAAAACATGCAAGATTATGCCCAGAATACATAATCAAGCACAGTCACCTGCTGTATTTTCGATACATTGAAAGCGAATCGGTTACAAGAAATTTGTCTTGACATTTCGCCCGCCGGATCTACACGTTTATCAAGTAAGTGTCAATTATAGCGTTTTTCTTTAATATCGAGTGCATTTTTGCAAACAAACTTCACATTTTTTTTTATTTTACAAACATTATAATATATAAGAATTCTAGATGTTTTGTATTCAGTCGCGGATGTTCCCGGTGAAGGAAATTGCATTGTTCATTGCCTGAGTTAAGCACTGCATAAACATGGCAAAAGCGATTTTACGAAAAGTAAGTGTCAATTATAGCGTTTTTCTTTAATATCGAGTGCATTTTTGCAAACAAACTTCACATTTTTTTTTATTTTACAAACATTATAATATATAAGAATTCTAGATGTTTTGTATTCAGTCGCGGATGTTCCCGGTGAAGGAAATTGCATTTTTCATTGCCTGAGTTAAGCACTGCATAAACATGGCAAAAGCGATTTTACGAAAAGTCATGCATGTTAAAAGTGGCTTGCGCAAACCTGTCACGGCCCATATTTCCCAAACTATGTGTATACAAATGGCATACTGATTAAAGGAAACAGGTGGACGGCTGCTAAATGATTTCAATGGCCTTTTATTATATGAAACAAGTGACTCGAAACATTGAGAATGTTCTTTTCTTTCTAGGAGATAAGTTTGTCACAGGTCTTTTATATTACTTTCGTATGTCTACTTGTCACAAAACCATATTGGGGCGAAACGTTAGATCTTGTTTACATTTTACCAGGTTCTGTTTAGAGTGACTGTTCGTTTTTGAAACCAAACCAAACCAAATTGTGCAGATTAGGAGTGTTTTGCTGGGCCATAATGTAAGTTTGGGCTGCAACCTCACAATCGTAATTATACAAATAGTATTTAAGCACCTTGCAACATTCTTATCATGTCAGACATACATGTTCATTGCTTTTTATTGCCTAAAATGAAACTGGGATTCCGTTTCGTTCCAAATGTGTATCGCACTCATAGTCATATGTGAAGTTGTCCACAGTGTTTGTCGTCTATTGTTTATCTGCTTCGCTGATAAATAAAACCACTGATGATATTCTCTGTTCATAGATGATGTAATTTTGCGACACATTGAAGCAGTAATTCTAGTAATGGTTTTGATTGTGTAATTGTTATTTAATTATATATAAAGATTAGATTTCTGTATATTTTTTCCATACCAATTTATATTCATTTAACCAATGGATAAGCTGATTAATTATAAGTGATTAATTGTTGGGTCCATCGATGGAAATGCATTGGCAGATCTGTGACAGAGTCAATTCACTATCCAGGTTGCACAGGTGTACAGGTTTGAACCAAATGACAAGTCGTTCCAACAAGTAGTACATTTTATGGGTTTTTTTAATTCAGCTTTTTACGCTAATAAAACAACATCCTGTCTTTAGGTCTTGTTAGTTTTTCGCCCTGACATTGTTTGGTTACACTTCTACTCAAACGTCACAGCTGGCTGGTTTATCTGCTTTCTCCATACATCGAAAATGAAATGGTGACTAGAACTTTGACATTTGGCCTGCCTGATCTACAATCTTACCGATTAAGTGTCAGTTTTTGCGTTTCGTCTTTAAAATCAAGATATTATGTTTGTTCACTTACATTACACTTATAAGTTTCAAACATGCCTCACCATAACCAAATTCAATGGCTGTTTTTATAACTCAACAATGTATTGACTTTATATCCAGTCAAGGATGTTCCCATTCAGCATTGTGATTTGTTCTTTCATTGCCTGAGTTTAGTCCTGCATACAAAATTGACTGCAACAGCCAAAGAACTATGTAAGAAGGTCTTGATTGCTTCCACGATATATCAGTCAACACTTATTTAATCCTATGTTGTGGGTACAGTAACTACTCAAAGACTGGTCTCACTCTTATGATTCTTTTGAGTAGCTATAACATTCGCATTAGAATGTAAAATAAGGCTTTAATAACATGCAAAATATGCCATTTCTTGAGCTCTGAACATTGAAGTTGACGAATTGTGTTTTCCAAACATGTATAATGACTGCAGCAACCAAAAAAGGTTATTTCAGTTATCGAAGTAATCCACATGTTTAAAAATAAACAAGGTAGTGAACATTTGCTTCTGTATTGAATATGGGTCAATTGTCTTGTTAATTAATGTCTGAATTTTACTTAACATGTAAGTCTCTTTAACGTGCTTGTTTGTAGGGTGTTTTAACCTGCTATCAACAACTTTTAAGGGAAAGCCATTAGTACCATTCTAAAGTCTTTGAAGTAAAATTTAAATACAGTTTCTATAGTTACATATGATGACATTAGTTTAGATTAATACTAGCCTGTGCATCTGTATGATCAGATACAACACAACATTAAAATATCAGACAGTGGTTAGATTAAATTTACAGTCTCTAAATTTGAGAATTTGAATAAATATATATACGTTTTCTGACAACTCTGCAGCTGACCACTTTTGAAAACATTATGAAAAAAGCAGAAATTATTCTAACCAAACAATTTCTACGTTTGCCAAAGTGTTTTCAATTTTGTCTAAGAATTAAACCTTCTGCTGCATATGTGTTGTACATAAGAGAGGTATAAGAGCTAATTTTCAGTTATTTTCAAACATTTTGTTTAAAACAAAATTTCATTTGAGACTTTAGATTAAGCAATTTTATTTAGCTCACCTGTTAGTCAGTTAGGTTATGGGACCTATATGTAATTTTTGGTATACTCTTTGAAACTAAGGGATAATTTTTAGACTATCGGGGAACATGAAAACCAATGTTGGCAATTTTTCATAATCCCCCAAAAGCAGCCATCTTGGATTTCAAAATGGCCGCTGTTGAAACCTACTATCCACCATATCTCGGCCTATAAACATCATGAATTCATGATTTTGGTGTCTACACCAACTGTTTCAGGGTCAAGGAACCCATTTTCGTGTTTATAGATAGTGTCAGCTGACAGCCTTGGCGGCCATATTGGGATCTAAGATGGCCGCCATGCAGAAATCTGGATTTCTTTATATCTCACCTCCTATATGACATAGAGGCATGATTTTGGTGTCAATACCCACAATTCAGGGTCAATGACCACATTTCTTTAATAACAGATAATCTCAGATGACAGCCTTAGCAGCCATAATGGTATCCAAGATGGCTGTCATGCACAATTAATAGTCCAAATATAATAACTTTGTCCAAATTACATGTATTATATGCAACATTTAGAAGATACATTTTTCAGACCGTTTCATCTGGAATTTCTAGAATCATGGGTCTGGCTGAGGTAGGTAACAGTCATCTCCATCATTTGCTGGATATTTTATAATGGTTAATCACACAATAGACACCACAAGACGTGAATTTTCTAGAACAACATGCTCAAGCACTAATGGTTATCTAACACCTTTACACGCACACAAGTAATACAATATAAGCCTATTCAATGTCATCAGGATCCACGGTATTATTGTTCATGTTATCGTAGATAATAGTAGCAATCCCCAATGAAAGGTACAGATAGCAAACATTACAGCATGGGACGATTTCCTTGCTAAGGACATTGTCTACCATAAAAGCTGCAAAACTATAGCATGGAAAACCTATGTTCAAGAACCTGAACAACGTGTTGTTCCCCCCAATGTTGAATACTCAACAGCATTTATTGCAGCAGAGATTGAGTTTCATGATAACTTACCAGAGCGCATTGAATCTGGAAAGTACATCACTACAGTTCATGCAGAGACATTGTACAGATATATGATGAATGAGCATGGTTTTCTTGACAAATTAATAGCACGTCGGGAACTGATAACAAAGATTACGCAGAATTTACCAAACATTGTCTAATCTGAACATCGAGGTAATTTACAAGGTATTCTGTGCTAAAATAAATCTGGCCGCGAAGCTGTCAATTAAGCTAGGACTGAACATGACATTAGAGGTGATCTAACAACAATCTTAAAATATGCCAAAATTATCAGGCTGGCGATAACAAATGTCAGAAAAGAGAAAAGCTGGACATTTAAAGGGTCTCTAGTAAATTCGAGTGAGCGTGGCATTCCCATAGAGCTGATGATGATGAGTAGATGGATCGTGCAGGGAACTAAGATAGACACATACAACCAAGTGTGAGGCTGCATCATCGATGTTCCATCGACAGTTTGAGAGTCCATGTTCGGTAGGACTTTCTCTATTGATGTACCACAACTTTCGGAGTCAGAAAGCTATACTTCTGTTAAGTAAAAGCGGTGTTGATATATCATATAGCCGCATTTCTCACATCTGCAGCCAGATAGTCAATGCCGTTCAAAAGAACATAAATGCCAACAGTGTATTTGTGCCATTTGGTATTGTGAAAAGGCAAGCTATATGTGCGTCAGCAGACAATGTGGACAAAAAGGTGGACACCAGTGAGAATGCACTCATGATTGATATGACGAGGATGGTGGCAAGTTTCTTCAATCGACCGTCGAAGCATGCATCTAGAGTACCGATACCTTAAGACATTACGGAACAAACTGATGTCTCCAACGAGATAACAATTCCAATGGAGACTTTTGCCCTGAATGATATCCCTGATCTTGAGCCAGATTCTGTCACAACGACAACTCAGACAGTGTTAACTGTTCTTGTCGAATGTGCAGCTGTAAATAATGAATCAGAAAACGGTGACAATCAGCAAATGCCGGTGTGGTCGGCATACAATTCACTTCTGAACAGTTCACCATCTGACCAGCAGTCACTTGTGACTGTTGACAAAGTGTATTCACTTCCAATCATCAATGCTCCACCACAGGAGTGGCCTATATTAGTAATAATGCTGGATCAATTATGTAGGTTAAATGATATGGTAACAGGCGGCACTAGGAGACTAATTGTTACATTTGATATAGACCTGTACAAGCGTGTCTTAAAGTTAGGGTATACCTGAATCCTCAGTACAAGAACAGATGGATTGTGTGTCCTGGAGCTTTCCATACATCAGTGTGTGCTCTCAGGTGCTTAGGAAAGACAATATAGGACAGTGGCCTAGATGAGGCATGGGTCGAAGCAGACATGTATAGCAATGTAACCATTCACCAAATTATTAATGGCAACCATTACAGTAGAGCAGTTGAGGCACATGAGATAACACTACAAGTGTTATTTGACCTTTGGCTTGAGGGTTTCTTTTTCGAAAGACCCGACACACGCAAATCTCTAGAAGCTAGTTGTGAAATCCTTTCACCTGCATGTGAATCGAAACAGGGTGTCAAAGACGCACACAAAACATTACATACGGTTATCGATTCCCTCGATCTCAAGATCGGGTCCCTCGATCTCAAGCAGCAGCTAGTTGACTTTGATGCCAGACATAGTGAAAATGCAATGTTTCAATGGGCACGCAATTACATGCATCAAGCTATCACTCTGTTGCAGTTTCAACGTGCCACACGACAGGGTTACTGGCATCTACATCTGTGCTTACTTCTTTATGTATAATCGGCATGATTATGCCCGGCACTTTCCGGAATATGTTGCACGGATGTATAAGTTGCAGACAACTGACCCAGAAACCTGAAGTGTCTTTGCTTCAAGAGGATTTACAGTCATCACATAGAACCAGATACCTTTCACTCGTCTCGGATTAGATCATGCTCAGGAGCAACAAAATAAAGTTGTGTATGTATGCTCCAGAACTTGCACTAATTGCTACTTAAGCAGAGACGATGGTTGGTATTGCAAGCCAGGCTAGATCAGTACATCACTGCCTCAATCAGCCAAGAGTACTTAGACAAGAGCGGGCCATTACAAAGCTACATGATGTACTGGCTCCATGTAACATCTTTACATCAAATGAACAAGACATGTACAAGCTCATGACAAAGGAGATTATTCTCAAATCTGCCAAGGAAAGCATATTAGCCTTTGAAAAACAAGGATCATCGGCTAAGAAGTCACTTGTTGAGGAACGGATATGTGAAGATTCCAACCTATTGGATACAATTACAAAATGTAAGGAATGCCACTACGAAGGTATTGAAGCTGCAAGCAGAATATGAAGTACTGACGATTCTTGCATCTGCAGGTCTAATGTCAAGATTGCTCATCATTCCACTTGTGAACAGGTAAGTCACTTAGTGATGCATTTGTGTCGATCATAGACAGCAATGACCAGAGTTATATGTGACTACTACTCAGTCGACGGTTCACTAAAGGAAACAACCCGTGAACGGCGCAGAGGGACTAAGTCACCCGCCAGGGGACTCAACTAAAATCAGAAACAACAAATCATTTCTTGGTATCATCGTAACAAAGGACTCGCTAACACTATACCTGGCACAGAAGCTAATAGACAATGCACAAGTACATGTCATTACAGCAAGTCACACAAGCGTCATGTCAAACAGAGCTGGTGATGTAAATCCAGGTGTAAGTTCCCAGGAGGAAGCTGATACGTTGATGATCCTACATGCAACACATGCAGCAAAGGATGGATTTACTGTTAACATCATGAGTCCTGACACGGACGTATTGCTCCTTGCCTTACAACGTGTTCTTCTGCTCGGAGACAATAATGCAATGATCAAGGGTGTTGGTGAACGACGCCGAGTTATATTGTTGAAACCAATTTAAGATGCTCTGGGTTGAAACAAAGCAAATGCCTTGCCAAATTGGCACGCTTTAACTGGTTTTGATACAACTGGGCACATCAACGGTAAATCCAAGAAGACATTTTTCGAAGCCTTCTTGAAAGCTAGTCCAAACATCACCACTGCTATATCTGCTCTTGGTATCGGAAGTGAGCCATCCCAGGAGACTATCCATGGCTGTGTGTCCTTCCTGTGCAGTCTCTTCTGTAAGAAAGGGATCACCATCAAACGGACACACATTCTTAGGTGGACCTTATTCAAACAACAAGGAACTGATAAAGGAGTTGATATGTTGCCTCCAACATTTGGTGCGTGGCTAGAACATATCAAACGCCCTGCCAATCTGCTACAGGTTCTTGTACTAAACTCTGTTGTGCCAGACCCTACCAAGCTTGGCTGGACAACACAGGATGACCGGTTGTTACCAGAGTTATCCAAGATCGTACCAGCTCCGGCTGCAGTTGTGGAATTGATAAGGTGTTCATGTGGTGCCAGTAATCCGAATACGATAAATAAATGTGCTTCATTGAGATGTTCATGTCGAGTCAGTGCTCTAGCTTGTACATAACTTTGCCGATGTGAAGCAGAGGCAGACATGTGTCAAAACATGAACAATAATACTTTGGATCTTGATGACATTGAATAGGCTTATATTTTATTACTTGTGTGCGTGTAAAGGTGTTAGATAACCATTAGTGATTTATCATGTCGTTCTAGAAAATTCACGTCTTGTGGTGTCTATTGTGTGATTAACCATTATAAAATCTCCAGCAAATGTTGGAGCTGACTGTTACCTACCTCAGCCAGACCCATGATTCTAGAAATTCAGGATGAAACGGTCTGAAAAATGTATCTTCTAAATGTTGCATATAATACATGTAATTTGGACAAAGTTATCATATGTGGACTATTAATTCTGCATGGCAGTCATCTTGGATACGAATATGGCTGCCAAGGCTGTCATCTACGATTATCTGTAATTACATAACAGAAATGTGTTCCTTGACACTTTAATGTGGGTATTGACACTAAAATCATGTCTGTATGACATATTGGAGGTGAGATATAAAGAAATCAAGATTACTGCATGGCGGCCATCGTGGAGTCCAATATGGCCGCCAAAGCTGTCAGCTGACACTATTTGTAAACATGGAAATGGGTTCATTGACCCTGGAAATGATAGTAGGGTTCAACAGCGGCCATTTTGAAATCCAATATGGCCGCTGTTGGGGGATTATGAAAAATTGCCAACATTGGTTTTCATGTTCCCCGATAGTCTAAAAATTATTCCTGAACATTTCAAAGAGTATACCAACAATTACATATGGGACACATTTTTGCTACACAAGCCTATGGACTATGAGCACAAAGTGCTCCAGGTGATCTCTTGTGATCACATTTTGTCCATCTGTCGGGCATCTACACCAATTGCATTGTGAACACTCTACAGGCAACATTTGGAATCAAATTTTAATGAATGTTTATCAGAACATTTACCTCTATCAAATCTTTCCCAAGTTCAAAACTGGATCATATGAGGTCAAAAACTAGGTCACAAGGTGAAATTGAAGGGAAATCTTGTGTTGCATTTTTGATTTGAGGAATCAGCATATATTGAAAATTTATTAGAATAATAACCTTGATGATATCTAGTATATGTTCAAATATATACTGGTAGGTCATGTCCGGTCAAGAACTAGGTTGCTATGCCAAATTTAATCTTTTTCTTGATGAAATCTAGGCCAAGCTTGAAAATGGGTCATATCGGGTCTAAAACTAGGTCACTTCGCCTAATTAATGGAAAACGTTGTGAATATTGTGGAAACCACATTTTTAATAGATTTCTTCATTATATCTAATCTAAGTTTTAGTGTAGGTCATGTTCTGTCAAAAACTAGGTCAATAGGCTAAATTTGAGAAAAATATTTTTAACATTCTAGAGACTTCATTGTTTGCATCAGCAGCTTGACACTTTGATTCGCAGATGGTTTTTGGTCATGGCAAGGTACATTTACTAGCCAATTTGGAAAGTTTCATTTATCGAGGGATCATAACT
The DNA here is from genome assembly GCA_031761405.1 of Serripes groenlandicus. Lineage (NCBI taxonomy): Eukaryota > Metazoa > Mollusca > Bivalvia > Cardiida > Cardiidae > Serripes > Serripes groenlandicus. Next base: position 120,346,875 of record JASEVX010000003.1, on the reverse strand, counting down.
AAGCAACAGTTTCTGTGATACAACTGAAATAATGTTTAAGTTTAATGCATACAATAATATTTTGTTTTTATAGTGATTTTACATACTTTTCAACAATATTTCAGTTATATCACGGAAACAGCAAACTATTGGTTCCACAGCGAATTGGAATTAAAACTGTTTATAAATGGATTTAAATTTACATCAGGATTAAAATTGCTGTAGAGGTAGGTTAATACATATACCCTGTCAACCCTATACAATGTATTACTAGTATAAGTCTTGGTCTTATGAGACTGTACATTGTAATTTTGCAGATAGTTTGCAGATGGGAGAATATAACAAAGGTAAAAATAGACAATTGTTGGCGAGTTCATCCATAATAGGTGTATGATGTTATACTGGGAGAGAGCTTTCAATCACAGAGTGAATCCCGCTTAATTAATTTGTATTCAATGATTTATTAGACCAGAAATAGAGTTGTGAAACGCTATGAGGGAAAAGGATATGATGATGTCATCACTTTGGAATTTGATTTTCCCATGGCTTAAAATTGTAAACAATAGTGATTTGTCCATTTTAGAGATGCTTCAACTAAGACAAGTCTGTTGTTCAAAACAGACGTGTCCCAGTGGACCCATCCCAACAATCAATTGACAAGTGCAATATATAATGATATTAATTGTGTAAAAATTAAGAATTTCATTTCATCTTATAATAACTAAAACGGAAGTTTAACATTGAGAGTTTGAGAGTTTGGAGTATCTGACAAGCTAGAGGAGACATCATTCTGACAACATCCGGGATCTGAAGGATGATGACCAATCACAATCAGTGAAGAAAAGACTTGCCAACACCATGAACTTTCACGACCCAGGGATATGATCCGAGTTTGAACTTGTTTATATTGTCCTCTCTAGTCATGTCTCAATTTGTGCTGGTTGTAAAACGTCAATGTACAACGTTGGAACTATATAAGAGAGATTCACTCCATGATCTAGATACTGCAGATTATATTGTATCTGTCATCTGACAGTCTAGCAGGTAAGTCTCTAGAGCGATAACGGTGGATGTTTGGACCGCTTTAGATGGAAACAATAAATTGTTTAGATTCAGAGCAAATTCTATCCGTTTTAGTGACCCAGCTAGCTTATTTTGTGACTTACTACAAATATCCTTCAGGATTCAGCATGGATTATACAAAAGGCCCTGGTCATAAAGATTAAAGAGCTCTTTGATAAATTGTAACTGAAGACATGGGAGAACTGTTCTGATTTGTAAGAAAAATTGAAAGTAAGGATTTTGTTATGTTTCTTCTGTTGAATAGTATTATGTAATATATTGTTCTGTACTGTTTTGTGCTGGTTTTGAGGCTATGCCTTTTCCATATTATTTAACAGGTAACATTGATGAAAATTCATTTTATCTTTATAAAAGGAATATTTTCAGTCACAAACTATAATTTTAATCGTATTCCGGGCGATCCATATTTACGAAACTCTTCATTCGTTTTAATGCGGATGAAAACTCATCCCCACCTTGATGAATTGTTCGGAAGGTTTCGCTAAAAAGATTCAACTATGTATTTTCACCATATCTTTTTAATGTAAAGGATTTATATTATTTTATTTGTCAATATATCGCGGATATGTATTTGATGGAAGCCATTTTAAAAAGTTATTATGTTTGATATTGCTTATCAATAAAGAGAAAGTTTCAGTCAAAACGGAGCGAGTTGATCTACAACTAGTGTTCTTACAAGATTGCTATATATATATTGAGGATAAAACAAGCGACGTACATTATTCCTATGTAAAAAGAATATTCCTACACTAAAACTCTATTCTTATGATAACATTACATCTGATTTTTTCGATGCCTATTACTAATAACATTCTTATATTTGTTTATACTATGCCTGCAAACATAACGCAAAAACGACAATGTGTAAATATGAAAATCTAGATTCCTATTTCCGTGTTGTTCCTCCCCTGTAAACCTTATTTTAGCACGCCTGAATAGTATCAAAACAAGATTATGGTGAAGGCATAATATTGTTTCGAAGTGTTTGTCATTCCAAGTGATATGTCATGTGTGATTTGTTTTACTAAGTAAGTTGATACATTTTGAATATCATTAAGCAGAATATACCATAGTTTACAAATGCTCAAACATTCAAACAAATCATAAATATATTTCCCTTGCCCCCATAATGGGTTTCGGAAACAGCTTAGCATCATTTAATATTCTAAAAGCGGTGTACTCGTATTACAACATTTGACGTCAATTTGACGTTTACGTTGCCTCTCTTGTTCAACAGTTTGTATTTATAGTGTCAGACACAAATCAATATTCATACCACTAATCGAATTGGAAGTCTTGGTAACATTGTTATTATCTTAGAAGCTTCCTACATTGGCCTTAAGTGTGTCATGCGTAACGCTACGCAAACGTCTATTACGTTCAACGTAGTATGCGCCGTACGCAAGGGAGGGGTTATACTGTATACTTTCTTATACCTGTGAAATAAAGACTGGCATCTTATTTCCGTGACATGGTAATTACACTAGGAAGTACTTTGTAAAATTAGTACAAACATCGGTATAATGGTTAATACTTTAGGACCAAAGTTATGGTATTTAAACAGGGAGGTAATTTGTCAAAGAAGGAAAGGTGTTTTTATGGTGAAAGTCGATTATGTTGGATTCACATTTACTCAACGCCTGTCGTTATTCAGTGTGGGCACAGAAGAGGCAGTCAAAGGGAAAAGAGCATTAGTATCTTTTTGTTTTAAATTGTACAAATTTGTATTTTTCAATATATTTCATATCAAAATTGTACGTATCCTGATAAATGGTGCTGCAATCTGGGGACGTACATTTGCACAGTTATGTAGAAGCAGTGCAAATATACGCCTATCTTAGAAACCTGTGTGTTAGTAAGTCTGCATCAACATTGGGTCTTACCAAATACTTTGAAAATGGTAGTAGTTGCTGCCCTCCTTGGCGCTTAGGGCTGCGGGGTTAGCATAACGGCTTACTGGCTGGTGTCAGGATTTATCGACCAGTAGATCTGGTAACTTTCCCAGGAAAAGGCCGTGATATAACTGCACAATTGTTTAAAGCGGCGTTAAAAGACCAAACAATCAAACAAAATCAGCTGTTTTGGGTGATTATGGGAAATACTTCTTAAGGTCAGAATATTTCAAAAGAAATGTAAAATACTGTCTAAACATTCTTAATATGGAAAACACAAGGCTAGTAAACAAATGTTATTAGTAGTATGTATGTCTCTTTAACGTCGCGGTCTGCGCATGCGCAGGCGTCCTTTTGTTGATTGCAAACAAATGGCTGTGGTATCCCAGAGCGGGTGCGTATGAGTTGAAGCGCCATTATAATCGACAGCTGATGGAACTATTTCAAACAAATGACTTTGTTATCCCGGAATGGGTGCGTTTGAGTTGAAGGGGCGCTATTATCGACAGCTGGCTGGGTTACAAAACAAATGCCTTTGTTAACCCAGAGCAGTTGTATATGCCTAAAAGCCGCGCTATTATCGACAGCTCACTGTGTAACAAAACATGATGGAACAATGGCACCGCGGCCTGAATACGTATATAAATGTTACACCAACCAGGACTGTGCTGAACGCGACGTAACGTACATAAGGAACAAGTAAGTCAGTTTAGTTTGTTTTATACATGAATGATTAAAAAGAATAACAAAAAAAGAATAAAATAATAAGAAGTGTACATAAACAAAACTGTTTATTCTTTGAATATGGGAGCAGACGGTTTATTACCTGTAAACGAAATTAATACGTCACAGCAGATTTCGCAACAGACAATGAGTCTAATTTGGCAAAATCCTGCCTAAATGCTGTTTATGCGTTTCATTTAGAATCGCAGCAACGTAACATGTTGTAGTGTACCATTCATATTTGTGGTTGGTTTTAAAACTCGAAGAAGAATGTCCTAATTCGTATAATTACAGATTAAATTATATTCAGCTTTGATTTACTTCGAAATATTTCAATAAAAGCAGTGTTAGTGTTTTACGACAAACGGGTATATGCATTACAATCAAAACTTTCCTTTTCACTAAAGTTAATTATAAGTTGAGGATAAGGGGTCTGCCGTACAATGATGTGTGGTAGTAAAACATTTAACACTTGATAGGTTAAATCTTCAAAAGTTACCTTAGCTACGGATCCTGAAATTCTACAATAAACGTTTTGAGCTTTTACAGTCACTAACTTTCCCTGTTGTTTGTAAATGTGTTATTGCACTTTCCTGTGGTATAGGGATGAGATGCGTTTAAAATCGCGTCAGCATAAATAATATGGGAATCTTCATTAGCGTCTTCTCCTCATACGGCGCCTTCATTCGTGTGAGAGGTCTTACGTCTAGGATACCAAAGTCATTTTCTGAAATAGTTTCGTCAGCTGTCGAATATAATGGCGCTTCAACTCACACGTACCCGCTCTTGGATAAAAAAAGCCATTTGTTTGAAACAGTGCCACCAGCTGTCGATAGAAGTTTCAACAAAAGGACGCCCGCGCATGCGCAGACAACGACGTAAACGAGACATACATACTACTGTTATTTGATGTTGAAATTGTGCGATGAGTCAGGTCATAACAATTGAGTTACTCCTGTTAAACTAATGTTACAACAATTCGGACTTGGTTATCTATGGGAACGTTAGTGTCTTCTAAATGAAAGACTATCAACGTTTGAAAGATCAGTCTGTGACAGGTCAGCTTCTGTAGTAGACAACCAGAAACGGATACTTTATTAAAACTTTTAAAAAAAATCGATTGTCCATGTATTTTATTTAAATGTTTTAAGCGTGAGAAAGTTTTGTAAAGCTATTTCTACATTTAGGGCAGGACTGTCCCAATCTAGAAATAGAATCAGGAACATATCTGAATATAGAAAAAGATGAGCAAATTTGGTAACTTTGTGACGATAAAGTAGGAAATGAGTTTTATTCCTTATTAAAATGGTTTAAACTGCAGGAACCTCGCAATAAATATATATGCGAAAAGTACTGGTGTAATTACTCTATCCATCAGTTTCATTTGCTGCTGTCTTCCAAATCAACTAATGTTATTTACGGAGTGGCGACGTTTCTATATATTGTCTTCAGAGTACGAGCTGATAGAACAAATGTTATACTCTCATTTAAAATGATTTGTATGTAGGTATTGACCATCTGTATTATGTTGATCATTATATAATCGGATACGCAGTATGTATGTGCGTGCATGCGCGTGTACGCGTGTTTGTGTATATGTGCATATATGTATGTGAATATGTATTCATGGGAGTTTAGGTGTGTACGTATGTATTTACATGTCATTTTAGCCAAATAGATATCCAGATTATTTGAATAAATAGCACGTATCTTCGTTTTGGATTACAGCTCTATTTGGAATTCAACCAAAACAAGAATACAGTATGTATTATGTGTTTGAATTATGTCATCAATGTCTCCATACTATCAATACTACGATAACAGTCTTCATAATTGTTGTAATATTATATTTTTCTGTAATAGGCAGGTTGCATCTGTTAAAATAAAAATTTGTATATTTTATATCTTCTATCCTGAGTAACGTGCAAGGACAGACTATATATTATGGTATATTTCTTCAGGATGGGCACTTGATTCCTAGGTTCAAGTACTGATTGTAAGTATAGGGCTTTGAACTGAGAGTCATAACGCTATGTTGTATATATTTAGTTTTCTTGAAACCATGGCCCTGTTTTTGACTGTTATTATTCCACAATAACTAGTATACATAAATGGAATAGTAGCGACATTACAAGACAGTAGCCTAGAAACTTATGGCATGGCCATACCTGTTATTAACTCTACATTCGCTTGCGACATATCTAGTTCAGCCATTCACCACCTAGTTGATAATGGTTACTGGTACTGCAACATATGGAATCAAAGCACTCAAAGTGTTGTTGGCAAGGGACTAAATGCAGGTCACGGAAAACCTATATACAATGATTTACAGATCAATTTTTTGTATCAGATATCACAAGAAGACTTTGTTATGTCCGTTCATTGAATAATATTTAAGTTGAATGCACAATAGTGTATACACTGAATGGGGGTGTATCGCAAATGCTTTTAATTGACTGGCGGTATTTCACAGAGGTCATTGCATAGTTTACAGTAATTGATGCCTTGATCACAATAGAGTACGCTGCATGACAATGACAACTATATTGAAATTCCAAGATAAATAGCAAAACAAAAAATTAACAATCTGTATCTACAGTTTCTGGTTACTAAAACAAAAGATATTGTTATATTTGTTTTACCTTGTTTGAAATAATTTATATAATACTTCTAAAATTTAAAGAAAGTCTATCGTTTCCTGAAGCAAGAGAGATTGTCGACAGTAGAACTTATCTCACTAATTCATAGGCTAACGTCACTAATTCAGATATTAGACCAGTTCAAATGAAGAAAAATCAAACTCATAGCATAGCCGTTCAAAACTCCCGAGTTACAATTATAGAGACTAAATACACTAAGACTTTAAGCCTTCAAATCCTTCTAGTGAAACTAGTATCAATAAAACTACTAATTCCTCTATTAGTACTAAACCAACACCAAACAGAAGAGCGACAAACAACGTAAAACCACCTAATAATGTGGTCGAATCGGAAAGCCATTCAAAGGTATCAAACGATCCAATTAACAATTATAATCGATTCTAGTGTCTCGAAGAACACATGGAAGACAATGAAAATATTGCAGAATGAATTAAGCAAGGTAAAATTACCAGATTACCTGTGCAAAAATGAATGATTCCAGACTTCCAACAGTTCTTGTAATATTATTAATCATTACCCAAATAATGAATAATACTATTTTGCAATGGAAATGCCGCGGCTTAAATTATCTTTACTTATCGATGAATATAAACCAGTAGCACTGTGCTTACAAGAAACTTTCTTGAAAGATTCTGACAAATTGACACTGAAGTATCACTCTTATTATCACACTGCCTCTCGGGCTGGTGACCGTGCTTGTGGTGGGGCTGGTGTAGTTGTTAACAACTCACTTCCTCCTAAGTTAATAACTATTGATACAACTTTGCAGGCAACTGCTACTAGTTCTTACTCATCTCTCGTTCTTGCTGTTTTTAGCCCTGACATATTTGTTGATTTCTCATGGAAGGCTGCAGACGACATCCATGGAAGTGACCATTTCACTATAATTATAACTGACACTTGACGTTCTGTAAAGGAGCGTCCGAGAAGATGGAGGCTTCACAAAGCAAATTGGAATTTATTCCATATGCCATGTGATAAATCCATTACTACGGAAGCTTTTTCAGATTGTCATAATTCTACACAACGTTTTACTTTATTAATTGTTCAGGCAGCTCAAGAAGCAATACAACGAACTTGAAAAACTCCAAAGCGCCCTCACAAACATTGGTTTGATGAGGATTGCAAAAAGGCTATAGGAACACGCAAATCGGCTCTCAGACAATTTGACATGAGGCCAACCCAGGAACACCATGTAACATTTAAATATGTCGAGCAAAAGCTCGCAAAATAATTAAACAAAGTAAACGTGCGTCTTCGTGACGGTATGTATCTAGGTTAAATTCTAGAGCATCCGTCTAAAAGACATGGGATATGATGAAAGAAAAAGTAATGGCAAGAGTAGTTCGTTTAGTGTAAATCAACTGGACAACCCAGACGGTGTCGCTACTTTAAAGATTCCATGGCGCAAAATCATCCTCCTCAAACTATTCTCTAAAGTTCAAAACTTTCAACAATAGAAGGAGAAACAAAAACTTAATTTTAAATCAAAGAATAAAGAGGCCTACAATAAACCTTTTCTTTTTAAAAGAATTAAGAACAGCTCTCAAGAAATTCCATGATACCGCTGCGGGTTCAGATGATATACACTATCAATAACTTAATCATTTACCTTTACGGTCCTTTCTTGTTTACTTGAAGTTTATACTCAGGTTTAGCAAACGAGAAATATCCCGGCGTCTTGGAAAGAGGCCATCGTTATTCCAATTACCAAACCTGGTAAAGACAAAACTAATCCTTGGAATTATTGTCCTATAGCCTTAACCAGCTGTATATGTATAACCATAGAAAGAATGGTCAACGACAAACTTGTTTTTTTTTCTTGAAAAGAACAAACTTATCACAACTGTCCAGTTGGTTTTCGTAAACATCGAAGCACTATGGATCATTTGATCCGTTTTGAAACGTTTATCCGTGAAGCTTTTTGTAAAAGGGAGCGTGTAGTCTCCGTCTTCTTTGACTTAGAAAGTGCATATGACACAACCTTGAAGTATGGAATTAGGAATGACCTCTATGATTTTGGCATAAGAGGTCGCCTTGCTTATTTCATTTCTGCATTTTTAACTGAGCGTCAGTTCAAAGTTCGTGTTGGTGATACTTTTTCTGAACAACATGAACAGGAAATGGTTGTTCCACAGATATGTATTTCTTTCTGTTACACTTGATAGTGTTAAAATTAATAATTTTATAAAATGTGTTAACCCTGGATTTGAATGTGTTTTATATGTTGATGATTTCTGTAAGCGTTACAGATCAAAGATATGCATACAATTGAAAAACAATTACAACAAGTTTTGAATAATTTGCAAAAATGGTCAAACGAAAATGGCTTTAAATTTTCTAAAAACAAGATCAAATATATGCACATTTTTCAAATTCGTAAACACCACCTAGTTCCTGATTTTACACTAGATGGCACTCGTATTGAGGTTGTGTCTGCCTTTAAATTCCTTGGACTATTATTCAAACCGAAACTAACTTTTATTCCTCATATTAAATATCTTAAATATAAATGCAATCAATCTTTAAATCTGTTACGCGTTGTGTCCCATATGGACAGGGTAGCTGACCGTAAAGTTCTCTTGAGACTTTACATGTCATTAATACGATATAAATTAGACTATGCGTGCATTGGCTATGGCCATGTACGAAAGTCGTTACATTGCACTACTTGATAACATTCATCATCAGGGGTTACGGCTAAGCATGGGCGCTTTTCGAACAGCGCCTGTCAAAAGTCTCTTTGCAGAAGTCAATGAACCACCCTTATATTTATTCCGACAACAATTAGCTATGCAATTATTCTTTAAAATTCCTTCAAATCCCACCCATAGAGTTGTTTTTAAACCTTTAGACAAGGAATTATTGTTAATGAAGGAACGTGTAATACCGGCGTTTTGTATTCGAAACTATCCAGATGTCGCTAAGCTTGATGTACATCTTGACGACATCGTGATTCAGAAAATTTCACCTTGGACTCTAAATAGTCCATTATTTATTTATGATCTTGCGCGACCGATAAAAAACGTGTACCATATTGAATCAGAAGGTTATTAGCGATATATTAGTTTGACCAACTCATTGTCTGCTATGTAGGCACTTCAGAATAAGAAAGATCTTCTTGTTGTTAATCTCCTGTCTAAACTATCATATATTTGTGCAACAGCGAATGGTGTATTTTGCTGGATCCCCAGTCACATGGGTGTTATATGAAATGAGAAAGCAGAAAGCGCTGAAAAGTCTGCTCTTTCACAAGAAAAATTACCTTTTAAAAAACCTTATTTTGATTTTTAACATTTATTCACTTTGAGTATTTGCAAAGTGACTGAAATGATCAAATTAATAATTAAATTCCACTCAGTAAAGCATGAGCTTTGTGAGCGACTGCCAGTTTTGAGAAATGTTCATCATCAATAAATTGTTCTTGTCCGTTTACGCATTAGGTACACATGGTTAACGCATGCATACTTACTGAAAGGAGAGGAAGCTCCTCAATGTATTCCATATATTACTCAACTTTTAGTACAGCACATTATTCTTGAGTGTGCTAATTTCGCCCATTTACGTGACAGGTTTTACAAGGCTCGAAGTATACGTCAGCTCGTTGAGTCTGTCAAACCTGAACCTTTATTTGAATTCAAATAGGAAAATAATATGTTTAATAAAATATGATATCTTTTGCACATTAATTACTCTTTCTGATCCTGTTGTACATATTTCATATACTTGTTATCTTTATGTTAAGTATAACATCTCATGTTTGACATTTTGCCTAATGTGTTTGCTTATATCCTATTGTTTTTGACCTAAATGTTGTTTATTATTAATGTTAGCATCACATACATCATGTTTAAATATCTTTTCAATATTTTCGTTCTTTATGTTTCAATATCCCATTCTTATTTGTTTACCATTAACACTTTAATAAGCGCCCAAAATGACCTTAGATGTCGACGGGCCGTACAATCCCTTTCATTCATTCATTCATAGTTTGGTGAAACAGGTCCGGATGTGTGATGCATAAAACAAATTATTATATCTAGTGGGAATATATCTGAAGCAGTCACCATGCATTATATATATTTAACATAGATTGAACCGGAACTGCGTCATTGAAATTAAAATTAGTTTTGATGAAAGAAAGGTGAAAACTGAAATTGACAAGCGTAATAATCAAATCTTCTGAATACTTTTAGTATTAAGACATTACAGGGACATACCGGATTATGTCAGACATTATCCCGATAATTGCCGTTACACAATTTGCTGATTTTGGGGTGAATCCAACTACTTCCATTAGACACTTCTAGTAAATACAGGTACCCTCCGCTCTGACACTTATATATTAAACAAGCGTAAAGTGCTATATATGCCCTCGGGTATTAGATATGTGTTGGTTTTGAATAGCATGATTTTGGTGTTGGCAGATTAATAGCGTTTATGTTGTTTTTCTTGTCTTCATTGGGAAAAAAATGTGTATGCTGTGTTGTGTCTATTAAAGTAATTAACACATAGTGCTGCCCGTATCTTATTAATACCAACTCGTTATTAGAGGGTCTTAATATGTATATATATATAGCCAGCAATACATTTGTTCATGTTAATTAAGATTATATTGTATTGCCATTGTAACCGGCCACGGCAGGTTCGATTTGGGATACAACACAGAGATAACAATATATTGTGTTTATACTGACAGGTCGCCTTTATTCCACAGCCAAACAGACCAAATGTATAATGTAAATGAGAAATATGAGAAATAAGTTGATAACACAAAATAAATATAGCATTAGACAGAGAATTTAAGACGAAGAAAGCTCTTCCGAAAGAGAGGGCTCAGAGTGAAAAGCTAGTAGGTTGATCTAAACTTTAAAGAATCAGGGGCAAAGGTTAAAACATGGGCATGAATGGTGGCCTAAAGAGACCATTCCCGTTACATTTCCCCTTTCTGAAGAACCAATGTTCATAGAAACATTGATCAAAAGAAAATGAAGAATATAAAGACTAAATACGACTAATATTATGGAATCACTGAGCAATAATAATGGCTTGGAGTATAACGTATACATTGTGGACAAGTGTTATGATGGAAATTTAGCTCTGAAATTAACCAGCCATTCAACTGAAAATACGATTCTGCTTCTCTCATGTTATTTAGCACCAGGAAATTCACCGTGGGGTCGTGACGCACAAAGTTTCTTTGCTCATCTTTTATCACTGATATATACGCATATTGACTGTGATTATATGTTGATAGCAGGCGTTTAAACTCTTCAAGATATTTCATCAAATATTGATTATATCCCCACAAGAAACATTTTAGATGCAGTGAACAATCAACATGGGTATGAATTTATAGAATTTCTCAACGATTCTCGAATCTGTATTCTGAACGGCAGGTCCATAAATGATGATTTTACGTCAGTTTCAACGAAGGAAATCCGTAGTGGATTATTTCTGTTTGCCGCATGATGCATTCAAACACTGTTCGGAGTGTACTGATGAACTTGTAAACAGTTTGCCATGAGCAAATACTAGATTTAAACTCCGTCAGATTCCGAGTGACTTTATGTCTATCGAAATCGCCTCACGTGCATTAACATTTGTATAAGATCTATCGAACTTTGTCGGGAAACCCATAATGAAATAGATCCAGTTTACTCAACATGTTGTGACACTTTATAACAAGAAATGGAATCTACAGTTCCAAAATACAGCTCAACTAAAGTGACAAATAAACGGTACAAAAAGAATCAACCTTACTGGAATGAGACACTTTCACAGTTACGGATAGCCTTTCGTGATAACGAAAATGCGTTATTAAAGTGTAATGGTACCAACAACATTCGAGCGAAAAAACGCCAAGACTATAAATGTTGACTGTAAGTGACTTTATTTCGGAGCGTACAGATGAACCTGTAAACAGTTTGCCATGTGCAAATACTAGATTTAAGCTCCGTCAGATTCCGAGTGACTTTATGTCTATAGGAATCGCCTCACGTGCATTACAAACATTGATAAGATCTATCGAACTTTGTCGGGAAATCCAGAATGAAATAGACACAGTTTACTCAACATTTTGTGACACTTTATAACAAGAAATGGAATATACAGATCCAAAATACAGCTCAATTAAATTGTCAAATAAACGGTACCAAAAGAAAAAAACTTACTGGAATGAGACACTTTCACAGTTATGGATAGCCTTGCGTGATAAAGAAAATGCGTTATTAAAGTGTAATGGTACCAACTAACATTCGAGCGAAAAAACGCCAAGACTATAAATGTGCAAGAAACACTTTCGATAAAAATCTTTGATATTTTGAACGTAAATAAAGACACTCAAAAGCAATGGATATTGAATAGTTATCAACGAATAACCTTAATGAATTTTGTTCGAAAATCAACGAATTAGGCACAAGAAAGCTGTCTTCAATACCCTTTATATGAAGATCACTGCATATATGATACGTGGAGATCACAGTTTTCTTACCTACATGTATATAACGAAGGGAATACCGGATTTGATGATGAACACTTACAATGGTCCAAATCTCTTAAACATGTATAAGAGGCGAACATGTTTGAACCCGTTATACACTGCAAATGAATAGTTAAATAGAACCATGTGTGATTATGTCCGCTAAATCAAAGTCTGCATCGGGAAGAGCTAACATACCATACGCGGCACTGAAATATCCGCCAGTATTCGCTGTATTACACAACCTATTTCCACTGATTTTTGACACTAGATTATCCCAACCCCATGGCGAAAGTAAATTATTTTCCCGTTATTGAAAGACACGAATTCCGATCAACGCGTGCCATTGAACTATCGTGGTATAAGCCTATTGTCATGTGCAAGTTAACTTTACAGTGCAATCTTAAACAAAAGAACTATGAAACACTTAGAATCAAATTACTTATTAGCAGACGAACAAAACGGGTTTAGGTCCAAAACATCCTGCGAAGATCACATATTTACAATGAACAGTGTTATACGTAATAAGTAAAGTGTTTTCACAGCATTCATAGACCTACAAAAGGTATTTTGACTTTGTCGACAGGAAAATGCTCTTGCACAAATTACTACTCAATGGAATTGACGGAAATGTCTTCAAATCGTTTAAGTCTATCCTTGGAAATTCAGAATTTCTGTATACGAATAAAAAAATAGACTTACAGAATGGTTCTCCAGTTCAAAGGGTGCCAAACAAGGCGACAGCAGTTCTCCTACTTTGTTCGCAATATGTATTAATGATCTTGTTAAAGAAATAAATGACATTGGAGTCCAAGTGGCGTGTCCTAATTAATACTTCTAAATCACAATGTGTTCACTTTTGCCCACAGCGACATCGTAGAACGGAATACAATTTTACAATAGGTCAAAACGTGCTAGATACCGTTAAGTGTTATAAGTATCTAGGGATGATTTTTGATGAACACTTGAACTATATTTCACATTGTGAGGCGATATCGAAGGGCACCGGGAGAGCTTTTGAAGGATTTATTTCAAAATTCTTCCACATGAAAGACTTTGGTTTCAAGAAAACCTTTATTACAACTGCGTGGTTCCGATTCTTGAATACGGGTCATCAACATGAGGGTTTAAAACAGCATGAGATACTATCTTGGAGTACCCAGATTCGCACCTGTGACCGCACTCAACGGGGACACTGGGTTGCTGCCGTGTGTTTATAGACAATGGTTGTCTATAATACGATTCTAGGATATATTTATCATGACCAAAGAAAATAGGCTGATCAAAACTGTATTTAACATAGATTACAATGTTTGTAAAGGTAATTGGTGTAGTGAGTTGAAAGTATCTTGTGCAGAATTGACTTAACGGATTATTATAACAACAAACTTGTAATTAACATGAACCTATCTGAATTAAAAATCAAACAGTACTATGGGTCGGAGTGGTCAACAAGTGTTCAGCAATCACCTAAGCTGAGAACTAATAAGCCGTTTAAAGATGGTTTGACCACAGAATATTACATTAAACAGAACTTACAAAAAAATGAGCGCTCTCTTTTAGCTATGCTAAGATGCGGGTCTTTGCCTTTGAGAATTGAGACAGGCCGATACATTGGCGAACACATCAATGATTGCTTATGTTTATTTTGTGATAGCTCACAAATAGAGTCGGAAACACATGTTGTGGTACCAGCAACTTTTATACAAGAATAAGATCTGACATATTCGGTATACTATTGGATATAGAGGTATTTTTGCAATTATCGCTTGATAATAAATTGTGTTACTTAATGAAAAATCATGTGCAAAAAAAAGCAAAATGTATAGTTAAAGCTTATGTGGTAAGACGGAGAGCATTATGTCCGCATAACTGATTGTTGTTACTTTTTGACAAGCAGGCGACTTTTTGACTCGATTATGGTAGGCATATTTTCAAAGCATTTTATGGGGAGTAAAAATTGCTCGTAATGTGCAAGTTCTTATTCTCACATTATGCTTTTAACTCTAAATGTTTTCTCTTTTGGAAAAGTCTTCAAATTGTGGATGATGTATTATAATGTTCATAATGTATATGTGTACGTTAATTTCCCATTAGGACCGTTTAGACACAACAATCCTCCTTTCAAACATTCATTGACTCACTCACTCACACCCACAACCATTCGTTAGTGTCTTTGCTTATCATTGTTTTTAACTGTGTTTGATTATACATATGACTACATGTTCTTTACATTTCGTTTCTATAAAGGACTTTTAGTTATATATTATTATTTTTGGATGAGCATCTGGCAAAAGATGACCTTACTGGTAGTCTAGAAAAAAAATGAGGATTTCGAGGACTTGTAGAGAAAAGAAGGACAGAGTGTTCAAGAGTATATTGCAATTTTTGATACAAAACATAGAAAAATTGAAAATAAAAACATGAAATTACCTTCAGAATATTTAGCATTCAAGTTACTGAGAAAAGCAAATATTAAGACAGGAAAAAATGTTGGTTCTTACAGGTATGAACTATGACAACAAAGATACATTGTATGAAGAAGCAAAACAGTCGCTTAAGAAATTCAAGGGTGAAGGTAGCTACAGTGTGCCTCGTGCCAATACAAGTATAACAATTGAGCTTACATTTTTGGCTGAAAATGAAGAGGCATTGTTAGCAGCTGGATATGTCAGAGCAAAGCCAGGTAGTCAGTATAACTACATTGGTAGGCGGGGAGGACGATATGATCAAGGTAATTATGAGCGTGGCTATTATGGTAAGCAGCTTGCAGCTCATAGTTCAGTTATGGGAACAGATGGACGTTGGCTGACTTGTAAATAATGCGGTTCTTTTCGTCATTTAATTGGTGACTGCCCAGACAGTCGGGAAAATCTTGCCAAAGTTCATGTGGTAGAATATGGACATTTTGTACTGTTCACATGCTATCATAAGGAAGAAGTTGCTACTTTAGGCGCATATGCCCGTAATTGTGCGGTTCTTGATTACAGTTTTCTAGGTCTGCCATGAAGAAGGCTTGTGCTAAAATTGATCTTGAAAATGACACAGCCAATATATTTGGCCATGATGTGGTGCAAAATCTTACATCATCTTGGCAATACTGATTATCTATTGATAAATCAGACGAAATAGCTGTTGGAAATGTGTGTTCAGTTAAGCTTGATGACATGAATGGTAAACAAAGGCATGCAACACTATTGCAGTTACATAGGCAATTTTCGCATCCACTAAAGACCTCATTGCTTTTTTAAAAGATGCTTGTTTATGACAGGATGAGTATAAAGATACAGTGTCCAAGATAGAAGAAATGTATAATTTATGTGAGACTCCTGCCAGGCCTGTTATATCAATGCCGATGGCAAGTAACTTCAATGAAAACGTTGCAATGGACCTTAAACAGTGGAATGGGTGTTGGTTCCTGCATATTATTGACATGTGGTCAAAATTCCATTTCGGTCTTTTTCAACCGAAAAAGGACGGGTGATGTTATTGATGCCATGATGACACACGCGATTGGAACTTTTGGAGTGATGGGTTCAGGAATGACAGATAATGGAGGAGAGTTCAATTCTGATGAAATGAGATAAGTCGCATCTATTCTAAATGTGCAAGTTTGTACAACAGCAGGTGAAAGTCCTCTCCAGAATGGGTTGTGTCAAAGGGTGCATGCAGTGACGGACATGATGCTAGTCAAATTAGGGGCAGACTATGGTAAAGTTAATAGTCAGACTTTATGTTGTTGGGCAAATATGGCAAGAAATATTTTGCAAATGTGGAATGGTTTCAGCAGTCATCAGCTAGTATTTGGTCTAAATCCTCAATTGCCGGGGGTCATGACAGACACAGTTCCAGCCCTTGATGGATCGACAACTAGTGAAATCTTTGCAAAGCATTTGAACCTACTACATGCACCGCGTAAGGCATTTATAGAAACTGAGTCAAGTGAAAGAGTAAGAATAGCACTACGATAGAGTAACTGAGAATAAATCTGAACCAGTATTATCTGAATGCAAATCCAACGATAGTTCCAAAAACACATCAAATACTGAACATTTCAAAAATGTGCCATCATTAAAGGTAAATGACGAAATTAAGTATCGAATGGCCAACACAGATCAGTGGGCTCAAGCTACTGTCCTTAGAAGAGCTGGTAAAGCTTCTGTGAAATACAGACACTGGTATAATATCCTGGATGCAGAAAACAAGGAACAGAAAGTGTTGATTTGGGCACACAACCGTGGATGTTTGATGAAGTACATGTTATGACGGAAAATAATGATGAAGACTCAACGACACAGTTTTATGATGCTAGTATAGTGACAGAAAATGGTGACATCATCGCAAAGAATCAGGCTAAAGAAGCCGAACTTGAAGAGTTAAACATATTTAATGTCTATGATGAAGTGGAAGATGTTGGACAGAATCAGTGTCTACAAGATGGGTTATACAAACGAAAAATTGACTATTTAAAGCGCGGCTCGTTACCCGCGGTTTTGAAAAAGAATTTATTTTGCCAAAGAACAGGCCTACTGTTGGAAAAGGGGCAATGAAAATGTTGTTATCTATTGCATCAAGTGAATGATGGTAATTGAAAACTACTGATATAAAGTCAGCATTTTTACAAGGAAATGAGCTAGATAGAGATATTTACCTTAGGCCACCAAAGGAATGTGATACGCCGAAACATATGATATGGAATGAATGAATAAATGAATGAATGGTGTTTTAAGGCCCGTCGACAACTAAGGTCGTTTTGGGCGCTTAATAATTTACTTACTGTAAATGATGAAATAATTAAAATTGTAGCATAAATAACCAGTTTATTAGACAAAACAATCCAACATGATGTATGATATACTTAACATTAAGATAAAACAACATGTAAGCCAATGTAAAAAGGGATATAGGCAAACAACCCAAACATTACTAGGTAATACTTAACATAAAGATAAACAATATCTGTGCAAAAGCACGATTTAAGAAATAATCATATCTTATCTAAAATATTAATTTCCCTAAGGAAATCAAATAAAAGTTCAGGTTTGACAGATTCAAAGAGCTGACGCATACTTTGAGCCTTGAAAAATCTATCACGAATTTAGGCGAAATCAGCACATTCCAGAAGAATGTGCTGTACTGACAGTTGTGTTAAACATGGAATACAGTGAGGTGCTTCCTCATATTTCAGTAAGTATGCATGAGTTAACCTTGTGCGCCCAATGCGTAAACGAGCAAGGACCATTTCTTCTCGGCGACAGGATCTAAAAGCTGGCAGCCACTCACCAAGTACTGACCTGATTGAGTGCAGTTTATTATTTACTTGCTCAATCCAATCACTTTGTCACTCATCGAAAAGTAAAACATTAATCAAAGGCTTAAATCGGAATAAGTTATTTTAAAAGGTAAAATATCTTGCGAAAGAGCAGACTTTGCTGCCATGTCAGCATGTTCGTTACCGTGAATGCCCATATGCCTGGGGATCCAGCAAAATACTACACGTGCTCTTGCACAAATACGCGATAACTTAGAAAGGAGGTTAACAGTAATAGAGTTCTCTAATTTGTCATTCTAAAGTGCCTGCATAGCAGACAATGAGTCAGTGAAAATAATATATCGCCAATAACCATCGGATTCAATATGGTCCAAAGTCAAATGAATTGCCTTCAACTCGGCAGAAAATATAGAAGCATTATTTGGCAACCGAAATGTTATCACATCGCCATCAGACACTGCGGCGGCAGCAGACTTTTTCCATCATTAGAACCATCCGTATAAATACGCTCAAAGATAAAATATGTATTTGTAATTATGATTTAAAAACAATAGGATCTGTGAAGGCTTTTTTATCGGTCGCAAGATCATAAATGAATGATGGACTGTTTAGAGTCGAAGGTGGAGCATCTGAAATCAACTGCATCGCGATGTCGTCAAGATCAACATCAAGTTTAGCGACTTCTGGACCGTAACGGATACCAAAAGGTGGTATTACACGTTCCTTCTTTAAAAATAATTATTTGTATAAACGGTTAAAAACAACCCTATGAGTGGGATTTGAAGGGTTAGACTTGAGTTTTAAAAAATACTGCATAGCTAGTTTTTGTCGGCGTAAGTATAAAGATGGTTCATTGGCTTGTACATATAGATTTTTGACGGGTGTGGTTCGAAAAGCGGCTTGGGCTATCCGTAAACCCGGATGATGAATGGTACCAAGGGTTGCAATGTATGACTTTCGTGCCAAGTCGTAGACAATGCACGCATAGTCTAATTTTGATCGTACTAGTGACCTGTAAAGTCTCAAGAGGACTTTACGGTCAGTTCCTCACTCCATATGGGACACAAGGCGTAACAGATTTAAAGCTTTTTGCCATTCATTTTTTAGGTACTTTGTATGAGGTATCAAAGTCAGTTTCGGGTCGAATAATAGACCAAGGAATTTGAATTCAGACACAATGTCAATGCGAGTGCCATCTAGTGTTAAATCAGGATCTATGTGGTGTTTACGAAGTTGACAAAAATGCATACAATTGGTCTTGCTTTTTAAAAAATTTAAAGCCATTTTCGTTGACCATTTTTGTAAATTATTCAAAACTTGTTGCAATTGTCTTTCTATTGTATGCATATTTTTTTTATCTGTAACAAATACAGAAATCATCAGCATATAAAAAGCATTCAACTCCAGGACTAACAGATTTATTAATGTTATTTATTTTAACACTAAAACGTGTAATAGAAAGAATACATACCTGGGGAACAACCGTTTCCTGTTCGTGTGGTTCAGAAAAAGTATCACCAACACAAACTTTGAACTGACGGGCAGTTAAAAATGCAGAAATGAAATAAGCAAGTCGACCTCTTATGCCAAAATCATAGAGGTCATTCATAATTCCATACTTCCAAGTCGTGTCATATGCACTTTCTAAGTCAAAGAAGACGTAGACTACATGCTCCTTTTTTATATATTAAATGATATATTGTGCCTCTATGTTTCCATGGTTTTATATATACAGCTGGTTAAGGCTATAGAGCGATAATTTCCAGGATTAGTTGTATCTTTACCAGGTTTGGGAACTGGAATAACGATGGCCTCTTTCCAAGACCCCGGGAGACTTCGCGTTCGCCAAACCTGATTATAAACGTCAAGTTAACAAGAAAGGGACCGAAAAGGGAAATGTTTCAGTAATTGATAGTGTATATCATCTGATCCCGCAGCGGTGTCATGGCACTTCTTGAGAGAGCTGTTTTTAATTATTTTAACGATAAAGGTTTATTGTAGGCCTCTTTATTCTTTGATTTAAAATTAAGTTTTTGTTTCTCCTTCTGTTGTTGAACATTTTGAACTTTGGAGAACAGTTTGAAGAGGACGACTTTTGCGCAAAGGAATGATCCAAAGTATCGGCAATATCCTTCTTTGAAGTAGCGACACCGTCTGGGGTATCCAGATAATTTACACTTATCGAACTACTCTTGCCATTAATTTTTCTTATCATATCCCATGTCTTTTTGACAGATGATCTAGAATTTAACCTAATACATACCGTCGCCAAGACTCACGTTTTTTTTGTTTAATAGTTTTGCGGGCTTTTGCTCGAGCTATTTTAAATTTTAAATGGTTTTCCTGGGTTGGCCTCAGGTCAAACTGTCTGAGAGCCGATTTGCGTGTTCTTGTAGCCTTTTTGCAATCCTCATCAAACCAAGGTTTATGAGGGCGCAGCGGAGTTGTCAAAATTCGCGGTATTGCTTCTTCAACTGCCTGGTAAATTAATGAAGTACAGAGTTGTGTAAAAAAACATCCGGAGTAATGGATTCCTCACATCGCATCTGGAATATATTCCAGTTCGCTTTGTGAAGCCTTTATCACCTCGGACGCTCCTGGACAGAACGTCCAGTTTCAGTTATAATTAAAGGGAAATGATCCCTTCCATGAAGGTCGTCTGCAACCTTCCATGAGAAATCAACACATATATCAGGGCTACATACAGCAAGATCAAGAGCTGAGTATGAACCAGTAGCAGGGTGCAAGTATGTATATGATTTTTCATTTAAAAGACCTAAGATCTTGTTTAAAAATGAAATCTTCTAACTTTCGACCCTTTATATTGGTGTCGTTACATCCCCAATTGAAATCCCTAATTAAAATGAA
This sequence comes from Serripes groenlandicus, assembly GCA_031761405.1. Classification (NCBI taxonomy): domain Eukaryota; kingdom Metazoa; phylum Mollusca; class Bivalvia; order Cardiida; family Cardiidae; genus Serripes; species Serripes groenlandicus. The sequence continues at coordinate 120,325,917 of JASEVX010000003.1, read as the reverse complement.
GGGTTTGGGGAGTTGAAAGATAAGGTTGTTTAATTTATCTACATCTAGCGGCATACTTGGTGGGAGATATAATGAACACAAAGTTACTGTTTTAATAATAAAATTTTTAACAGCAGTTGCCTGCAATGTTGTATCAAAATTTATAAGCAGGGACTGAGTTGTTAACAACTACAACAACCCCTGCACACGCACTGTCACCAGCCGGAGAGGCTGTGTGATAACAAGAGTGATACTTTAGTGTAAATTTGTCAGAATCTTTCAGGAAAGTTTCCTGTAAGCAAAATGCTACTGGTTTATTTTCATTGATAAGTAATGCTAATTCTTCAAAATTAGAATTTAAACCTCGACAATTCCATTGTAAAATAGTGTTACTCATTATCATTGAATACATGAGTAAGACAGAACACAGAATAGAAAGTATGGATTTAATCATTTTGTATAGGTAATCTTATAATTTTACCTTGCTTATTATTATCTGCAATAGTATCATCTGCTTTCATGTCTTCATCAAGAAACTGGTAGCGGTTATGGTTTTTAATTTGGTCATCGGATCCCTTGGGAATACGATCCGACGCAACCACCTTACTTGAACTTTTGTTTATCTTTGATCTTGGACTCTTTTGAGTTTGTTTTGAGCTAGAAGTTGATGTTTTGGGGCTAGACTTTTTATTTTCAGTGACTACTTTATTAGCTTTAATAACTTTAATGGGTTCGGTTTGAACGACTACATCAGTCTGGATTATAGCATCTTTCCTTTCCACGAGTTATATTTGGTGACTTCAGCATATGAAACGGTCAAATTAAATCGGGCATCGACAATTTGTTTGGCCTCAGGAAAAGAAAGACCTTTTTTGCCAAAAAACAGTGTTAAACGTCAGTACTGAAAGTCATTCTACTGACATCGACGACCAGTTGGTCGGCCAGTTCAAAGGCAATTTCCTCCTCAGAAACTCCTGCAAGATCTGGGCATCTTATAATTCCTTTAGAGTATTATTGGCGGAGCAATTGGCAGAGATATTGAAAAAAGTTTTAAATTTTAAGAGGTTGTCAGCATGTGCTTTCTTCTCAACTTCAATGAGGTGAGCACCTGATTTTAATTTCTTAACAGACTTAGGTGAACCAGCAAGAGAAACAAGGCATTTCTGGATGACGAAATGTGAAAGGAAAGATATAGGCTGTTCAGGTAAATTTGATTCAATCAATAGAAAGCGGAGAAATGTAGAGTTTGACGTGTTGCCATAAGCTTTGTCAATATCGGAGTCCGAGTCCATTTGAGTACGTGTGCGGTTTTTATTTTTCGGGATCCATGTTTAAGTTTTTTTTTATTTCGTCAACCGCGGCCTCCATCCGCCACGGAGTCCAACAAGGGAACACGATACATGGAGCGGAAATCCAGCTCCTCGTGTCAGGGGTACACATACGGTATACTTAGATACGGCGAAAAAGTTCGACAAGGAAGAACATGGATGTGTCCCCCATATCAGGGATTCGCCATGCAAGTCAGTGCCCCCGACCAAAACATCCGCAACACCCAATTAGCCCATTAGTCTATAATATACGAGGCACAATAACTTGTAAACTATATGCAAATTAAATATGACAAATATAATGTAAAGTTGGTGTATACGAAATGAAAGAAACGATCAGATGGAATATTTTCAAGTGAAAAAGAACAAAACTTATACGTAGATACATGGACAGGTATTTATGACATTTTAACACCATTACAGTTAACATATATGTATATGTTAAAAAAAAAAAAGCAGTGTGTTGGAAAGCCGGAGATCCATGCGCTTCCCTCAACTTCCAGGATGCTCGTTTCCTGCTTATGAGGATCCACCAACGGCAAACAGGCGGGTCCATTTGGGGACTTCTACCCCTTGTTGGATGGACATCCGGCGTATTCTAACCTCCACCGACTTCTTTTTGCAAAATGAGGGAAAGCTGTTTGGAATTATCTGTTGTCATGTTGAGGATTTCTTACATGCTGGTGAAGATCAATTTGAGAGACTTATGTTGAAACTCAGGGAAAGATTTCTTGCTGGTAAAGTTGAGGACACATATTTCAAATATATAGGTTTCGAAATAAAACAAGATGATTGCATGGGAATAAATGTAAACCATTCAGCATACATGGAAACAATTCAAGGTGGATGTATCGACCCAAATAGAACCAATAGATATGAGATTTTAAACTCGCAGGAACAGACCGCATATATAATAGACAATTGATAGAGCGGCTGAATTGGGGCAGTTCAAGGCTCCAGGCCTGACATGTCATTTGAATTGATAAACTTGAGCACTAAACTTAAAGAGGGTACAGTGGCAGACTTGACCAGGACTATCAAGATAATTAAACGTCTGAATGATGTTAAATCAATAATTGCTTTTCCAAGGCTTAGCCAAAGTATGTCAGAATGGCAGATCTGGTTGTTTGCAGGTGTATCATTAGGTAATATCAACAATGGAACGGAAAGTTACAGGTGCACACATTATTTGGCTTGTTGATCATAATAGGAATTGTTGTCCAATTACATGGCAGGCTAACTAGATAAAAATAGTTGTCAGATCAACTATTGCTGCAGAAGCACTCAGTTTGCAAGAGGGACTTGAAGCAAGTTATAACTATAGAAACATGTTGGAAGACATACTAGTGGTACGGCCTAGAACTGTATCAATTGCTGGGTACATAGACAACAAGAGTGTAGTAAAAGCTATCGAATCGACAAAGCTGGTTGATGGCAATCGCCTCCGAGTCGATATTGCAGCTATTCAAGAGCTACTGCAGACAAACGAAGTCACCGAAATAAAGTGGTCTTCTGGAAAACTACAACTGGCAAACTGTATGACAAAACAAGGTGACTCTGGATATGAACTGTTGAAAGTTCTAAAAACTGGACAAATGTTAAGAGACTTTGCTTAAGATGCAAAGCAGTTGAATATTCAATTAAATTTGACATTTTGAGACATAAAGCTTATCCAAAATATATTCATTATAATTTCAAAATACAAAATTCTAATGTAAATATATTCATGTGAACGGGGCGGAATAATCCCCTAGACCGCATAAATAATCTGATGATGTCCTTTATACTTGTTATATTTTTTGTTTTATTACTGTTTTATTTTATGACTGGCTTTATTATTTAAGTTCATAAAACTATTCTTGTAAACAAAAGAAAATGTAATGAATGTTAATGTTATCAGTTAATATTTTACATTCTCATCATAGTTGTCTTTCTTACAAACCATGTAAATAGTCCTTCCAGTGTTACTGCCTTTATAACTATGATTCAGTAGAGATAAGTAGAGTGTGTGAATAACCTGTGTTGATTAAAAAGAAATGAATCTTTACACGCGTTTTTATGTGCATTTACACAATCAACCCATGTATAGGATTAGAACATTGAATTGTATGTCATGCGGTTTACTAATATTGTTTCAGTTATTTCAATTAATGTGCATGAATAAATAAATGTACACGCAATTATTTTCAGAATAATGTAAAATGTGTTTTGACGTTGCAGCAACGGCTGCGCGCCCGACTAGAGCGTTACCTTCCTTTGACAAAAACGGTCGCACTCAAGCAATTTTCACATGTCCCATTCCCGAGACAAGAAAGGGCTCAACGGTACCGGCAGGAATCATGACTTTCCTGAGGTACTTACAAGGGGAGAGTATCATTCGAATGATGCGCTCATATTACGCTTTTCACGTCCGTAACAAAAACCGAGCGCAGACAGTCTCTGTAAGTTTTCCATTCAAATGACTACACCGGGCTCTCAAGGTACCGTCTTGAGCCGTTTTACTCCCATGGCACTTAGCTGGGGAAATAAGCAGTCGTAAATATGGCGTTGCTGAAGCGGCCAGAGCGTTCCTCTCCCGTGCCTAATTTGAATTCGACCGTTCCACTTCCGACAAATATCAGTGAAATAACACTAAGTGAATTGGCAACAAACAGAGAGTTCCACTACCGTATAAACAAACATCGGACGAACTATGTACATGTTCTATCCTCTAGAGAAACCAGGGCTCAAACGATCTCGTCTAGCCGTGACTTTAGGGGAAAATGGCACTATTTAATTTGACATTAGAACTGGTGCTAGATCGTTCCATTGATCCCGTACACTTGCTATAGACAAAGTGAATGTTGATGGCCATGCTCTGAATTCCAGGGCTTTGCTTAATTCGGTATAAAACTTTGCATGCCGATGACCAAACCTATTGTTCCAGATCGGCGTTCTACTTGTTATATAAATGCGAACACCGATGGCTTACCTTGGTTTTTCCAGTTCAGTTTGATATATTAATTCTTACACTGATGGCCGACCTCGGTATTCAAGGTCGGCGTTAATGTTTCTAAATACATTCAAACACCGAGTGCCAACTTAGTCTTCAAAGTCGGCTTTCAGTTGCTTGATATATTCGAATACCGACAGCCGATTTTTTGGGTCCTCAAGGTCATTGATGCAATTGCTATATGAATTAGAACACCGACTGCCGACCTGGAATTTCAGGTTTTCAAATATCACTGGAAATAAGACTGAAACAATATATTATGGAAATTTACATTTGTGCGTGTTATAACAAGATTCCATAATACTGTTCAAAACAGTGGAATGAATGAATGAATGGTGTTTTAAGGCCCGTCGACAACTAAGGTCATTTTGGGCGCTTAATAAATGAAATACTTAAAATTGAAACATAAACAACGAGTCTATTAGACAAAACAATCAAACATGATGTATGCGATACTCAACATTAATATAAAACAACATTTAAGCCGATGTAAAATAGGATATGGGCAAACAAGCCAGACATGACTATGTAATACTTAACATAAAGCTAATCAATAGCTGAGAAAATGTATTACGGGATCAGTAAGATAAGTTAATGTGCAAATGCACGATTAAGAAATAATCATATATTATTAAAAATTTAATTTCCTTAAGGAAATCAAATAAAAGTTCAGGTTGGACAGACTCAAAGAGCTGACGCATACTTTGAGCCTTGAAAAATATATCACGTGTTGGGGCGAAATCAACACATTCCAGAAGAATGTGCTGTACTAAAAATTGTGTAAAACATGGAATACATTGAAGTGCTTCCTCACCTTTCAGTAAGTATGCATGAGTTAACTATGTGTGTCCAATGCGTAAACGAGCAAGAACAATTTCATCTCGACAAAAGGATCTCAAAGCTGGCAGCCATTCACCAAGTACTGACTTGATTGAGTGGAGTTCATTATATACTTGTTCATTACAATCACTTTGCCAATCATCGTAAAGTAAAACATTTATTAAAGGTTTAAAATCGAAGTAAGGTTTTTTAAAAGGTAAAATATATTGTGAAAGAGCAGATTTTGCTGCCAAGTCATCTTGTTCGTTACCGTGAATGCCCATATGCCTGGGGATCCAGCAATATACTACATGTGACGTTGCACAAATACGCGATAGCTTAAAAAGGAGGTTTACAATAATAGCGTTTTCTATTTGGTCATTCTCAAGTGCCTGCATAGCATACAATGAGTCAGTAAAAATAATGTATCGCCAGTAACCTTCGGATTCAATATGGTCCAAAGACAAATAAATTGCCTTTAACTCCGCAGAAAATATAGAAGCATTATTTGGCAACCTCAAAACAGTGGAACTATTAATTCAACTTGTTAACAGTTTAATTTCTAGCTCAGAGGCTTTTAAAATTCTAAAGCCAAATGTAAAAATACGCTTCAAATAACGTCATTTGATTAAAAATAAAGCTTACGTTGCTATTCATATGTAGATTATTTTAGCATTGAGCGATGGGTTCACATTCGTGGCATTATTTGGGAATACCTAGTCGGGCTATCGAGACTCGAGACTGTTGATAAACGGGACCGAATGCAACACGTAGTCAGTTTGAAACACGTGTACCTGACATTAATCAACGGGTTGGCCAATCTCGATTATCTCGAATAAAAGGCACGCAAAAACGAGGTTGGTTGCCTCAACAATGTGGAAACACCTATTGAAACTCGGTGTCAATATTTGGCGCTTCTACCTGACTAATGTAAGGTTGCTGGCTAAATCGACCGAATTACAGCCGGAATTTGGCTGTAGAAGTGCGAAATATCACACCTGCAATTAGTCCTTTTATCTCTGTATGTAGATGGTTCTTTCAATATTTAAGCCTGCACACATTTTGCTACCCTATTTATAGCTATATCCATAAATACTTTTGGTATATTTGAAGAAAGGGTTAAGCATGCTGTAAAAATAAAATGTTGTGTAAAGGTTCAAAGGCTGTAGACGGTCACAAAGCACTGCACTCCCATGCATAAATGATCACATTCTCGAAGCTCACATTCTCCCGTCACGTCTTACGACAAAGTTATTATCACAATAGCTTGTATATACTGTGACACGTAACAACAAGACCAGCATCACAATAGACTGCATATTTCGTGATACATTACCATTTTTGCAATAGCTTACAGATACTTTGAAATGTTACGAGCATGTAAATATTACAGTATCTTGCAAATACTTTGACAAGTTAAGACAAGATCAGCATCACAATAGCATACTTATGCCGTGGGAGGTAACAACAATTACATTGGTTTGCAGATACTATAGCAAGTTACAACAAGGCGACCATACCAATTACTTGCCGAACAATGACACGTTACGACAAGCTCATCGTACCATTAGCACATTGTCACGTTGTGGTAGCTTGAGGATACCATAAGACGTATGATGTAACAAGGCAAACATGACACTATATTGAAGATACCATATCACAAGGCCATCCAACCAACATCTTTAAGCAATGTTACGACAATGCCAGCATACGAACAGCTTGACGATACCATGATATGTTGTGACAAGGCCATCGGCACAATAGTTTGCGTATACCTTTGGCATGTTGCGACTAGGCAATAACCAAAATAGCCTGTATGTACCATGACATATTACGAAATGACAATAGCTGTTATAGCTGACAGATCTTGTGACACATTGTGACCAGGCCATCGTCATAATAACTTGCACATCTTGTCACATTTTGGGACATGGCAATCATCCAAATATATTTAGATACCGAGACACATTGCTCTAATCCTTGTATTCAAGAATGCAAGGTAGTATTGAGCTTTGAATCAGCAACCAGTTGGTTCAACTTTTATTATTGTGTAGAAGTGTTACATTTTCTGCATTATTATTGAGACCATGGTAATTTCACTTTCATTCATAATCTTCATAATCCCTGGATTACTAAATAGTACTAATCTAATATATAATACACGTTAAGCATTTCTCCATGACTCTTCTGCGAGAAGGCATTGAAGCAAGAAGGCATATAAGCGTGAACGTATCGAATCCTGCATGGCTAACCAATTTGGCGCGGTAGAATCCGAGTGACTTGGAGCCTTTGTTTGTACGAAAACAAATATAATACAAGAGAAGACCCAGGTCAGGCTGTTTTGTCAAATGCTGATCAAGCTCTTCCCATAAATGTACATCTTAAGGATGTTGCAGTAAGGTGTAATAACCAAAGTAGAGTCTGTGTAAAAGATAAGAATCATTTATATATGGAAAAGGTCAGTCTATAGAAATAAATACATCAACACATCTCATAAACTGTATACAAAGTATAATAAATGGTATTTTATGTAAAAAAAGATAAAATAGTTTATGAATGTTTCAGGGTGGTATTGTTGCGTCCCTTTAAGCCCGCTCGATAACTATAACTAGTTTAATTTACATAACGTGGTAATACACAGTTAAAAGCTGATTTTCTGTTGTTAAACCGAATGTTCCTGTCTCAAGGAGTGCCAGAATGCTAAGAAAATGACTGGAAAAAGTTAAAAAGAATTTTCCTGTCTCAAGGAGTGCCAGAACAATAAGAAAATGACTGCAATTTACACTCTGACTCAATATTATGAAAATAATTGGCCACAAAAGTGGTCTGAAACAGGGTAAAAAAAGTAGGACAAAAAAAGCAATTTCACTCTTAACTCCAAAAAGCACCCATCAAAAATGAAGGGGGTTAGTGTAAAATTGAAGAGCTGCTTAGACTCTCAAAATAATAGGCAATCTGTGGATGCAGTCCGAAATACTATTTTTCTATATCCTTTTCAAGCAATCTTACTCTTCAAGTTTATAAACATTAAAATGAACCAATTACCCAAAAATGTACCCAACACTTTCTGTTTATCATTATTTCTATTTTTGACCCTGGCCAACCTCCGAAGATGCCGAAAGCAAGTGTTATATGCCACCTTAAGGGAAAATAATGTCCCGTCTAATAGGTCCAAAACCTATTATATCAATAACAGCATCCGATAACAACTCATTTTAACAATTTTCCTGAGACTGGAAGACCGACAAATTACTCATCTGGTACTGATTCAAAAACCCTTCTCAAACAAGTACATTTCACCCTAAATTTCTGCAAAATAATGCTGGAGTACAAAAAAGGGTTCTTTAGGAGCTATACTAGCAGTCTGAAAGTCACATTTTATCAATTAAATCAGCTTTGTTCACATACCTTGTCAATTTTTGTGTCAGATTGAGTGCTAATCCTCTATGCTAACTGTTCACAGAATTGCTACCACAAAGAAAGTAGAATAAATCACCTTTGACAATTGGCTATATTGTTTAAGGATATATTTATAATCATTAAAGAGAATATCTTTGCAAACCCAACCATTATAGCTATTATGAAAAATATGTGTTCGGACAAAGCCTGAAATCGACTAATTTCAACTCAATATCAAAGTCCTTAAAAACACCAACTAAAAAGCCATATGAAATATGGAAAAACAAATGCAGATGTATGATCAGATTTGTTGATCAAACCGGTGAAAAGAAAGCATCTGCCGCAGACTGCAGACTTGTCAATCGCACTATCTCAACATATTCGGGGCTCTTAACGGCACATTTAACATAATTTAATAAGACGTTAGGCAAAAATTAGTGGATTTACTGCAACAATGCCTAAAATGGCAAATCATCTTAATGCCAAAAAAGCTGGAAAATTGAAACATTTACTTTTCTCACATTTCAGATTTCTTTGTTATTGAATTACCTCCCTTATTTGAATCAAGGCATTTTTCTTCATAGAAATGGTCTAAAAAGGGCATTTTATGGATTAATTTTGACAAAAGTAAAATGTCAGTTTACCTATAAAGTGGCAATTCACAGTTGAAAGCTGATTCTCTGTTTCCAGAGGAAACCCCAATTTTTATTCTCTCAATATTTCTCATATTATCCATTATAAAAAGGATTTTCCTGTCTCAAGGAGTGCCAGAATTATAAGAAAATGACTCGAATTCAGCGTGAATTCAGTCAATATTATGGAAATAACAGGGTGAAACATGTAGGACAAAAAGAGCTGTTTTACACTTTACTCCAAAAATAACCCAGATTTGTCAAACCAGAAGGAGATTTGGGTTCAACCGAAGAATTCATACCCATGCTGAGAGCTTACTTTTCACATTTATAACTACAATGAACCATCTACCCAAAAATGTACCCAAAACTTACTATTTATCATTATTTTTATGTTTGACTTTGGCCAAAATCCGAATGTCTCGAAAGCAGGTGTTATGCCACCATATGCTAGGCTAATGTCAACAAATCAAATCATAGTATGACAGTCACGTGCTTCATTCGCCAACTTTGTAACTTACTATTGGAAAAAGACTCACGCTTTGTTTTTCAGATTAAACCTCCGTTTCCCCTCCTCCATCCACTGAATGTACATATGTTATTTACTTCTTCCATTCATGTTGTATTTGTTATTTTCATTTGTTTAAGATTGACATATGCCTCTCGGATATCTGCCTGGAGTCATTGTTCTGAATCATATTTTATGAAGATTGGCAAATTATTGACAGCGGAAGACAAACGACGGAAATAGAAAGAAATCACCATAAGCACTTTGTACTTACGTTAGCTATACATGTTGAAAGCAGCATAAAACACCAAACAATCCATCATTAATCTACTAGTTGCAAAAAGGGGTACTAAGAGATAATGTCTACCTCTTTATTTTGAAAGCAGACAAACACTTAAAGTCTTTAATACGAATGACATTTTGTCATTATGCCCCTTTCCTGAACCCACATGGCTGCCATGTTTTTGTAACCAACCGATATGGATTGGACAGTTTTTTAGAGGGTCACTGACCCAACGAACGTTTCCGCATAATTATGTTGGAATTTGGCAAGCGGATTCAGAGGAGAAGAATTTTAAAGAAAAATGCAATTTTCACCCTTTTCTGATCCATGGCAACCAAAATTCTCTATATAATTTGAGTCATTGAACAGTTTTTTATGATAGAATATTCATGTCACGTTTGATTATTAAACCCTTTCCCTCATATAGACGCTTTCTGATGCCTCTGCAGCAGACTGATTTTTGAAGACATGTCAACAAAAGAAGAAATTGCTCAAAACCAGCAATTTCTCCTTTTGTCACCATGTTTTCAACTCTAGTCAATTATTGTACTTTCATTTAAAGGGAGTTTACAATTGTTTTCGGGTATGTTATCAAAGTCGTCTGCTGCAGATTTGTTGTATTTGGGAAAGGGTTAAAATTGCACCACCAGTTTCAGAGAAGAAGATTTTATTTACACTGGACAGTGAGTGATCAGAATAGATAACATTGAGCCTTTGGCTTGAAATTGATCTAAAAATAAGTAAAAAGTGTAACATTAAAGATCAAATCTTTAATTGTTATAGATATTGTATGTATTCTTACATTCTCACATACAAGGAATTTGATTCAGATTACTTTGAAAATGACGAACTTTAACTTTTTCCCTCATATAGACACTTTCTGACGCCTCTGCAGCAGGCGGCTTTTTGAAAACATAGTGACAAAAGAAGAAATTTCTTAAACGAGCAATTTCTCCTTTGCCAAAATGTTTTCCTGTTTTAGTCATAGGTTATCCATTCAATTATAGAGATTTTCCATTTTTTGACAAAATATGTTTAAAGTCGTCTGCTGAAAGAATTGTTGTATGAGGGAAAGGGTTAAAGTCTGGAGGAAAGCTGGAAAATTTTAGTTTAAGAAAGTACAATTTTGAGATAATATGCAAATCTTAATCGGAAAAATAGAAATTAATCATCGTGAGAAATTGTTGTTTTCCCCTCACTATGTGTTTACATGTCGCCTGCTACTGATACATCAGTAGAAGTAGTCTGTAAGTGGTAAAGGGGTAGTAACCCTTGTTTACATGTAGACGCTTTCTGAAGCCTCTGCAGCGAACACATTTTGCAAACAGTGTGACAAAAAGAATATTGCTCAAAATGAGTAATTTCCACTTTTGCCAACATGTTTTCAATTATATTCCCCACGATGGATTTTGATACATAAAGAATGTGACATGAACACGTGGAATGAAGGAAATTCTTGATTACCCATCATATATTCAATTGTTGAAAATTAGTTTCAAATGTAAATATATATATATATATATTACTATATATAGACAATTTAAAAAAAAAATGACGATAACACGGGACTCCCTCTTTTTCGCAATAACATTGTACACCGGTATTTACACTATGATTGTGTTAACTAGATCAACAGCTTTTAATAGCACATGACCTAGTGTTCGGTTTTTTAGTTTAATATGAATACAGCCATGGTCGATTTAGAATTTAAAACGATTGACTAGACAACAATAATTTTCAAACTTTGTTTAAACGTCGGACCGGCCGAATTTTAAACATATCCAAAATGGCGGCCCCACATGCTACCATTTATGTATTTTTGTCCTAATATATCTATAGGTGCTACCTATTTACGAAAAACGCAAGATAATTATAAACAAATATTAATGAGCATACTTTGGCCATAAAAAAGGATTTATAAGTAATTAACTAGACAATAATAATGTTAATGTCATGTTTCTTCTTGCATTATCAAAACATATTTGGAATTCGTATTCCTGTCGTCTATTATTACGACAGAAAGTAATAAAGTAAAGACTTTCAGAAAATCAAGGAAAACATTTATAATGAACGAGATTAAACCATGAGGGCCAAGATGATCCTTAATCGATCACCTGCATTATGGTAAAGAAGCAAATAGATCAGCCCTTTTCTGATGCCACCTGGCGACATCAGTTTTCAACGAGTCAATATTGGGATCACATTTCTGCTAAACCCTTTCCCTATTAGAGACGGTTTCTGACGCCTTTGCAACAGACGATTTAGGAAAAGATTTTCGCCAAAAAGAACAATTGCTCCTCATGAGAAAGTTATCCTTTTGCCACAATGTTTGATAAATAATTATACTTTGAATGAGTGAGTCAATAGCTCATGTATAGGAATTTGGGGTCTTTCATGTTGATACCACTTTTGTTTGCGGGAAACGACGTCGCTCTATTGACGTTACGCCAAGGTGAAGTGTTACGGAAATGACCTCACGTCTTTCTTTGGCTACAATACAGTCAAAATTTAGTTCGTTTTTTTGACCAACGGAAAACATATTTCTTACGGAGTTCCATTTATTTTTAACTTTTGGTACAAATGTTAATTCCAACAACACAGCACTTTAATGATCTTTAATATCGATTTAAACAAAAAAGAAATTATTAAAAAGACGTCTAATGCGGTCGTTTTTTTGACGAACGGGAAAACATTTTTCTTACGGAGTTCCATTTATTTTTATCTTTTCGTACAAATGTTAATTCCCACATAACACAGCACTTTAATGATCTTTAATATAGATGTAAAAAACAAATGGTTAAAAAGACGACACTAATTTTCAATCCGTGTTTTTCGTCTCATTTTATACGTACCCAAAATATCGATTTAAAAAAATGATTAAAAAGACGACAATAATTTTCAATCCGTGTTTTTCGTCTCATTTATACATACCGTCGTTTTTTTGACGAACGGGAAAACATTTTTCTTACGGAGTTCCATTTATTTTTATCTTTTCGTACAAATGTTAATTCCCACATAACACAGCACTTTAATGATCTTTAATATAGATGTAAAAAAAAAATGATTAAAAAGACGACAATAATTTTCAATCCGTGTTTTTCGTCTTATTTATACATACCGAAAATGCCCCCCCCCCCCCCCCCCCCCCTTCCCCCAAAATAGCATTTAACATGACATTAACTCACAAACAATCAATCTATTACATTTGTAACGTGTATGGGTCGATGAGCAATAGTACATTTAAACAATTGATAAGAATCTAAGCTTGGCCTGCCTTGTAAGCTGTTTATAAACTTGATCGCAACATGATTGGTTTAACAGTTGTAAGTAATACGAATCCGCTTGATTATAACAATGTGCAAAATTGATCATGAGCAAAGGTCTCCAGGCTAACAAGCCTGTCGCTCAGCCTATCGCTCAGCTTGCTCAGCCTATCGCTCAGCTTATCGCTCAGCTTATCCCTCAGCCTATTGCTCAGCTTATCGCTCAGCCTATTGCTCAGCTTATCGCTCGGCCTATCGCTCAGCCTATAGCAATTTAACCAAGCTATAGCTCAACAGCCCCAGCATTAGATGCTTGTATCTCAGTGGAGTGTCTGCATTTGCTACTGTTCAAGCTGAGGATAGGTTACTAAGATGAACTAGTTCACTGTTCGCCTAACCACAACACTCTACTACGATAGCAATTTACAAAACAAACCACCTCGATCTAACGGAATTAATAACCCGCTGTTAAAGTGAGTTGACTCCTGAATGACCAGGAGCGAGGTAACTCATTCCGTATAAATTCGCAGTATTTATACTAACCAAGGCTTGATACCGGCATGGGATGGTACCCCGTGAATAATAGGCGCAAATAAAGTCCGTGTTGTTAGACGCTTACGTAAAGGAGACCAAGCATCTATGAGACCCCATCTAATTGATTTCTAACGATAAACAAATGCTAGTACACCAAGTTATCAGTATTAAAATACTTTGGGCGTTTACTCTACATAATCATGTATGAAGATATGATTATTTATTAATATAATGCATATAGAAACTAGTGAATTTACCTTCAAATATGATTTCAAGTGTCGCTTTGATCATTAACAAAAAGGGGTTATTTGTTTACAGGATCAAGCGTCCTTACATACTGAAGTTTGTTCGTACCGCTCTACTTTCGCCACACATTAATTTCATGTTGATATATGACTATCCCAAGTCACACCATAACTATTTCCTTTCATTAATCTATAATTCAATAAGTCCCTGCCAAATTCCAGTCTAAACCAGGGGTGTATTCATTTATTTCCGCGAGTGTTAGGCAAGAATTGTAATTCGATAGGTTGATTGAAATAGAACATATCAAAATATTCGATGTGATAGGAAATCTGAATACGCCTTCCCTGATATTATGAAGTTTAATGTTCAGCCAAATATGTTTCAACTATAACCAGTCTTAAGCAAACACTTATATAATGCAAAGGCACCTTTGTCTATTCACATTTGTTGCCGGGTGTACTGTATCTGATATGTTGTCCATTTGATCATATACATAGGACAGTCACTTACAATGATGCTCCATGTGTTCTATTGCTAACCAGTGTAACAATAAACTGTCAACTGTTTTAAAAGAAGATGTTCATACGAATCTGACAATTGCTTATAAGAATCTAAGCTGTATCCGTGACTGTGTAATATCGCAATCGCATAACGATGTGTATGTCCATCACGCAGCAAAATATGCCCAAAAAGTATTATGTAGGCTTTGTGCAAATGCAATGTTGTTTAATACTCTTCTAGTTGCAATAACTGAAATTATTTTTTCTGATAAACCTCAAACGCCAACAAACTTTGACCATGCCCAAGATCATCTTACAGAATCCATTGCCGTATTAGGATGGACGCCTGGATTTAATGGAGGTCTTCCACAGACATTTCATATCTTGTACATAAAACTGTCTGATACAACATAAAGCCTCACGCATGTACCTGGTTCAAATGTCACATTGAGTAACCTGGTGCCGGGCACGTTGTACTACGTCAAAATGTTTGCGAGTAACTCATTGGGAAATAGTTCGGAGACAGATGTGTTAAATATAACAACCAAAGAACGTAAGATTAAACAATTATGCATTTTGTGTTATATTTTAAAAATGTTCAAATTACTTCTACAGTTGATTGAAATTTATTTAATAACATCGATTGTGAAACAAGCTATACGCTAATATTAATCACGCTCGATGTCTGCTTCCTTGAGACGTAACCAGTACTCGCACCGTTTTTGAAAATCCCAAAGGCAGAACCCGCTAATTGCGGGATTCGAACCCGTCCTTTGGTACGAGAGGCCGACAATCTAGCACTGCACCACTGTCTTCCACATTTCTTCAGTTGTTAAAACTAGTATTAATCATGTCTAGGCACAGATGGTTCGGTAGCTTCTCCGGCAGTGTATTTAGTTGTTACATAACTAGTAAAAACAATAAGATGTAGTTACCGGTATCATCTGACATATTGGGTGTACTCACTTTTTTTAAAGCCAAAACATATTGGCTGAATAAAACAATTGTTCAGTTAGTAAATGGGGTTCTATTCAGGCGGAAGCCATATGAAGATGATAGGGATCTACTTTTAGTAATTCCTGACAGTCTGAAAGAGATGATCCTTTTACTGCATCACGATATACCCTTCCCAGCAAGAACCAAGGCCAAGGTTAAAGAAAAGTTGTATTGGTTTCGTTTGGCAAGAGATTCATAATCTTATGTTCTGACCTGCAGTGTATGTAGCCAAAACAAGAAGCAAAGACATATGGTCCCTTTAACAGAATACCAGGCTGGAGCACCCAATAGAACGTGTTTATATCAGTAACATTGGTCCATCGCCAAAACCTGTCCGTGGAAATGAACATTGTCTCATGATGGTGGATCAGTTCACCAAATGGGTTGAATGTGTACGGATGCCAACACAACGAGCAGTAGGAACAAGTACGACTGCAATAAACAGTTTATTCTCCGGTTTTGGCTGTCCCTTACACATCTTCTCCAATCAAGGAAGGAATTTTGACAGCAAGTTGTTCGAGGAAGTGTCCAGAGCCTTGTATATTCATGAATCGCAAACACAACCGTATAGACCTTCAGCAAATGGTCAAATGATTCGCGAGGACATTGTGGGAAAATTAAAGCGTTTAATAGCAAAAATTAAAACGTTTAATGGCAAAAGATGTTCAAAGATCGTCAGGTTATGGTGGCTTAAAAACAATCAAGACATGTATGAACAACTCAATACTTTTTTTTATATTGTCGATTGCTGTCATTTTCTGTTGCATTGGTCTTTATCAAACTTCCTCGACACCTTTTTTTTCAAAGTAAAGAGTCAGCAAATGCTAAGTGAAGTGTTATATCTCCGTAATATTGAAAGCTTATGTCGTATTCAAGCTGGTGCATTTTACTTCAAACGTGCATATTTATTACAGAATATGACGGGGTTTTTAACGTATACAGTATACAGACACGTGTGTTTGGAATGGGGGAAAGAAAGGGAAACATAGGATAACAAAACAAATATAGTACATTTGCATACAATTTCTAGCAACATACATTAAAACTAATCAGTCTTAGGAATTTTAACGACACATCTACGAACTCGTTGATGTACATCTAACGGTGTTGACGACACATGCATGAACTATTTGATGTACATATAACGATATGGACGACATATCTATGAACGCGTTGATAAACGTTGTAATGTTATTGACGACAATTGTATGAACGCGTTGATAAACATATAACGGTATTGACGACACATCTATGAACACGTTGATGTACATCTAACGGTATTGACGACACATATATACACGCGTTGATGTACATCTAACGGCATTGGCGAGATATATATGAACGCGTTGATGTACATCTAACGGTATGGACGACACTTCTATACACGTGTTGATATACATATAATGGTATTGACGACACATCTTTAAACACGTTGATGTACCTCTAACGATATGGACGATACATCTATGAACGCGTTGATAAACATCTAACAATATTGCCGACACATCTATAAACAGGTTGATGTACATCTAACGGTATTGACGGTATTGACGACACATCTATAAACGTGTTGATATACATCTAACGGTATTGACGACACTTCTATAACTGCATGGATATACATATAATGGTATTGACGACCAATCTATAAACGCGTTGATATACATATAATGGTATTGACGACACATCTATAAACGCGTTGATATACATATAATAGTATTGATGACACATCTACAAACCTGTTGATGTACCACTAACGATATTGACGACACATATATTAACGCGTTGATACACATCTAACAATATTGCCGACACATCTATAAACAGGTTGATGTACATCTAACGGTATTAACGGTATTGACGACACATCTATAAACGTGTTGATATACATCTAACGGTATTGACGACACTTCTATAACTGCATTGATATACATATAATGGTATTG
This sequence comes from Serripes groenlandicus, assembly GCA_031761405.1. Classification (NCBI taxonomy): domain Eukaryota; kingdom Metazoa; phylum Mollusca; class Bivalvia; order Cardiida; family Cardiidae; genus Serripes; species Serripes groenlandicus. Next base: position 120,308,492 of record JASEVX010000003.1, on the reverse strand, counting down.
ACGACCAATCTATAAACGCGTTGATATACATATAATGGTATTGACGACACATCTATAAACGCGTTGATGTACATCTCATGGTATTGACAACCAATATATAATCGAGTTGATATGCATCTAACGGTATTGACGATACATCTATAAACACGTTGATAAACATCTAACGATATTGACGACACATCTATGAACGCGTTGGTGTAGATATAACGGCATTGACTGCACATCTATAAACGCGTTGATGTACATTTAACGGTGTTTACGACACTTCTATAAACGCGTTGATATGTATCTAACGGTATTGACGACCCATCTATTAACACGTTGATAAACATATAATGTTATTGACGACACATCTATAAACGCGTTTTTGTACATTACACGGTATTGACGTAACATCTATACACGCGGTGATGTACATCTAACGGTATTGACGACACATCTATAAACGCGTCGATGTACATCTAACAGTATTGACGACAAAGCTATAAACGCGTTGATATACATCCAACGGTATTGCCGACAGATAATCATTCGTCGATTTCGATTCAAACAAGGCGATTGATTATTGATTGAAGCATGGCATAAGTAAACAAATAGCACATGGAATTACCCTTCTTTTATCCTTCTCATTTTATACCAACTCATGTCTAAATTCGGGTACGTAAACAAGCGATACGACGTTTCACGGTAACAGACTATGGGAATAATCACAGGCAACCGATATAACTAATATATCACGATATCCAGTAGCCTATATATAGCAATCCATCGTTTATACACGCCACTATATACATTACATCAGAGTAGCTTCGATGCATGTGGATTTATATAGCCCGTCATACATTAGTTCTAAATTAAAATGTTACATTTAATAATCTAAATTGATCTTCACAGCGTGGTACTATTGATTCAACCATACTTTCGGATAGATAGTTCTATAATGATTGAATACATTTGTGTCAGACCCGACTACTAGAACAAATACTTGACACGAAGGAAGATAAAAACAAACGTTACACGCACATATGCATCTCATTCAACTGACAGAGATCAACGGCATGAGTATATGCGGTGCCTTAAAAAAATCATATTAGTATAGTGATGGTGATTTCTTATTATGCCTGTTCATTCATATTCCCTAATACAAGAGGGCAATCTTTGTCAGAAGTTTATTGAAACTTTTTGTGAGAGATGACATACGTGAGTCTGGAGCAAACATTGCAGAACAAAATGATTGAAAGACGAATACCTCAAATAACAAACGCATCAACATAAAATAATCCGAATTTGTTTGACACTTTTTCCCTATTTTCCTTATTCTGAAGATTCATCCAATGTCATCGTGAAACAATATGGATTTATTGCGTGTATCTTTAATTAGAAAGGTATTATGTAAAAATAAATATGAAAGAACTTGAACTAACACGTTGTTCGTGGAATCGGTATATGATTATGATAAATAAAAAATAAATTAGTTTTATGACTGCTCAATGTGGTTGTTAAATATTAAAACCGTATTACCTACAATTTACCTCGTTAAATTATTATCTCAACCAAACGATAACTTCATCTATATTTATTATAAGTAATTACCAATACGGTTAGGTCATTTTTAGTTTCCCAATTAATTTATTTTGTATGAAATAACTAATAAAGAAATAAAAGATTTAGATATAATTAGCATTGATTTAATTGTATTAACTAACCACTTAGTGCATTTTTAGTTTTAGGTGTATGAAGATATCTACAGTCAGTTGAAATACAGATAACTAAATGTCGTGTTCGGAAACAGGAACTTATGCAGCACGAAGTCAGTTTTTGGCGCTTGGGCCGGAACATATCTCCATTTTCTGCGAGTGCAACATGTAGCTTCACATGACACATGCGAGGTTGCATGATAAAGTCTGACACTCGATGAGGACGGGTGCAAAGTCGAGGCATTGTCGGGAAGTTTTTAGCCCGGCTGTCGCGACTCGAGACTGTCAATAAACGAGGACCTAATGCTACACGAAATCAGTGTGGAGCGCGTGCATCTATCATGCATCAACGGGTTGGCCAATCTACATTAACTCGAATAATAGGCACGCAAAAACGAGGTTGGCTGCCTTATCTGTGTAAAACGTCATCTAGTAATACTTGATGTCAGTATTGGGCAATTGCACCTGACTTATGTACGGTTGCCGGCTAATTCGACCAATTTACAGCCGGAATTTGTCTGAGGAACTACGGAATATCCCACCTGCAATTCATCCTTTTAACTTTATATGTAGATGGTTCTTTTAATATGTAAGAATGTAAACGTTTTGCTACCTTATCTTGAGCTCTATACATTAAAGATTTTCAATACTTTTTGTCTAAATGAATGTGTTGTCGATTTCAGATTTGGTATAATTGAAGAAAGTATAGAACTGTATAAGAATAAAATGTTGTTTGCACTGCCATGAATACATAATCACATTATCGAAGCTCTAATTCTGCCGTCACTTGTTGCGACAATGTTATCATTACAATAACTTGCATATTCTGTGACACGTTACAAAACTGTTATCATAACAATAACTTGCATATACTGTGACACGTTACAACAAGACCGTCATCACAATAGCTTGCATAGTTCGTGATACAATGCCATTTTCGAAATAGCTTATATATACTGTGACATGTTACGAGCATGTAATTATTACAGTATCTTGCAGACACTGAGACGACAAGATCATGATCACACTATTTTACTTATGCCGTGAGAGGTAACGACAGTTATTTTGGTTTGCATATACAATAGCACGTTGCGATAGGGCCACCATACCAATTACCTGCCGAACAGTGACAAGTTACGACAAGGTCATATTACCACTGGCTTTCGGATACTATACTACGTTGTGACAGGGTCATCACCAAATAGTACGTGTATAATGCGACAAAGCAAACAGAACACTAGCTTGGAGATACTATGAAACATTACTACAAAGCTATCCAACCAATAGCGTCATGCCATGTTACGACAATACCATCATACCAATAGCTTGCCAATACCATGACATGTTGTGACAAGGCCATCGGCACAATAATTTGCATATAGCTTTAGAAGGTTGCGACTAGGTAATAACCACGATAGCCTGTAGGTACCGTGACATATTACGAAAAGCAATAGCTCTTATAACTGACAGATTTCGTGACACATTGTGACCAGGCCATGTCACAAAAGCTTTTGGACATGGCAATCATCCCAACATATTTAGATACCGTGTCATATAGCTCTAAACATCTGTATGTTATATTTCTAACTGTTGTTAGTTATTCGGTATACTTTATATTCAAGAATGCAAGGTAATATTGAGCTCTGTATCAGCCACCAGTTGGTATATCTGTTTTCATTGTGTAAAATTGTTACGCCATTTTCTGCATTATTATTTAGACCATAGTAATTGCACTTTTATTTATAATCCCTGTGTAACTAAACAGTACCCAGATTATATATGAGCATAACATACAACATACACGTAACGTATTCCTCCATGACTCTTCTGCGAGAAGGCATTGAAGCAAGAAGGCATATAAGCTGGGACGCATCGAATCTTGCCTGGCTTACCCCTTGAGCATGGTGGAATCCGACTGACCTCCTTTTGTTGTCCGAGAAAATATATAATACCAGAGAATACCCAGATCCGCCTGTGTGTGCCACATGCTGTTCAAGCTCATCCCTTAAATGTACAACTTAAAGATGTTTAGGTTAGATGTAATGAACAAAATAGAGTCTGTGTAAAAGATAAGAATCATATTTATATGGAAAAGGTTAGTCTACAGAAGTAAATACGTCAATCATCTCATAATTGGTATACAAAGTATAAAAGTATAATCATTATTTGAACAAAGCAAATTAATATAATAACTAAGGTTTGAGAACGCTGTAATGAAAGGAGAGAGCAATCCTTCTATTTCGAACAATGCTTTTACTCTATCAAAATGTTTTCACTTTTTCTCCTTTACTTGTATCACTGTCCGACAGGAAACCCACGTGTTACACCTGACGCGTAAAGAGTAATAACATGAATGTAGATATCTATGTCCCTGATAATAGTCATCTCTTTTTTCTAAAATATCACAACTTAAATTAAATATGTATACTAAAAAGAACCATATGTCTATATATTCATCTGTGAATACAAAAGTACTGTAACATCCAATTAAATCTTTTCAATCATAGAGAAGAACTTTGATCACTGTCCATCTAGCATCTTTTCAAAACAATTGTGAGATATAAAATAGTTTCTCATACATATCACAATGATAAATTGGTTATAAACTCCTTGTTATGTCATAAGGATCAACTGCCCATTACAGAAAGTACAGGTAAATGACACCGGTAGCAATGTGTAACTATAGCACTACTACATATTTAAAAGAAAAGTTATTTAAAAAAAACGATTGTAAAAAGAGGGCCAATATGGCCTTTATTCGATCACCCGAGTGATAGTATAGTAGCAAATGCTACTATTAATTCAGGTGATTTTTTTCATCTAGAGTTGAAATGAACTGCAAACATAACAGCTTGTCAGTAAAAGACATTTGTTAAAAGGCATTGAATTTTTGGACAATTTGATATAGGACGACCACAGAAATATTCCTGTTAGTTTGGTGATATCTGTTCATTAGTTTGGAGCTTAAGGTTCATTTTACCCCTTTCCGATGCCGCCTTGTAACTATTCTTTTCTAACCAATCACGACGGCTTAAATAAATTATTTACAGTGTCACTTAAGAACATTCCTGCTAAACTATCTTGAAAGAAGACGAACACTTAAATAAGAATAGAAGTTTTGTCATTTTACCCCTTTTCTGATGTCGTCTGGTGGCCTGATTCAGACGAGAAGAATTTATGTCATTTGTCTCTTTATCCGGTGCGGCAAATAATAATTGATATATTTTAACAATTTTGAAAGAGGACCCCAAAGTAACATTCCTATTTAGTTTGGTTGAAATTGGTCCAGCGGATAAGGAGGAGATATCATTCGAAGCCTAATGTTAATTCAACCATTATTGCTTGGAAAATATATGTACAGAGTCACTGAATGAACGGTTCTATACATCTATTTTTTTAATCAGACAAGCACGTTTATAACAATGAAATTTAATGTTTTAGTAGAGGGTCACCCAAGTAACATTTATTTCAAGTTATTTTGGAATCTATCTAGCGGATTTGGAGGAGAAGAATTTCTAAGATTAGCCATTTAACCCCTTTCTGATGCAGCAGCAACCAAAGTTGTTCATATACATATTTTGAAAGAGGGTCACTAAAGGATCAATTTAGCTGAAATTGGTCAAGTGGTTTAGCAGGAAATGTTGTGTTTAAAGCTAAACATTTAACGACGGAGGAGAACGTCGAGGTCAACGATGGATAGAGGGTGATCAGAAAAAATAACCATGAGCCTTCGGCTTAAATGATCTAAAAATGGACGGGAACATAACACTTAACATACGTTACTCTGAAATAGTGGAAAAACAATGAGACTTCATGTTATCAGAGCAAAGGTGTTGTAACTACAGTTGAACAATTTACCACTTAGGGTATCTTTGCAAAATTATTTTTTGTTCTAAAGGCACCATTCGTTACCTACCAATATGTCTGTAAGTTTAATAATGATAGATGAACTGACATAATGACTGATCCCTAGGGGTGTCTCCCTATCATGGCAAAAAACACACTTATCACTGTAGGAAAGAGGAAATGCACAAAAAGAGCAATTGAAGGGTTAAGTCAGTATTACCTACAGCATGGTTATCACTACGACCTTCCAAACATAACATACTATAACACTTTCCTACTAAATCCAAAATGGCATACACACATTCTAATACAGAATAAACATGTAATAACATTTGTCAATAGTTTACACTATATTAAGTCAAACACACTTACAAAAACAATAATGTCATATCATGTATCCAGAGAAGTGCCCAAGGAAAGCCAACTTTTGAGTATGTATAGCAAGGGGGGTAAAAAGACTTATCAATGAAACCATGAACAGCTCATCTGTAAATCAGTTTTAGTTATACCATGTTGGTCTGAAAATCCATGACATTTTCATTGACTGATTGAGAACAGTGCAGTACCAGATCATTCTGTGTAACTGTGCATTGTTAACACATTAAATCTATTTTTGGTTATTCTACAAGATAATATATTTTCACACTGTAAACTCTACAGAATGTGCTATGGGTTTCAAGTCATGTGTCAACCTACCAACATATAAGCAACCAAATTGATGCTGATCTAAATTTCATATTCATGAACAATGTCTGTCATTTCTGAGGGGATGAACATCAAACAGTTCATACATATATATACCCATCGTGTAGTGGTTAGAGCGTCCCACTTTAGAGCTGGACACCAGGGTTCAATCCTTCATCGGGTTTTACGAAATATTTGAAAATACATGTAATAATGGCTTCCCTCAAACGTGATATGGCTTGCAGAGATAGCATTAAGATGTATCTATCTGTGTCTAAATAAAATATGCTGGTACATGTAGAAAATAACCTAGAAAATGCCATGATATAGCTGAAGTACTGTTGAAAGCAGTGTAAAACGTCATTTAAAATACCAATAACATATATCCATCAAAGCATTCAATTTCTTTTTTGTGTCAATATTAATGTCATATTTGTAATCGAACCCTTTTCCACATTAAACAAAAATGTAGCTTACACATTTGTTAACATTTACACCTTCATATGGAATCTCTCTATATATGAAAGTATAATCATTGAATAAAGTTGAAAAAGTTATGACAAATGGTGAAATCTCTCATTATGAGCAATTTCTCCTTTTGCAACACTGATTTCAAAAGCCCCAGTTGCAGAGGCGTCACAAATGATTAAAAAACTATATCACTATGCAGAGCCTATTTATTTCATCATTTTAACTTTACATGTATATCTAACTAATAACCATGACAACAATTCATCCTCTGCCAGTATTAACAGTTACGTATGAGGTTTTAAAGTTCAATTAAAATATATAGCTTCTATAGATCCACTTAAAACATTTAAAAAAGAAAAATATAATATTGTAAAACAAATTCAACACATTCTTTCCAGCTGGTCAATGTCATCTTGATAGTGTTTACAATGGTACTTTTAATTTCCAGGTATTATAGTTTCATCAAATGAGAAATTACCCACATACGAAAATTTGCAGCAGACGACTTTAAATACAAATAGATAAAATATGGAAATATTTGACATAGTTCAAAACTTTGTGGTAAAAGGTAAAATGACTGTTTATGAGCAAGTTCTTCTTTTGCCACAAAAGCTTCCAACACACCTTTTCTGCAGATGCATCAAAATATGTCTGCAAATTGGAAAGGATTACTTAAATGTGTATTTACTGGTAATTAAAATGTTCAAGGTATTATATGTTTTGCCATCACATGTTTCTAAAGTAAAGGGCTCTAAGGGCAATCCTATCAGGTGATGGTATTTAAGAGGGGAGTTTTATAAATGGTTAACCTATCAGATGACGGTATTTTAGAAGGGAGTTATTGAAATGGTTAACCTTTCAGATGACGGTATTAAAGATGGGATTACTCAAATGTGTATTCACTGGTAATTAAAATGTTCAAGGTATTATGTTTTGCCATCACATGTTTCTAAATTAAAGGGCTCTAAGGGCAATGCTATCAGGTGATGGTATTTAAGAGGGGAGTTATTGAAATGGTTAACCTTTCAGATGACGGTATTGAAGACGGGAGTTTTTGAAATGATAAACCTTCCTGTACGTTATGTCATCTGGATATTAAAGGAAAGAGCTGAACATATTGGGAAAACGATAAAGTAAATCCTCTCCTATCCATAAAATTGTCATTGGGAATAAAATACTAATAAATATGTAACTCCATTTGTAACTCGTCACCGAAAAGCCGATTTCTATGAATTTTAACCCCTTGATCATACTTACAATCGACCTGATTAACATAATTAACACCCAATGAGGGAATTATAATCAACCCAAAAGGACAAACCATTTGCACTTCTTAATCTGCTTATCGTTCATCGTCACCATCAGATTCCACTTCAATGCACATCATTGATTCTGGCGAAGATGGGTCCGTAAAACGATCGACTTTTTGAGACTTTGACCTGTGATGTGACCTTTCACCACTTGACCTCTCCAGTGACATTTCACCCCTTGACCTATCATGTGACCTTTCAACTATTGACCTCTCATGTGACCTTTCACCTCTTGACCTCTCTATAGACCTTTCGCCTCTAGACCTCTCCAGTGACCTTTCATCTCTAGACGTCTCCATAGACCTTTCAACTCTAGATGTCTCCATATACCTTTCACCTCTTGACCTCTCTCGGGACCTCACTGGAGACTGATTCCGAAAATCCTCATACTGACTTGGGAGAACCTGTAATGTTTGATTGTTTACCTAAGTAGTGTGTTGGTATAGCGTCTATCTAAGGTATTGGAGGTTGCGGGTTCGATCTCTGGCCGGGTCATACCACATCCTTTCAGAATGGTCTTAATGGATATACCTACTTGGCATTCGGGTCAATGCGCTCAGGATTATGACTGTTTTATCGCTGATATAAAAAAAACGGACTAGTAGAACTGGTAGCTTACCAAATAAATTTCACGATATAACTGAAACTGTGTTTAAAGCAGCATAAAGCACCTTACAAACAAACATACCTACATGCAACAAATCTGCAGCTGACGAAAATATCTTGGCAAAAAAATGGAAAATATCTATAAAAATAAAAGAATATTTATTCAAATGTCTTAAAACATTGTGACAAAAAGACAAAATTCGCATCATGAGCTATACGTCAGTTTACTTATCAAATGTTTCTTTCAATGAGGGAAAGGATTAAACTATTGTGATATACCTATAGTTAATAAATGTCTAAATTGATATTACTCTTTTAAAAATATCAAAACACAATAATTTAATAAGCGAACAAATATACACTTTTATATTGTGACATAACGAAAAGCGACCCAAGTAAAGGAGAATTTCAAAACATATCCAAAACAGGTAAAATCATTATGTTCGAACAATGTATCCGTTTCCCGCTGTTTGCAAGAGTAAACTTTAACAGAGGCTACTCATTTTTTCTGTATAAAGGAAATGGTACATGTAAAACAGAAAGATCGTGTTTAAAGGCTTTGTGAAAGTCAGCTAGGACGTAATGCAAGTACATCAAACAATAACATTCTTAAGTATATTTATACAAAAATAATGATTAACCCTTTCTCTCATACAGACGCTTCCTGACGCCTCTGAAGTAGATTGCTTTCTGAAAACATGGCAACAAAAGAGGAAACTGCTCAAAACGAGCAGTTTCTACTTTTGTCAAAATGTTTTCAACTCTATTCAATTATTGAACTTCCATTTGAAAGGAGCTTCCATTTTATTTCGGGTACGTTTTCAAACTCATCTGCTGCCGATTTGTTTTATGTGGGAAAGTGTTAAATAAATAATTACCTCCGCTCTTGGTCTATTCATGGGTGAAGCTGGACGCATAAACACATCTGCAGGGGCTTTGGATTTCACCTTTAGAGGCAGAGGTGACAGGGCTTTAGGCAGGGGCTGATGACTGACGTCCAAGTCTGCGTCATAGGTGACCTCATCCCTGTTGTCATGGTGATGACTAGATCTGTGTTTGTTTCCCCTCCTCTTCCTTTTGTTATACCTCGGCTTCCTATACATAAAACATTAATATACTTTAGCTTGAACATTTGAACAAGAGGACCATGATGATCCTATATCGCTCACCTGATTTAATCCAACTTTTTTGCAATGCACATATAAGGAAAACAAGCTCCGCCCCCTGGCGGCCATGTTTTTCAACAAATCGAAAATATTTGAACAATCTTGTTAAAGGGTACCCCAAGGACCATTAGTGCAAAATAATTTTCAAATCGGGCTAATATCTTTGGACAAGAAGATTTTTAAAGTTTTAACAATAAAAAATGCACATGTAAGGAAAACAAGCTCTGCACCGTGGCGCCCATGTTTTTCAACGGATCGGGAATAGTTGAACAATCTTGGTAAAGGGTGCCCCAAACAACATTTGTGCAAAATAATTTTCAAATCGGCCAGTACTTTAGGACAAGAAGATTTTTAAAGTTTTAACAATGCACATATAAGAAAAACGAACTCCGCCCCCTGTCGTCCATGTTTTTCAACGGATCGGAAATATTTGAATAATCTTGGTAAAGGGTTCCCCAAGTAACATTTATGTAAAATAATTTTCAAATCGGGCGAGTACTTTCGGACAAGAAGATTTTTAAAGTTTTAACAAGGCATATATAAGGAAAACAAGCTCCGCCCCCTGGCGACCATGTTTTTCATCGGATGGGAAATATTTGAACAATCTTGGTAAATGGTGCCCCAAGGAACATTTGTGCAAAAAAAAATTCAAAACGGGCCAGTACTTTTGTACAAGAAATTTGTTAAAGTGTTAACAATGCACATATAAGGAAAACAAGCTCCGCCCCCTGGCGGCCATGTTATTCAATGGATTAGAAATATTTGAACAATCTTGGTAAAAGGTGCTCCAAGGAACATTTGTGCAAAATATTTTTCAAATCGGGCCAATACCTTTGGACAAGAAGATTTTTAAAGTTTTTACAATGCACATATAAGGAAAATAAGCTCCGCCCCCTGGCGGCCATGTTTTTCAAAGGATCGGAAACATTTGAACAATCTTGGTAGAGGGTACACTTAGGAACATTTGTGCAAAATCATTTTCAAATCGGGCCAGTACATTTTGACAAGAAGATTTGTTAAGTTTTGGTTAATTTCCCCTTTTTTGTTGCCGTGGCAGCCAAAGTTCTGCATGGAATAGAATTCTTTGAACAAGTTTAAAAGAAATTCACCCAAGGAATATTCCTGTATAATTATTTTGAATTTGGTTAATTGGTTTAGGAGGAGAAGTCGTTTGTAGGAAAATGTGAACGGACGGACGACGACGATGACGACGACGGACGGACGGTGAGCGATCACAAAAGCTCACCTTGCACTTTGTGCATAGGTGAGCTAAAAACTGGGAAGTATCGATGAGGTAACATTTTATATCTAGCTTTTGCTATGTCACTTATTATTTGAGGACATGAAACATGAGACAATATACCATATACATTGATATTTCCAAATAGAACAGAGAATAATGAAATATAATTGTTTGTTTCGTCAACACGCTATACAGTTACATGTACAATCCACTAATTAATTCTAACTCAAGCTGTGTGAAATCTGATTTATAACTATTTTTGGGTCGATGAGTAACTCCACCATCTCATGTAATGCCCACACATACATGTATGTAAGGGTTACTAAACAATACCGATAGTGATATTCGTCTTCCTCATTGTCATACTGATATATGTTCATGCTTCTCGGCGAGGAAGTCATTGGTGCGATAATGTGGGTAGTTATGTGATCCTGGGATGATACAAGGTTTCTCGCCGTTGACTTCTGAGACCTCGATAATGAAGTGTTGAAGAGCTGGCCTCCATTAGATATGTACATGGACTTCTTTGTTACACTGCAAAACACGAAATAAACAAAAGTACAAGTAGAAAAATGTAAGTGACATGAATCTGATTGAAACAATGAATTGCAGATACTTTTAAATGTTAATCATGGAAAAGGGTTAATGGACAATGCATTACATTATCATCATAATGTATTCACGTAATGTTGTTAAAACAGCCTTAACCCAGCAACATGTCACTAACAATAATTCTAACAATTTCCAATATGTTTCATATAACGCTTTCCCACATACAACAAATATACAGAAAATGGCTAGGAAAAAACATAGAAACCTCATGTGAGAACTATAAAAATTGAATAGAGAGGATATATTTGTGACAAACGTTGTCTGCAGCAGTTATACCAAATAGTGTCTGCAGGTGGGGAATGGTTAATCTTTTTTCATGTGAATATAAATTGACAACGTAATGAAGGTTGAACAACATTTCACACTACCTTCCATTCATTTTCTCATCGAACACCGGTACATGGATAGATATATTTGTCTTCAGGGAACCAGTTTCATCGACCTTCAGGTTATAACTGACAAAACGCATGTACAGTTCTCCATATCTGAAATATCCATAAACAAATCAGTATTGCATTTACTGATACATTATCTCAAATTGAAATAATCTACAACAAATTGTTAAAGCTCAATGTTCTACAGAGCCCCAGATAAGATACGATGCTTAAAGTCAATTCTCCTTTCCAATATGTAGGTTAGGGATATTCAAATACCTGACTCATTGAGACAACAAAACGTTTTCTTTGTCAAGAAGATATATATAAACGGGGGAAGTCATAACAGATGTGGATACCGTCATTATCCAGAGTTTTGCTTTCTTTTATGCATATGATTTCTATTTCTACAAGTCTAGATAAGATAAGAAAATCAGGGAAATCTAACGCTAAAGCCTGTCTGAATAGGAGTTTATATTTTCAGATTTGCGCACAGAGAGCTCAGAACAATTGAAAGGTAACACTTTGATTGGTGGTTTCAGCTAATTTCCAACAATCTTTCTGAAAGTCAATTCTGAACATCCCCCAGGATATTCTGCGATAGTTATGACAGACATGATAGTGTGTGTTTATTGTACAGCATGGCTCATTTAAATCTTGATAATAAGAAGGAACAAAGTATACATTTCAATTTTGAGATAAATTTTCACAAATTAGTTGGATTTGGTTGTTATGAAAATAAGTTTAAAAAAATACAACAAACTTACTTGTTTGCATAGTAACCATCCTTTCCAATAGGGGAGACAACTTGCTTTTTCTTGGCCATACATTGCACTGAAAATAAAAAAAAAATTATCACAAAAGTAACAACGGAATCTTTGTCATTTGAAAAGAATACAATACAGAACGGAATGATTCAAAGGGTTTTACCTCGATACTTATACTCTAATTAACAATTTTCCACATGCAAAATACATTTTCTAAATATTGAGGCAACAGGAATAAGGCCTTACAGACCCACATGTGCACCATGGCTCTGTATGCTAAGATTCTCCTTTATAATACTCAAAGAAGTAATTTGTTTAACAAGTAATACATATTGCTTCTAGAGAGTCCGCAATATTTCTCTTACATTTGACCTTGTGACCTAGTTCTTTTATCACAAATGACCCAATTTTGAATAATGCCAAGTTAAAATAAAGTCTCTGGCCAGTGACCTTCTTTCTGACCGACATCACCATATTCAAACTTAAATTATATATTATCAAGACACACTTTCTAACATTTTTGAGTTTTAAAATTACAACTTCCAGAGTGTTAACACGATTTCGCTAAAATTTGACCTATGGTATTAGTTCATGACCCAACATGATCTATATTCAAACTTCGCCTGGATATCATCACTATATATGTTCCAACATGCTTCAATAAAAAAAGTGCAGTCAAATAATCAGATGTGTTATTTGTACTTCCTAAATTAAGAGACTGTTCCCACATCATTTGCTGAGGAAGATAGTTCTCATGTTACTCTGATGATTATCTGCTCTAAGACATCTGCTAAGAAAAAAACAGATTAGTAATGTGGATGTTTCATTTCGATAAATAGTCATAAATATTAAGGGGCAAAAGGAGAAATAATTACTTGATTAAAGCCATTTTCATCAGGAAAAGGATCTAGACATAATCGAGTGCGAACCAAATATATGCAACTATCATGAATACTAGAAACAATGGATATAATGGGTCAACATACGTTTATCTTTGTGATTACCATTTCCCTCATATAGACGTTTTTGAGGAAACATGGCGAAAAAGGAAGACAATGCTAAACACGAGCAATTCCTCCTTGTGTAACTATGTTTTCAATTATATTCAATTATTGTACATTCATTTATAGAGAATTTCATTATTTTTAACTAACTGTTTTCAAAGTCGTCTGCTACATAGTTGTTGTATGTGGAAAAGGGTTAAAAAAAACTAGGTATTTTAATAAGATGGATTGACTTCTGTATATCTTTATGTTTAAACACACCAGGTATGTATATAAAATGGATCCACATACGCATATCTTTGTGTTTAAACAAATAAGACATGTATATAAAATGGATCGACTTCTGTATATCTTTCTGTTTAAACACACAAGGTATGTATGTAAAATGGGTCTACATACGCATATCTTTGTGTTAAAACAAATAAGATAGGTATATAAAAATGGATCGACTTCTGTATATCTTTGTGTTTAAACAAACAAGGATTTTTTGTAAATTGGGTCCCCTTATCTATATTGTTGTGTTAAAAATAAAGTTATCTTTATAAAATGGAACCACATATCGGCATCTTTGTGTTAAAACAAACAAAAAGGTTTTTATATGAATTGGCTCCACTTACTCATATTTTTACAACAGCAGAACACCAGTATAAGTATGATGATCAACAACACGATGATGATTCCCAACACTAAGGCAACAATGACACCCGTTCCTAGACCAGAATCACCCTCTTGACTTGCTCCTGTATTAGCTTTAAAATAAAATATTATTATTTATGGTTTGTACAGGAATATTATGTTTCAGTAGCGATACAGGTTTAAGAAATGTACTACAGGGAGCTTAGACAATTGATATCTCGCGAGACTGTCGTGTCTGAAGTGCACATGATCATCTGTATGTAATTGCGATGGAAAAGGTGCAGGCATATAATGAATAATGAATCAGAAATATATCTGGTAGCCATCATATACATGTTATAACATACACCTCTCCACCTTTTAGCTTTTGTAACTGCTTCACTAAACAAAAACAAAATCACTACTTTATATTGAATGCACTTTGACCTTTAACCTTTCATACACACTTTAATTAATCGTATAGATGACATTTCACATGTATGCAGTAGGACACTTTTGAAAACGGTGTAGTGCATGGAGAAACTTATTGTTTAAACCTTTTCTCATTTTCCAACTATATTTCTAATTGTCTCTCTTTATTATATTGTGTGTCAAATGTGTTCCCTCAATAAGCATGATGAGATTAAGCATTTGTATTCATGTAAATAGTTTACATAATTGCTAACAAATTGGATGCAAAGCACAGATACATTTATTTTCAACATAACCTTTGAAACAATTTTATTTAAGGCTAAACATGTAGGCCCATTGCCAAATTAGCAAGAAAATGACAACTGACTATTATATTCATCAAACAGGCATAAGACATACATATATACTTACGGCCGACAGGTACCGGAGTAGTGGGTCTGGTTGTGAAGTTGTTGAATGCTGAAATATACAAATTTGTTTTTGGTTTATAATGTTGCTTTCGGTTACAGTATTATATCAGCAAACTGTCTGGGTTATTCTATGTCAGTCAGGTAACATAAACCCTTACCCACATGTAGACAGATTTTCACACATCTACAGAAGATAACTTTTGAAAACATTGAGGCAAAAGTAAAAATTACCAATAATGAGAAATTTCTCATTTTGCAACAATATTTATAATCAAGATAATACCCTTATTCATACAGAATTTCGTAATTTTTGCCAAGATGTTTTCAATGTATTCTCCTGCAGCTTAAATGTATGTGGGAATGAGAAACGGACCAAACCTTCAGCACTATGTTACCAGAGATCTCGGAGATCCAGGTTATCCTCTTTTACTGTGTAGTCCAATCAGCATCTTCCCGGAATGCCATTTAATCATACATGCATCCCAGAACTTCAAGCATATATAAACTGTCTATGTATAAGTTCGATAACAGTTTAATTCAGAACTGTGTGACCATAGATATAGAAGATCCAGTTTAGCCTCTGTTACTGTGTAGTCCAATCAGCACCTTCCCTTAATGCCATTTAATCATACATGCATCCCTGAACTTTAAGCAAATAGAAACTGTCTATGTATAAGTTTGATTGCAGTTTTATACAATTAGAACATAACAAGGTCAGGTTTTCATATGGCTCAATTGTAGTGACGTTTATAAAATGTAGTATTTCTTTTTGTAACCATGTTATTTTCTAGGTTGTTTTATCAGTGCTAAAGATCAAATAGGATAACCTTGGTTATTAAATCAGTTATAATGAAATCTTTGCAGTCTTAATTGCAAACAAGATGGCCCTTGATCGCTAACCTGAATAATGCAATGTGATTTCTTATGCAAAACACATCAAGACAATCATTCTGAAAAAGATTCGAAATGCAACCTCCAGAGTATTAACAAGATGTTAGTTCATTTGGCCTAGTGGCCTATTTGTTTTCCTGATATGACTATATGTGTTTACCTGATATGAACTATATTTGTTCATGGACTAAATATAATCAAGACAAATATTCTGACAAAGTCTCAACTTGCTCAAAGTAAAATGTTTTTAACCCAATATGACCCATATTCGAACTTGGCCTAGATATTTCTAAGATAAACATTCTTTGTTATTTGTTTTATTATCAATACATCCAACTTTCAAAAAAGCAATGTTACAAAAAAAAGTAAATATTATTAAAACAATAACAGGAAGTACACATTGGAAAAAGTCTTCATCATGCATATGGTTAAGTAAGAGGCAGTACGCGTAGGAAGAAGTCTGCGTCATGCATATGGTTAAGTAAGAAGCAGTACTCATCGGAAGAAGTCTGCGTCATGCATATGGTTAAGTAAGAAGCAGTACTCATCGGAAGAAGTCTGCGTCATGTACATGGTTAAGTAAAAAGCAGTACTCATAGGAAGAAGCCTGCATCATATATATGGTTAAGTAAGAGGAAGTACTCATAGGAAGAAGTCTGCGTCATATATATGGTTAAGTAAGAGGAAGTACTCATAGGAAGAAATCTGCATCATATATATGGTTAAGTAAGAGGCATTACTCATAGAAAGAATCATGCATCATGTATATGGTTAAGTAAGTGGCAGTACTCATCGGAAGAAGTCTGCATCATGCATATGGTTAAGTAAGAAGCAGTACTCAAAGGAAGAAGTCAGCATCATGCATATGGTTAAGTAAGAAGCAGTACTCATAGGAAGACGTTTGCGTCATGAATATGGTTAAGTAAGAGGAAGTACACATCGGAAGAAGACTGCGTCATGAATATGGTTAAGTAAGAGCAAGTACTCATCGGAAGAAGTTTGCATCATGTATATGTTTAAGTAAGAAGCAGTACTCATAGGAAGAAGTCTGTATCATATATATGGTTAAGTAAGTGGCAGTACTCATAGGAGGAAGTCTGCATCATATATGTGGTTAAGTAAGTGGGACTCATCGGTAGAATCCTGCATCATATATATGGTAAAGTAAGAAGCAGTACTCATAGGAAGAATCCTACATCATTCATATGGTTAATCAAGAGGGATTACACATCGGAAGAAGTTTGCATCATGCATATGGTTAAGTAAGAGGAAGTACTCATAGGAAGAATCCTGCATCATTCATATGGTTAAGTAAGAGGAAGTACACATCGGAAGAAGTCTGCATCATGCATATGGTTAAGTAAGAGAAAGAACTCATCGGGAGAAGTTTGCATCATGCATATGGTTCAGTAAGAGGAAGTACACATCGGAGGAAGTCTGCATCATGCATATGGTTAAGTAAGAGGAAGTACACATCAGAAGAAGTCTGCATCGTGCATATGGTTGAGTAAAAGGACGTACACATCGGAAGAAGTCTGCGTCATGCATATGGTTAAGTAAGAGGAAGTACACATCGGAAGAAGTCTGCATCATGCATATGGTTAAGTAAGGGGAAGTACACATCGGAAGAAGTCTGCGTCATGCATATGGTTACGTAAGAGGAAGTACACATCGGAAGAAGTCTGCATCATGCATATGGTTAAGTAAGAGGAAGTACACATCGGAAGAAGTCTGCATCATGCATATAGTTAAGTAAGAGGGAGTACACATCGGAAGAAGTCTGCATCGTGCATATGTTTAAGTAACAGGAAGTACGCATACTTACTGACACAAGCAGAAGAATTCAGAGATCCTGAGGCTGCAGTGGTATACTCAACGGGGCATGGGCTACATGTAAATTCCCCCTGGGTTTATTGGTAAAACCCCACTTGGCAGGGCCTACAGTCAACGCCATCATTATACTGACCGTGATAACACTCCACTACAAAAGAAATACCATTACTGTTACACGATTAAGGGTTGACCTGAAATTATATTACAACCGTATTCCCCTCAGTCAGTCATGTTCTTATGCCATAAATAACTAGAACCTGCTCATACCACTTGTATATCATGCATTAAGGTACCAAATATCTAAATGGAGCACCTGCTTAAATCTCATGAAACTATGCTGATGTACTTATGTGTTCATGACCTCACAATGTCAAGGTCATTATAATAGAATGTGAAAGGTCGTCAGGCATAAAGTAATTTACTTTTTAGGTAAAAGTAAGGTCAGCTTTTAAATCTCTTGAACAAAATATTTATATAAAAATAATTGAAACAAATACATTTAGAATAATTTGATTATGTTGGTCAATCGTTTGCAGTGGTCTTGCGTTCGTGTCATGAAGAATTAGTTCATTAAGGACAAATCAAAATGTTTGTCAGGCATAAAGTAATTTACTTTTAAGGGCGAAGTAATCTCTTAAATAAACTATATATAATAGAACTTATTGAAACACATACATTTACAATAATCTGATGATGTTGCTCCATCCATTGCAGTGGTCTTACTTTCGTGACAAGACTTACAAGTGTTCACCAAGGTATCTCCTCTGTAGGTGCCCTTAGCACATCTGACACAGTATATGTTGATTCCTCATAGACAGTGCCTGCTCCACATAGTACTACAACATACTTCTTTACATTAACCCATTCCCACATATAGACGCTTTCTGACGCCTCTGCAGCAGACAGCTTTTTGAAAAAATGTTGACAAAAGAAAAAAATGCTCAAGACGTTTCTTCTGTTGTCATCATTTTGTCAACTCTATTCAATTATTGTACTTTCATTTAAAGGGAGTTTCAAA
The DNA here is from genome assembly GCA_031761405.1 of Serripes groenlandicus. Lineage (NCBI taxonomy): Eukaryota > Metazoa > Mollusca > Bivalvia > Cardiida > Cardiidae > Serripes > Serripes groenlandicus. The sequence goes on along the minus strand of JASEVX010000003.1, from coordinate 120,289,513 downwards.
TTTGTTCGGGTATGTTTTCAAAATCGTCTTCTGCAAATTTGTTGTATGTGGGAAAGGGTTAACATTTACCCTTTCAACATACAATAATTCTGCTGCAGATTTATTTAAAAACACCTATATGTAAAATATTGAAAATTTCAGTGTAGAAAAACATTATGGTAAAAGGAGATATTGCTCAGTTTGCAAAAATTGTCGTTTGTAAATGTGTCCAAATACGTCTATATGTATGAGAGGGGTGAGCACAATTATAATGTCTGAAGTTGTCTCTTTTGCGGTAAAATATTAAACTAAATTATTATGATTTCCTTTTCCTTTTCCCACATTGTTTTATATTCTACAATTGGATAGTCATCTGAAGTTGGATATGCAAAGTAAAAGAAGGAAGCGACTATGTTTACCTGTCTGATTCAACCTTTCCCACTTACAGAATCATTTTGACATATCTGTAATGTCTCAATTTGGAAAATACAAAAATGAAAATTGTTCATTAATACCAATTTAAGCTAATGCCACAATGTTTTCAACTCTATTTTGTATTGACTCATTCATTTTAAGAGAATTCCCTATGTTTGCCTAGATGTGTCTCTCTGAAGACATGATATATTCAGGTAAGGGATAACTGATTAGATGTCTTTGTAAATATCCAAAGTAAAAGCAAAATCTGGAGAATTTGATACCTAGTTGAATAAATACATTGTTGGAAAATGAGGTATATTGCTCAACTCCAAGGCTGAAATAAAACCCATCTATGCCAGGGAAAGGATTACACATACCACATTGATCTCCTGAGATCTGGTACAGGGAGCTACACTGTGTGGTACTTCTAATGTCAATACTGGCCACATGTGGGTCCACTGTCTGTAAACATAAACACATGGCTTATTTAACTGATAGGCTGTATGACAAATTGATAATACATTCAGAATCATAAGAAAATAGTCTGAACTTAAATTGTGTAATAATCATATCGTTCACTACGCTATTACATTGAATCCTCTGCTGTATTCACAGAAGAGTCTAAATTAATGCAAATTCTTTATACAAAGAATAAAATATATTATAGGCTAATACATAATAGTAATTTTAGCTAATTACGAGAATGGAATAATAATTAGAATGTTATTTGGCATGATTGATGAATAAACATGTATTGCTGTTTTAGTTTATATAATCCACATTCTCTTAAGGTATCATACATATCCTCACAAGTTAAATAACCAGCACTAAATACGCATATCAGATAAATACAAACCGCATATGAAAATACTCGCCTGCTGCTATTTGAATGGCTTCTACATAAGTAACCGATGAGCCTGCCATATCATAGTTAGACTGTAATTACATAGAAATAGAAGAACACACATTGACTTGTCTAGATAAGCTGTTTCTCACACACCAAATGTTAATGCTCTTGCACTTCGATGGATTTTATTTATAACATAATTATAAACCAATACACAAGTTAGCGAAATATTTAGTATTGAAACGTTTTATCTTGATAAAAAACAAATGTCATTTAAATTATTTGTTTTATAACTGGGACTTGACTATCTTATTCCGTCTGCTGGGGTTGTTCAGGTTAATTTTGGTTGAGAATTTGATGTATTTACCTAGGAATCTAAAATGAAATACTCTAGTATTCCTGATTATCGTTACCGCTGAAAATACATTTTATTCAAAAGGATTTTTGGAAATTGCGACGCCTAGGCTCACTTGCACATTTATCGTGTATATGTTATATTTTGTCAACCATTTATTTTATTATCATTTAAATAATTTGAATGTTTGAGTATATATGTTATCATTGGGACTCATTTATCTGAATTTGTTTTTGAGTCGGAATCGAAAAGTTGCCTTTACTCCATTTGATTTACAATATTTAGGAATTACCAACGAACTTTATGCGCGATCAAGTATGTTTAAAGCGTAGAAATACATTTTAATTATTTATCATGTAATTCATATATTTTAACATAAAATTTCTTTCGAGTTATTTCTTTTGGGTTAGTGATGTCGAATCAAATCAATTTTCGGCTTCATATGTCAACAAGTTACCGCATTTTGATTTTTAGACAGGAACTATTGGCGTTACAAGATGACCAACATTGGAATTAGCTGGCAACAGTCATTTCATTTTTAACAAAATATTCCACAAATCATCCACTTTCATTGACATTATGTACGATCTGCAACCACCAATACATCTATATAAAGTCGAGATGGTGTTCAGAAAAGGAGAGCTGATGTAGAAAGACAGATGTGAAGTAATTCAATGCCGATATCGTAAAACGCCTGTCTAGATTCCAGTCTCAAAATGATGCGTCGTTTCGAAAATTAGCTCTAACGAGCCCCTTGCTAAAAATCATCAAAGGACAAGGATATGTTATCAATAAAGGTGAACCAGCTGGTAATTTGCTCCTCTCCTCCTTATGCTGAATCTTCCCAAAAATTCTCATTTGATTCCAGCCAAACAATTCACGTCCCCTGGGTGCCATATTGTTCAACGGATTAGAATGATTTGAACAATCGTGAAAGAAGGTCACCCTAGGAACATTTGTTGAAAATTAATTTCAAATCAGGCCAGTTCTTTTGGACACAATAATTGTTTAGGTTTTGCTATACACATATAAGGAAAACAAGCCCCGCCCCTTGACGGCCAGCTTATTCAACGGATCGGAACAATTTGAAAAATCTTATTAGAGGGTCACCCAAGGAACGTGTGTGCTTAATAATTTAACAAATCAAGCAATTACTTTTGGAAAATTAGATTGTTAAAGTTTTGTCATTTTTCGCCTTTTGTGATGACGTAGCAACTAAAGTTCTGCATATAATTAAATTATTTGAATAACTTTCATTTGTTTCGGCAACAGAAATTGTTTGTAGGAAAATGTGAACGGACGACAACGACGATAAACGCCTGACAGTGAGTGATCACAAAAGCTCACCTCGTACTTCGTGCTCAGGTGATCTAAAAATCATCAGAGGACAAGGATATGTTATCAATAAAGGTGAACCAGCTGGTAATTTGCTCCTCTCCTCCTTATGCTGAATCTTCACAAAAATATTCATTTGATTCCAGCCAAACATGCCAAGAAATAACCCTAACTGCATGATACTACCTGGGAAAAACTGGGTATCCTAAATACGAACAGACACATTTTGGTAAAAGGAAACATTACTTTGTTTGCAAAATAGTGTTACTTATCAAAATATAACAGAGCTCAAATATGCTTTTCCCTTAAACTTGGTACATATAAATAAAACTTGTCCGATGACACAAATATCCGCATAGTTCAACAATAACAACATCTGAATTTGACCATGTCTTTTTACAAATCAATACACAAATCAATAAAAACATATTTGCACCTCTCCTCCTTATACTGAATAGTTACACACTGTTTCATTTGCACCTCTCCTCCTTATACTGAATTTTTACAAACTGTTTCCTTTAATTCCAGCCAAAAATGCTAAGAAATAACCCTTAATACACGATACTACGTGAACAAACTGGGGATTCTAAATACGAACAGAAAAGTTGTGGTAAAAGCAAACATTACTTTGTTTTACAAAATAGTTTTACTCTTCAAAATATGAGAGAGCAGGTAAGCTCAAATATGCTTTTCACTTAAAATTGGTACATATAAATAAGAAATAAGGCCTGTCCAATGACACAAATATCCCCATACATCAACAATAGCAAAATGTGAACTTGATTATGTCCTTTAACAAATCAATACACAAATGAATAAAATAATACTTGGGCCGAGATCAATATACCTATGTTCCTCATGCTAAACTAGGAGTCTGGAGGAAGATTTTCAAAGCGTGCTATTTTAATACAATAACCTTCGTCGGTTAACCCTTTCCCACTTGCAGACGCATTTTGACGCATCTGCAGTAGACGCCGTTTGAAAAAAATGTGGCAAATGGAAAAATTGCTCATAATGAGCAATTTCTCCATTTACCATAATGTTTTTAACTCTATTCAAGAACTATATCATCATTTGTAAAGATTTTTCGAACTTTTGCCTAGCTGTTTACAAAGTTATCTGCTGTAGATTTCCTGTATGGGAAAAAAAGGCTTAATATGTTAATCTGTATCAACTGGAATAGCTTCACTTAACTTCTTTAGGGTAAAACACGAATAGTTATATGTATTAAGAGACCAAAGTTAATAGAAACCTTGGGTTTATAATCATCCAGACATGTTCCTGTAGAGTCATCGATCAGTTGATCACAGGACTGTAAACAAAATGCATTGCCCACTTTGATGTTAAACTGGTTAAGCTTGGTCTTAATACTGATGATGTAGTCATTTATTATAGATGTACAGGAAACACTTGTAGATGCTGTCATATCTAGTCTAACATCATGTGTTAAAGGTGTTGCATCTGAAACAAAGAAAATATGAGCTGAGATCCAGTAAAACAAATTGTGACTAGTGCACATCAAGGTCAAACATAGTTTGCTATTTCCTGTTTGCTAAATTTACTTCCTAGCATCCTCTATGTCTTCAAAAAATGAGTATGACCGAACATCTGACTATTCAAGTATACATTTTGATCTTAATTAGCATTTCTTACATAACCATAGAAGATCCATTTTATTTCCCATGACTCATTATAAAGGTGAAATTTGTTGCATTTGTCAGCAAAGAATAGTTTCATGTGAAACTTCCATGTCCATAAACCTGAAATAAGTAAATCATCTCACCAATTAAGGCTTCAATTGCTATAACCTTAACGTGGATTAAACATTTGACAACCTGAAACTTCAATGTCCATACACATGACATAAATTAAATATTTGACAAGCGGAAATGATATAAAGTATATCAACCTTACAGATACATCACCTGAAAGAATGATATTGTAGGTTAATATTTTAATAAATGTTTAATCAAATATCTTCGGATCATTTAATCAGATTAAAGAATGAAAGGATTGCACATGTCAGAAACATTCCCTCCTCATATAAATAAATACCATAACAAGTCATACAATATATAGCTTGCATATTATGCATTCATAATGGCTGTACCAAGTGCAGTTAAGTTTGATTTAAAACTATAGTTCATATGGTTTTTTACCAGTAGAATAACATATGCCTATGGATAAAATGAATGCATGCACATGTTGTAGACCCATAATGAAGAGACAGCTGCACTGTTTTGAATGACAAAGGCAGCATAACTCACACCAAATAATCCCCATCTAACTAACGTAACTGCAAAGTCAACTCTCATTTCATGAATAATGTTGAAGAGAATCTCCATTATAACCCTTTAAAATCTAATTTACTAAAAACAATATGTCCATCTTTGTACTAGGATGAGTTCATAGCTATGGTGGCTTATAACTGCCATAACATAACCAGTTACTGTTTTGTACCATATTAACAGGTTATCTAGTTAGGGTTTGCGAATTTCACTTAATAAGTAACATAATAACTGGTTAACTATAACTAGCAAAACGAATAGTATCTGGTTAACCAGATAGTATGTTACTTATTAAGTGAAATTCGCAAACCCTTACTAAATAACCTGTTAATATTGTACAAAACAGTAACTGGTTATCTTACAGCAGTAATATGCCACCAGACATAGCCATTAAATAAGAATATCAAGATAAATAGTGGGCACTTATAGTGGGAAGCTTGATCAGATGATTCCCAAGCTAGCATAGCTTTATCCTGTTAGCACAGGTTTTATAAACATTGGTTTGGAGCAGGCAAAGGGTTAACAAGCATCTATTCACATAATGTTTTATTTTTTTACTTTGAATATATTACAAAGTGAGGTTACCATTAAACAATTTGAACTTTGATACAATCTTTAACAAGTTAAAGGACAAAGAAAACATTTACAGAAATATATAATTTAATTGTTTTTTGGAGTGTTTTTTTTTCTTCAAAAAATTACTTCTTTTTCCATGTAAGATATCATATAAGATAATCTATAATATAAACCTTACCCATATACACTGATATGATGTTTAACCCAGGAAAATACTGATAATTGGGGTTGTACTTAGAACTGGGAACACGAAACACTCGGTTGTGAGCTAGTTAAAAGCTGTGATTTGATTGGTTTTAACATTTTATGTTAGGTAATTCTGTACTCTCAATCTATAATCTTCTATAATAGACGCTTTTTGACGCCTGTGCAGCAGAACGTTTTTTGAAAACATGGCGACAAAATAAGAAATTACTCAAAACGAGCAATTTCTCCTTTTGTCACCATGTTTTCTACTCTATTGGATTATTGTACTTTCATTTAAAGGGAGTTTCCAATTTGTTCGGGTATGTTTTCAAAATTGATGTTGTATGTAGGAAAATGTTAATAATGCTCCATACAAATGGTTATAATACCTTGTGCACAGTGCATATGTAATTATTCCTTCTCATATTCATTTAGCATTTACATGAACACATATATGTATTTAATTTACCACCTTACTCATGAAAAGATTGTGACAAAAGTCTCATAGAAAGTAATTACTCCTTTTGCAACACTGTTTCCTACTCCAATAAACGATTTTTCTTCTTTAATGAAAACATGTTCATATCCTTGCAGAGATGTTTTCAAAGTTTTCTACTTCAGATTTGTTTTATGAAGAAAGGGTTCAAACCGCTGCTTACCACTAATAAGGGTAGATATAAATGGCGTGTCTCCTGCAAATGTTGGTTCAAGCCAGGTTGGAGGGGTCAACCTACCAGTTACACTCAATGCATCACCAGGACAACTAGTTGTTTCTGGTACACTGGTGACTGAAATAGAATCATGATTTTGATTGATTGGAATTTAACGCCGTTTTCCACAGCCTTTTGGTCATATCACTGCGGCCAGTTCACCTTCTCATGTGTTTCCAGGCTTTCTCACACCAGTTCACCACACAGCATACTTTCCATGCAACTGGCTGCTTTTCTACATAAACTGTTAATACATTGGTGGACGACAAGTGACGATTGTCACAGTGACTTTTGTCAAACGTCGGAAAGAATGTTGGCCGAGCTGGGGTTCGAACTCACAACCCCTGGCTTGACAGCCCGCGTCGCTATAGACTAAGCAAATATAATAAGGAAACAATTTAAAAATTACCTGAGTTCCTGACACATTGTTTTTATAAAGTTAACAATATTTATCTGTACATTTTGATTTCTCATTTGCAAATATATGTGTATATAGACATTGTCATGAAGTAGAAGTAACTCACAATAAACAATTCCTTTTTTTCCTACAAGGTTTTAAAAATGTCTAGAATAAAGGGGCTTCAACAGTTATAAGTAACGGAGAAGAAATGAAATTACAAATGAGCCGTCCCGCGAGAAAACCAACATTATGGCCTCTGCGTAATGTAATACTTTCTTAAACAATGGAAAGTCCACAAAGCTGGTTTTATCGCGGGACGGCTCAAATGTTATGACAGACCTGCATCAATAGTACATGATGCATCAGTCCTTGGAACACATTTCAGAGTGTTTGAGAGTAAATCCGAATACTAGTCTATGGGGTAGAACAACATTAACGTCCTTTGTGGATACAACAGCTGGTTCTCCGGAATGAATGCCCTTAAAAACACAATTAAGACAACCAGTGAATATCCCTTTTCCTGATACAGAACAACTGTTAAAGCCTAAACAGCACACAACATTTTGGGGAAAGGGGACATTGCTCATTAGGAGTTATGTCTCATTATCTCTGAATGTAAACCATTCTTGGTTGTCTATAGATACTATAAGTTTGCAGTTGGCCACAGGGATTCTTTATTGTCTGTTCTACTAGAATCTTGCAGTTGGCCACACTGATTCTTTAGAGGCTGCAGAACTAGAAGCTTGCAGTTGGAAATATTCATTATTTAGAGTCTGTAATACTAGAAGCTTGCAGTTGGCCACAGTGATTCCTTATTGTCTGAAGAACTAGAAGCTTGCAGTTGGCCAAAGTGATTCTGTATATTCTGTTCTATTAGAAGCTTGCAATTTGCCAGAGTTATTCTGTATTGTCTGCAGTACTAGAAGCTTACAATTGACCACAGTGATTCTGTATAGTCTGTAGTAATAGAAAATTGTGGTTGGCCACAGTGATTCATTACTGTCTGTAGTACTAGAAGGTTGTGGTTGCCAAAGTAATTCCTGAAAATATACACTACTAAAAGCTTGCAGTGATTCTTGGTTGTCTGTAGTAATAGAAGCTTGCAGTTGGCCACATTGATTCTTTAATGTCTGTAGAACTAGAAGCATGTGGTGTATAGCCTGTACTATTAGACGCTTGTGGTTGGCCACATTGATTCATTATTATGTATATTCCTAGAAGCTTGCGGTTGGCCAAAGTGATTCTTGGTTGTCTGTAGTACTTGAAGCTTGCAGTTGGCCACTGTGATTCTGTATAATCTGAACTATTAGAAGCTTGTGGTTGGCCACAGTGATTCTTTATTGTCTGTAGTATACTTGAAGCTTGTGGTTGGCCACAGTGATTACTCATAATCAGTAGTACATCCCGTTTTACAAGAAGCTTCGAGACTTGTGCATCCAAGTTATTTATTTCAAAACTTAATTATTTCGAATAGATCAGAGAGTTGTTTGCACAGCAGAAACTGCTCATTATGCTCCTTTTCCCACAATGTTTCAACACTTTAATGTGGTGAAATGAATCATTTTCAATCACGAATCGTGGACTCAAACATAGTAAACAATCATTACGATCTCGTTTCAAAATAAAACTGGCTTTGCCCAAAACTACTATAGTTACTAAATCTCTCGGAGTGCTTGTTACTTCCAACCGTTTACTATTTGAATTATGCATACTAAGGTTAGTGTTTAGGAGGAAATGATATCTGTTCTGATTTGATCATTTAATTATTCACTGCTAATGCATGACCTTGATATCGTTATATATAATATTTTTTTAAAAAAATGCACTGTGGCCATATTTCCTTATGGGCTATTATGCTTACAGAGTAAAATGGAAGTCGCTAACTTTGATCGTTGCCAATAATTGTTAAAACACTTTCCCACAATGGTACAATTGTCGCCTTAATGACCCGGTGCTGTGGATAAATTATCACTTTAGTATTTCGTCCCCCATTTTTTATTGTGTAACTATAGAATCTACTTATAGATTGTAGTTTAACAATGTATTTTAAGTCTTCTGATATAAAAAGAATAAAAGGAGGAAAGGATAAATATCAAAACTATGAATGTTCATCATGTATACTCTTGTGACACGGTTATGGCCACTAGAAACGTTGTGGGGAGAGCAGAAATTGCTCTTTTTCATACATTGTGTTATTCTCTATCATAAATGTTAATATTTCATTAAGATTTATTTTCTATCAAACATTTTTCTTGTTTACCCATATAGTTTTCTACTCAATTATACATATATAATTTCGTTTAGATATATTTGCTATATTTCTTACGGTATGTTTTCCATATCGTTGTTGCAGATTTCTAATACATATTTATTCATATATAAACTAAAACTAATGATTAGAAGTATTGTGATGAATCATTTAGGTCTGAGACAGGATTCTTTATTCTCGTCTTAACCGGTGGAGATATTCAAAATAATGGCAGCGTTGTTTTATTAAGGAACCGGGCGAAGTTTAGAAAATATGAAATAAGGAATAAATAGAAACTTCAAACTGTTTATCCAGTCCAAGCTCGTAAACACAATCGATGCCGTTTCTCACGTAGTATTTGATACATCTATTCTAGCAATAGTAATATTTCACCTACCTCTGAATGTCATGTTGTTTTTGGATATTACTACCACAGATATATGCTTACCTCCTTACGACGGTCCAAGAATTGTTCAACCACACTCTCTTAAATGCGCATGCGCAATTTCTTTGTTTAATAGGCGTGTACATATTATGCTAATTTAAATGACACTGACAGGTGCTTACTTCATTACGACGGTCCCAGAATTGTTCAACAACACTCTCTCCAATGCGCATGCGCGAATATGTAATCATAGGCGTGTACATACTATGCAAATTAAAATGTTTTCTGGGGTAATGGAGTGTGTCATTATACTCGTGTTGAAAACCAACTCAACAACAAAGTACCTGGGTAAAGCTGAAATTTTAGTTGGATGTTCAGCATGAATAATGTACTCTATTAGTTAGGTAAATGTACCGAGATAACTGTAAAATTACCTTGGTATTTTCTTATATAAAGTAACTCGGTCTGATATGTTCAATAACGCACACACCCACCCCCACACACACCCACACATCCACACACAAACATATAGACAGACAGACAGACAGACAGACAGACAGACATACAGACAGACAGGCATGCATACATACAGGCAGGCGGACAGACAGACTGACAGACAGGCAGACAGACCCCCCCCCTCCCATAATTGCTACTTGTTCTATTATATGTAATATATACTTAGAAGTTAAATTGCAATATTGTAACTACACTGTCTGATCTACACGATTTACAATATTCACATACTACATGCATGACTTAAGAGACCGGCTTAGTTTACCGAAATATAGTTATACAGATAGACATAAAATCAGATAGGCATACATTTAGAGAGACATGAATACATGCAGTTATACATACGCATTGAAAAACATACATGATGATAGACATACATAGACAGATAGACATACATAGACAGATATCCATACACATACATAGACAAATAGACATACAAACACATAGACAAAATAAACATACAGATTGACATGCACACGTATATACATGCATACAGACATACAGGCAGATTGACAGTTACACCAACCGATAGACGGAGAGATAGACGGACATACATATATATATATATATATACATAAAGACATAATAACAGATAGACATACTCTCAGATAGAAATAAGTTCAGAAAGGCATAAATTCAGAGACACATGAATAAATGCAGATAGATATACATAGTGATATACATACTTAATGATAGACATACATGATGCTAGATATACATAGACAAATATATATACACATACATATACGGATAGACATACACACACACAGACAGATACACATACATATTGACATACACTCGTATATATATATACATACAGACAGACATACAGGCAGATTGACAGTTACACAAACAGATAGACGGAGAGATAGACGGACATACCTATATAAATAAACATAAAGACATAAAAACAGATACATTATGATGTATGATGTAGAAAGAGAAAGAGAGAGAGAGAGAGCGATAGAGAGAGAGAGAGAGAAAGAGAGA